>CM070554.1:42473557-43046057 GCA_036346405.1 Phyllostachys edulis | reverse complement strand
AGGGGCTCAGGAATGGTGCGGCGGCGTGGGTGGCAGCCAGTCGGAGCAGAGGACGAGGCCGGTGACACTACAATGGTGCTTCGGGCAAGGGAAGGAGTGCTTGAGCATCAGTGAAGAGAGGGGGTTGCGGAGGTGGTCTTGGTGGGGGTGCGGGGAGGTCGGAGGTGGTCTAGCGGCGATGGCCATGGAAGAGGCAGCGGTGGAGCTCGGCGCCGGTGGGTCTCCAATGGAAATTGAGCTGGGTGAGTTAGGGGGGAAGAAGCGGGGTGGCGAGAGGGAACTATGGCCGGGGTTGGGAGGGCGGGAAAGGTAAGGGGTGGGCGAATTTACCAGTTTGCTCGCCGGGGAAGAAAAGGGGGCGGTGGCAGGAGCTCGAAATCCGGGCGGCTCTGGTGATGGAAGGGCAAGGGGGGGTATTGGAGGTGAAGGTGAGGAAGAATGCAAGGTGGGTGGCCCTTTTATAGGCCAAGAAGAGGCGGTTGAGCCAGGGAGGCGACGGGAGCGGGCGCAACGTGGGCGGTGGAAGGCGCTGGAAGCGGTGCGTGGCGCGGGAGGTGGCGCTTGACAAAGGCGGAAGTAGGGGTGTTAATGGGTTGGGTTGAAATGGGTTGAATGGGTTGGGTTTTAGTTCGGGTTGAGTTTGGATGGGTTGAAATGGGTTGTTGTAGTTAACGGGTTGGGTTGGGTTGGGTGTGTAGTAGAAACGGGTTGGATTGGGTTAGTGTGGGTTCAAAAATTTCGGGTTAAAATGGGTTAAACCCGTGGGTTTGATGGGTGGGTTAGTTTTGGGTGGAGTTTTGGACTACGCCAACCTAATCGGTTGGGTTGGGAATGTTGATATCGATGGTATTGGGTGGAGTTTTGGACTTTCTAGAGTGAGGAGAGGGAGAGCAACCGCACGGAGAGGCAGAGATGAAGGCGGAGAAGGCAGCGGTCACGCTAGCCATCGGCGGCGAGTGGCGATCTTAAGCACCCGGCGAGATCCGGCGAGGTGTGCTCAAGATGCCTCCACGACCGGCTCCACCGCGGTAGAAGGCAGCAGTCGCAGTAGCCATCTACAAGAGAAGGTAGCGGTTGCCATCTACAAGAGAAGGCGGTCGCGGTAGCCATCTACAAGAGAAGGCATAGAAGGCAGCGGTCGCGGTAGCCATCAGCGGCGACGAGTGGCGGTGCTGGAAGCACCCAGCAGCGAGATTCGGCGGTGGGGTGTGCCCGCACTGCCTCCACGATCGGCTCCACCACCCTCCTCCCTCACCGTGTCCTCCTCCGCCGCAGTGGCCGCCGCCGCTGTAGGCGGTGGAGGCGGGAGGCGGAAGGCGAGGGTTTGGGGGTGGTCACCATTCTAGAATACTGCGGTGAGGGAGGAGGGAGGCGCAGAGGACGAGGACGAGGAGGGGCTGGGCCTTGCGAGGTCCAGTTCAGTGTCCGCGACGGCCGTGGAGGCGAAGTCTTGGTGGGGTGGCACTTCTCGAGCCCGCTGAAGGCTTTCCAGCACCGGAGGTCATCGGCAAGCATGTCGGAGAGGGGTATCGCATGGAGCGGTGGTGGATCGTGGCAGTGCGCTCCGGGACGTCGCCGGGGTGCCCACCTCCCTCAAGACGGACGCGCAGGCAGAGCACAAGGCTGGGGTGGTGTTTTGCTGGAGGAAGCAGAAGAGTGATGGGCTTGTGTACGAGGGAAATGGGTGGAAATGGGCAAAAATTTGGGTTGAAAATGGGTTGAACCCGTATTGAGAGAATTGGGTTGAAATTGCATGTGGGTTGGGTTGGGTTGGGTTTTGGAGGTGGAGTAGTGGGCTGGTTTGGGTTGGGTTGACATGCTGTATAAAAGTGGGTTGGGTGGGTTTGAGTGGGGTTTTAGCCCATTAACACCCCTAGGCGGAAGTGGTGGTGATGGCATGGGTGTGGTGATGACCGTGTGACGGGGAAGAAGAAGGGAAGGCGTCTTGAAGAAGGTGTGTTTAGAGAAAGAAAACGGCCAAACGAAAAGGGAAAGCAGAATGGAGGGGAAGATTGCCAATTTGGGAAAGATTTCTAATTCCAACCAAAAAGATTCAAAAAATTTGAATTTCCGAAATGTTAGGGTTATTTCAGAAACAAAGAAGGATGGGGTCACACATGAGGGGAATGTGGGTGCGGCGCATGAAGCACGAGAGGGCCCTGCGTGCGTAACGCGCGTTGTGTTTGATTCGGGTGGCCGTGTGCGTGGAGTGCCTGAAACCGCCGTGCGTGAGAAGGAAACATGTGCATGGAAAAGGAAAATAGGATTGATCCGAATTGTTTTTTGGTTTCCACTTGGTAAGGTTTTCAAGGACCAGTTTGGATTCTTTTCTATACAAGGTCATTTCTTTCCTTTCAAGTCTGAAACAAACAAGGAATTCGGGAGCTACACAGCAGCTGGAGATAAGCTAGAAGATAAGAGAAGGCAAGCTCGGTGGTTTAAATTGCAAGCAATCAGCAGATCGACGCCAGCCTTTTCCACTGCATTCACATCCAAATGTCTAGGACCGCTGCAGATATGCGTTCCTTGGCGTGCGAGCATTTCTCTCTCTCTGCACCTTAGGGTGGGGTCCACCTGAATTGTGTGTACCAAATAGAGATGGCGCATCAATTGAGCCTTCAACTGAGGTGACATATCACGTGAACATGAGGTATTGTGTGCACATGTGGACATAGGACATCCTGGCTCTCCATCGCGCAACGAACGGCAGATAGCACCAAGCGCACAAACCTCTCGCAATTGCCAATTTTGCGTCCCCCCCCGACCGAACGAGCTTGCCCTGTGCCACTTTTCCATATGACGAGCGTTAGGGTTTGCAAAATGCACCGCGCCACTGACTTTGCAGCCGCCACCTCTCTGTGCCGGTGCAGTGCGGCGCAGCCCTCGAGTCTCCTCACACCGCCGACTTCGCATTCGGTGTGAGTGAGTCGCCGTTGTGCCCCGCGCGACCTCTCTGTGCCGGTGCAGTGCGGCATAGCCCCCGAGTCTCCTCACGCCGCCGACTTTGCATTCGGTGTGAGTGAGTCGCCATTGTGCCCCGCACCGCCGCCCCTCTGTCGCGCGATTGCCACTACATTGCGGTGCTACATTCGAAGCCCCTGAGTCGCCCCGCGACGCCGACTTCGCATTCGGCGTGAGTGAGTCGCCGCCGCCTCTTCGTCAATTCTTTGCTATGCCCAGCATGCCGCCCCTCACACGCTGCCACCATCTGCGTCATGCAAGCATTGACCCTCCTCCCGAAGTCGCCTGAGTCGTAACCCTCGAGCCTCGAGCCGCCACCCCTGCATCGCGCTGCTGCATTCAGCCCTCCTCCCAAGTCGCCCCTACGACGCTAGTGCTCCATTGGCCTGTGCCCCATGTAAGAAAAATGTCTGATATGAACTGTTGTCTGAGATGAACAATTGATATGAACTATTGTCTGATTGTGGATTGTTCATCTTTGTTTTGATGTCCAGCCGCATGGACGAAATGGAAGATGTGAGCAGCTCCGTGCGGCCAATAGCTTTGCCTAGTCCTGAACCCGAAATGGCCGATGCACACTCTCTCATTGCGATATCAGATTATAAAACCCTTAGAAGGCGGCTAGCATCCCATTCTGCGTGAGTGTACGCATAATTTTTAATTTGCATGATTAATATCGTTCTAGGGCTAAATCATGGTTACCGCTGCAGGCATTGTCATCCACACCGGTAGTTACTAACTCTTTGACACCTGCCAAGGGGATGATTTTTGAAGATGAGGACACAGCTCTGGAGTTTTACAAAGCATACACGCATGTTGCGGGCTTCTTCGTTCGTATCGGACAGCGGATGACTATGAATGGGGTGTTGCAATGGAGTCGGTACTATTGTGCCAGACGTGGGTGGAAGGAAGAAAGAGGTAAGGACAAGGTGGATGTCAAAGTGAAGAGGACATATGAGTCTAAATTGAGTAGGTGTGGTTGCGAGGCCATGTTTGGTATCAAACGGACTAAGGACAATAAGTTTAGATTAGAGACATTTATAGAAGTCCATAACCATGGTTTTGTCTCACCTAGTAAGCAGCACTTGATACGTTCTAATAGACAAGTAACTGAGTGTAGGGATACGGGTAGGCTACGATGGTAACAAATCAAAAATTCTACTACGTAAACTAGAAAGCCAAACAAATAGATGATCACAAATCGTTACCACTAGACACGCAGAGCATCGAAAGAAGAGTTGGAGCAGCCTGGTCCAACATAGAGCGCGTTGATGTAGTGGACGTAGTCGATCGTCCAACGTCGAGCACGTCGATGCAATGGTCGTAGTCGATCGGCCAGTGTCCTCTGCTTTCTTTTGTGTTGCTTTGCATCCCCATAGCTACTTCTGTTCGCCATAACCCCTCTCATCGGAGTGCACCGCTGTAGCTGTCCTTCACCACCGCCGACGTGGCAGCCACGTCACTGCTGCCTCGCCTCCACCTTAGCACCAGTGCACATGTGGCCACTGTGTGTTTGCCATGTGGATGCCTTCATGTCATTCCGAGCCCAAACCCTAGATCCGAACTCCGTGGATCTAGCCCACTGTGAACCAAGTCACTACCATGTGGACCCCAGTTGTCTATTCATGCGTGGGCCCCACTTGTCAACACCTCAAGCTTTTCCCGAATTTCCTTTCATTCCAAAAATCCAGGAATTCCTTGGACACACCTGTCAGCCACTCATAACCTCTCTCCTCTTTCTTTTTCCTGATTTTCTCTCCCGTCCAATCTTCTGAAAGTATGTTCTTCTTCATACGAACTCCAATTCAAATCGTTCTTTCTAAATTCATCAAAAATCGAGCTCTCTTCCAGTACTGGTTTTGTTAATTTTGTATTTTATTTGAATTATTTGTGCCTCATTCGTTTTCTCTCTCTAGTTTAGACAATGATTTCCAAGGAGTGGGAGCAAGATTTGAAGGTCAGAGTGTGATAACTAAGCAAGGCAGAGGCAAGTCATAATCAGCAACAAAGGAAGAGTGAGTCCAAGACTCAGCAAATACCCAAATAAAGCCATAAACAACAGTTTATCAATAATCATCAAGGTTATCATCATCATCTATCTATTTAATGCCATTCTCATACTTAAATAAACAAGTCATATTCCATATAGGTAAATTTAACAATTTACTCATATATGCGAATACACCATCATGCTTATGCTCATATGCATCCCATCAGCTGGTACCGGTATAGTAGAGTATTCACCAATCAATGACGCACTCTTCCCCCATCTCACTACATTGTAGGACTTTAACTAGTCCCTACACATGTGAGACTTTATCTAGAGCACTCCGGACTAGTCATGTATCTTTCTCACCGACCTTACCGAAATAGTTACATGACTCGTCTCATGATGAATGTAAATGATGCAACATCATAATTAATCATTTGCACAACTTATCTCATTAACTCAATATCATGAATAACATGTATCTGACTAAGCTTAATGGAAGCATAATAAATAACATGATAAGTAATAGCAAATTAGCAATGACAATTACAAACAATCCGTTGTTCACCACTTTACCATGTACTTTCCTCTTAGCTTTTAGAAGCCAGATGACGAAATTATGGCATGGCGCTTGAGACAACACTCCCTGAACAAGCAGTAATACCAATATGCAAACTTGTCACCTTTAACTTAACTTTACTTTGCACACTACCCGTTGTCCTAGTAGTAAAACGACCCTAACTCTCTCCTCTTCGAGCATAGCGAAATATATATTTTATAAAAACCCTACAAAATTATCTACCACATTCTAGTTATGCAAAACCTCTGAATTCGTCGTTTAGTTTCCCGTTTCAAACCCCGAAGATTAAACCAGAATTTGTCGTAACAGTCTACTTCACATTTTCATATATATTTTTCTATAACTTCAAAAGGAGTCAACAATGGTAGTCTTGGAATCTACTAAGAAATACCTAGCTTATTCAAGTTTTGACAATAATTAAATTATTCCATCTCCTATATGTAATTAGCCCATCAGTTGCCATTGACGGCCATTTTCTGGACAACGACATTCCCAAGGCCATGACATTTCTATCACAACTCCAAACATAATGATATAGACCTTCCTAGAAACCTAGTGAAATTTCCCACAACTTTTCTAACTACCTGACACCCTGACTCTGAAAGTAAATACCCTTAATTCCCCTCGTAATATTCTACGGCGTAGTTCGACGAACTAGGGCTTCCCAAAACCTATACCTCCCATGATCAAAACAATCTACAGCATTATTAATCTCTACTATAGGATTAATCTAAGGATTACCAGATCATTACCCACAAAAAACTCATCGACGATCGCGATGCCCTCGATTTTCATCCCTCTCTTTCTATCTTCTCTACTTCTCCTTCGTTCTTCTTACTCCTTCCTTCCTCTCCTTCTTTGCTGGACCTCCTTGATACCTCCTCCTTTCCCTTTGGAAGCACAGTAGTGGCAGGGTGTGACACCAGGAGGGGAGGCGACGCACAGGGCAATCAAGGGGTGACGCACAAGGGAGGGGTGGCAGCCAGAGGAAGGAGAGCGTAGGAGGGGTACCCTTGGGGTCCTATTTAAAGTCCAAGGGGCTGGAGGTTCATGGCTTAGATGTGGTAGGGTTGAAAACAACTAGCATTGAATTTGATTCAGAGTACACTTTGAATTCGAGTCAGTTTTCCGCTTTCCTTCTGTGTAGCGAACCTTTCGGAGGCCATAACGTTCTCTCCCAAACTTGGAATTTAATGATTATTTTTTCCGTTTAGATAACACAAATTACTTCAACTTTCTATTTGTGGATATTTTCTAAAAATACAGTATTCGTTGCCAAATTTGCCTTGGAAGCTGACTCTATTGCGGACTCTGATTCTCTGTGCAGTCTGCCTTATAGACAACATATCTCACATGTCAGGACTCTAAATTATACTATGCGAAGAGATCTACAACTTTGTAGTTATGAGTGTTTCCATTTGAAGCCGTTCCAGTCATGAAAATCACGTTGCATGATATTGGACAGATTTTGTCCCGTTTCTTGGTGAGGAAAATAAGAAATCCCTCAATCTCCTTATATTCTCTTTAAATAAATAGGGTATTATATTATACCCCCTTAAAAGAATTCGATCCCGAATTCTACTCTCATCACTCCTCCCGAAAAACAACCAAAACTAAAATCAGCCAACAATTAACACCTAGAACCCTTACTCAAACTCTCAATCTATTATGTGCAGTAGATGGTCGATTTAAATTATGGTCATAACTAGGTTTAGTTAGATAATTCTCTGTAGTTTCCATAAGTGGTAGGGTTTGCTATTTTTCATGTGGTAGAAAACCATATATGAAATTATGAAGTCTGTTGTTTTGTAAAGTTCCATATGGACCTTCGAGGTTAAAAACGGGGATTTAGACAACGTAATCAGAGAGTTTGCATGACTATAAAAGTGTAGAAAATTTTGTGTAGATTCCATAAAATATATAGTTTGCTATATTTGGATTCCATGAGTAAAATTTAAGGATGTTCGATTACCAGGACAACGGGTGGGTTGACCCGTGAAGAGGGGTTAATTGTATCGGGTTTGTGCGTAGTAGCGATGGATTCCATGAGTAAAATTTAAGGATGTTTGATTACCAGGACAACGGGTGGGTTGACCGGTGAAGAGGGGTTAATTGTATCGGGTTTGCGCGTAATAGCGATGTTTAGTTGTTTGATGTTTATGTACTATTGTGGCATATTTTTAAGGTGGATTATTGATTTTGTCCGGGGGGTGTTGCTTCGAGTTCGATGCCACTTTTGCATCGTTCCGATTTTTGTGACTAAAAGGCAAGTACATGGTAGAGCTGTAGACATCAGTTTGATTGTCACCTGTCTTTATAGTTAATTTACCATGACATTTATTTATGCTTATTTTAATATCATGATAATGATGATGATATGACATGGTGATGACAACGTAATGTTGATAATGGATCATGTTAATGGATAATAAAAAAAGATGTTGCATCATTTGCATTCATCATGTTAAGAGTTGCACAAGCTAGGTCGATGACAAAGTCATGTAACTATTCCGATGAGGTCGGTGAGCTATGTTACATAGCTAGTCTGGAGAGCTCTAGATAAAATTCTACTTCGGTAGGGACTTCATGGGAGTGAAGGATAAAGTGGTTCACCGACGGGTGATCACTCGGCTATAACGGTATCAGCTGATGGAGTTGCATATGAGTATGGAGCATACTTGAGCATTTCATACACGGAAAGATAATTTTGTTAATTGTTTACATGAAAGATTATACTCCTAATTGAGTCTGAGAATGACAGTGATAATGACTTAATTGAATGATAAGTTATTTGTTTATTGTTCTATTATGTACTTGCTGAGTCTTGGACTCACCATTGCTTTGTTGTTGTTTTTAGGTGGACAGTTGTCGGGACCCGAATATGCAAATCCGAACTCTCTGTGTATTCTGAGCTAGTCACATGATCAATAGCTAGATCACACAGTAAAGTATCAATGAATATCATATCCATACAACGAAATAACTAAGAAAGAAGCAAATTATTATTTAATAGTAGCAGCGGAGAAGCAAATTATTATTTAATAGTAGCAGCGAACCTTATGATCAAGGTTTACATAACTTGTCACCCAGGGCTTAAGAAACAAATAGAACTCTTGCAGCGGAAATAAGATAACTTTTAGTGGTCATCCAATATGCCCATAGGCAATCGGGTGGGGAGCTCATCCTAGTTCACATAGTATTCACAGTACTCCTTGTAGAACTCGGAGTTCTCTGGTTCTTCCTCAGCAACTGATCAACAATATTTATAGCCGTGAGTACATAGAGTACTCAATAAATCGTAGGAAACAATATGCAATTAATATTCATGTAAGGCTTTAACAAAGGAATAGATGTGGACAGTAAATAGATTGTAAAACGTAATTGGAAAGATATAATAAATAAAGTAAACATTTGTATTGAAACAACTAGTGAACTACTTGTTCACTTTCCAACCTCGTGTGAAATTCCCAAGCACTGTCCATAATAGGGATACGGCTGTTCGAACCATTTTTAACACTCTGCAGAGGTTGTACAACTTTACCTACAAAAGATAATCAACTTAATATGTCGGTCAAGACACGCTTTCATAGGGGTGCAACTAAGTGATTATCACAAGACCTTTAAAAACTCTGTTTTAACCCAGTTCTGTCCACTAAAGTTCCATCACCGAGTCGAGGGTCCCTCTTGCGCCATGTGAATCTACTCGTCTATCTCAGAACCCACACCACACATGGTAGAACCAAAGTCAAGACATTGCTAATTAATTAGTCATGTCCATCCTTATACTGGACATATGGTTGTACAACATGGCCCAGTTCAATAGCGTACAAGATTAAGTCCTTAGAGATCACCAAGACGAGACAACCTCATCCCAAATAGCTACTCGCACTCTATTTACTGCACGATCATTCGTCTGAGAATGAAATCATTTTATTCAACCTAGACCTATGGCATCCCCTGTTATGGCACAACAATTTTACAACAGTAGCATAGCACCGTATTTCCATATCTTATGAAGTCAAGTTATTGTAATTGAGATTGTGTATGTCCACAGGTCCATCAAATGCCTCTTGTCCACAGTATAGAGGGTTCTAAGTGACAATTTTCAAAGAAACTATACTGTCGCAAAACCAAAAAAAGACATGTGAAACTCCTGCGTACTATTCTAGCTAATCTGATGCGAGACGAATAATGGAAGCCAAAAGGTTCTCTACCAGAAACCATCGATTCCCTGACAGGAATAAAGATTTCCTGATGTTGAGCTAGCTTTTGCCCCGCGGCCGGCCACGTTCGACTGCAGCCGCCGCAAATATCTACTGACTGTCGGCCAAAACTACTGTTGAGACTGAGGCTTCTTTGGTACAACTTCAAGGCCGGCCAGCACCGACCAAAACCTAAGCAGTGAGCACTGTCCTCGTGTGCTCTCTTATCTTCGCCTTTTGCTTTTGAGCACAGTAGCTTGGCTAGCTCTACACGACAACGTGTGCCCTTCCAAAGGAGAGTAGAGTAAGAAAGACAGGAGGAAAAGCATAGGATGCCGTCAGCACCCCACAAATCTCCTCAGCTTCCCGTGTACGATGTTGCTACCTCTTTTTCTTTTGGAAGAAGCCTGTATGGCTGCTTAGATCTATCAAATTCTGCATGAATTGATTTTTCTTACTAATTAAGCCTTTTTTCTATAAAAAAATTTGAAATGGGAGATTTTACCCCGATTTCTTTTATTGAAACCATAAACAGTCTTACAAGGTACTGGATAAGAAAAACAGAAGAAAAAAAGCACTACACACTGCCTGCCCAATCAGAACCGTACCTCTCTACCTCTGAGGCAGGACAGGGAAGAGAACAAACTAAGTCGTCTTTTTTTTTTTAAAAAAAAAGGACATTTGCTCCTTTGACATCAACCACCTAGCTCCACAAAATTACCCAGCATCACTGGACTGATAATCACCATACAGACTTTCCCATTTCAGACTTGAGAAGACACGAGCTCCTTCCAGGGTCTTCAGAACAGGGCACCACCGTGCAGCTTCATTAGCCACCGTCCTGATCCCTAGCCGCTCCTTCATGCAGCTTGATTTGTCCTGATTCTTTCTGCAATGGACCCCAGAGATCAATCCAGTAAGCGATGGTATGAATTATGGTGTTTGGGTCAAACCAACGACTTGTTCTGAAAACAGTAAGCATTTCTTGTCTTCCAAATGGACCAACATATAGCTGCACATCCCACTATGATCAGCTTATGTTGCCTGACATGAAAACCACAAACCCATGAATCCAAAAGTGCTCCATATCCCTTGGTAAGCTGGCCAAGTTGAACACGCACAGGCAAAACTCGCCAGACAAACCTAGCCAATGGGTAATGCTCTCTGCGTCGACACAGAACTGACATCTACTTTCCCATTTCCATCCTCTATGAATGAGATTGTCCTTGGTTAATGTGCTGCTCTTTAGAACCAACCACAGGAAAATCTTAATTTTCAGAGGTAATTTGACTTTTCAAATGAACTTTCTGTGGAAACACCCTTGGCACCAATCTTACATCTCATCTTGTCAGGGCTATTAGATAACTGAATATCACTACAACGAGATTGTAGGATGCCGTGAGCACCCCAGCAACCTCCTTGGCTTCCCGTGGGATGTTGCTTGCTCTTTTTCTTCTGAAAGAAGTCTATTTTACCCATTAAACTATCAAGTTTGTCTATTTAATCCCTTGAGCTACGAAACAAGATAACTTAACGAAACCGGTTTCAAAAGTTGGGGCGTTAAGTTATCTTGTTTTATAGTCTGGAGGGTAAAATAGACAAACTTGATAATTAGGCGGTAAAATTGACTTCGTCCATGTATGTAATTCTCGGAAGAAAAAAAGATTGGCCCCGCACGCAAGTTGCTGTCGCTGTCACGCGTTAACTGGAGATTCAAGCAAGACCACTGTTTGTATGGCTGCTTGGATGTATCAAATTCTGCATGAATTGATTTTGCTTACTAATCAAGGCTTAAAAAAACAATACTGTAATTGGATATAACTACTTGTATACTGCTTTTTTTCTTAGCTACAACAACAAAAATATTATTGAAATTAGTAAAAAAAATCTTCACAACTAACTAGATTTTACAGCACATATAAT
The DNA here is from genome assembly GCA_036346405.1 of Phyllostachys edulis. NCBI lineage: Eukaryota > Viridiplantae > Streptophyta > Magnoliopsida > Poales > Poaceae > Phyllostachys > Phyllostachys edulis. Next base: position 43,034,401 of record CM070554.1, on the reverse strand, counting down.
ACAACACATGACAAACTAACCATAACGACGCTTGCTTAAAGTCAGTTAACAACAACTATTTCGGAATAGATCACAGCTGGGTGCAGAGGACAGCAAGCCGAGAAGCTACGGCAGTATACACCCCCTCACAAACATTAAAAAAATTAAATGGAACTACTGCATGCAGTGCCATTCCTCCGCCTCCTCCCCAGCTCCATCCGATCGTCCAACTAAAAAATGCAGTTTAAAATCCTGCTTTGAACGAAGGAAATTTATAAAGAACAATTCATTTTCACAGGAATCTAAGAAAATTCATGCGTTCTAAATTGGCCCTAAATCTTTGCCAGCAAGAGGGAGAATTAATTGAGCACACTGAAATTCTCTCCAGATGCTTTGATTTTCTACTCTTCTTGATCATGAGCACTGGTGTTTGAATGAACAGTAATAGACCTAAAAGCTACAAACCTGACTACCAGAGGATCTAAATCCAAACTATGGTTGGTTGGTCTTTGTCTCAACACGCGTAAAATCGACCTCTAAAAAGGGGCTCACCTGCCAAACTCACAATTTTGGCAAACTTTGGCATGGTTACAATCTAAATACATTAATTTATACCCTAATTTTGGTATTGCCTACGAATTATTATAGCAACGATCCAAACATGATTTTTTTTATCAGGTTTTAACAATACCAAAACTTTAATTCGACTACCTAAGTCATAAACCAAACATGGCCTAGTCCAGTCACCATCAATATTTCTAGTGTACTGGCTAGCTAATTTGTCCATTTGTCAGTCAAGTACTGGTTTCTTCTAGTCCTACATCAATAGGGCGGTGCCTCCCGGTCCACTTGTTTGCCGTACGTTTGGCCTTTCCATTCCGTGTTCAAATTAAACTTTCCAAAACATGGGGCCTAGTACAGTACACTCCGTACCTATGCAAGATCATTTTCAAGTTGTCTAGACTTCTCAATTATTCAATGAAAGTTCGAACACCATGTCTAACCGGCACATTTATATAGATATGGTCTGTTTGGGTAAAAGCACTGTGAGATATCAAACGATTCACTTTACATTAAGGCCCTAAAACGATTTCCCAAACTTTGTCACATATATTCGTGGAGCAGCTCCTATCGAGGCAAGGCAATATATGTTTGTAGCTACAATACCAAGCACCAACCATGGCTTCATTTCAAAACTCTTCTTTAAAATAAAAGTTCATTTCAAGCTCTTTAACCTTTATAAGCGATGAAATAAAACAAAATCCATATCAATCTTTTTAGTTATCACCATAACATTTACACAATCTTCTATGGTGATCCCACGGGTGACAGCGGTGGCGCCGAAGACGACTCGAGGGGCGGTGGCGGCGCATGGGCTGGCCAAACCGACGGTGCCCTCGGAATAGTAGCGTGAGCACGGGCTGCGCTAGGGCATGGGCATGGTGCAGCAACAAACGGAGAGACCGGAGGTGCTCCAAGGAGGAGGCGGCGGTGGTGCATGGGCTGGCCAAATCGACGATGCCCTGGGAAAAGTAGCGTGAGCACGGGCTGCGCTAGGGCATGGGCATAGTGCAGCAACAAACTGAGAGACCGGAGGTGCTCCGAGGAGGCGGCGCAACAGTGCCGGCGACGGGGAAGAAGGTGGCGGCGATGGGAGCTTTCCACGGCGATGAATCAGACAAAATGAGGGGTGGGATAGCAAGAGGAAGACCAGGAACACGTGATGACGCGGTCGATTCGACGAAATACTCACTGGAGAAGAAGATCGGTTGACGGAGTCGATTTTGGCCTAGAGAGTCGGTGGCGAAATTCCGGCGACACGCTGCACGAAAAACGAAATTGATCAAGGAGAAATAATCTCGAGGCTTGGGAACATGACGTGACATGGTTCAGGGTTTGAAAATCTCACCAGAGCGACGGGACACAAAACGGGGTTGGCGGCCGGCACATGGGAAGACAGCGATTCCAGCGGTGATGGTGCTCCAGAGATGAAGAAGTTGGAGGGGGTGTGAAGGGGGTCAATAGGGTTCAATTTAAAGACAAAGGCAAGGAGTGGAGCGAGCGCGGGAGAGAACGGGATTCCCGACGACGTTTCAGCTAGTATTGACGGGCATTGATGGTGCGAATGGCGCGGCACGACACGTAGGTGGGACACGCGTGGGCGACGCGACACGGCTCAGCGACGCAGTCGAGGCAGGGCACGCACGCATGGCACGGCATTGATGGCGTTGGCAAGCGTCTTGGCGAACGCAGCGACGGCGCGCATACAAAGGCGACTTAGGTAGCAAGGAGCGACCAAGTCTTGGCGAAAACTGTAATTTGGGTGCCAGCAGGCGCTGGCGTTGGTGCTAGAGAGCAAGTAGCGGCAAGACAGAGTAGAGCAAAGGAAAAAAGAAAGAAAGAGAAAGAAAGAAAGAGGAAATGGGGGGAAAGGGAAAAAGGGAAAAGGAAAAGGAAAAGGATTTCGGCCCAAGAGAAATGAAAATGAAATGAAATTCTGAGATTACATTTCGGAGAAAATTCAAATAGAATTTAAAATTTGAAATTCGGCTAAGATTTGAATTTAAGGAGAGATGAATTCAAAATGGCCATGAAATGAATTGGATTTCAGGAAAAAGATTTGAATTGAGACTTGGAATTAGGATTTGATTTGAATAATCTTTATTTAAGAAAGAACTCCAAATTTAAGAGCCAACACTTTGAAATAATTAAATAAATTAAATTTTACAAGAAAGAAAAGAAATTTTGGGAAAACAGTAAAGAAATAAAGAGAACTCAAAGGAAATAACAACAAGATCTTGGAAAAAGGAAATCCTAAATAAAACGAATATCAAATAAAACAACTTTTATTTTATTGAAGTTTGATCTACTCACATTAAATTATTTTTAATTTATGAAATTTCAAATTAAGCTTTAACAAATTAATAAAATTCAACTAGTCCTTTTAATTTAAAATTTTCAAAAAGACCGAAAATTAGAATTTTCTGATTGACAAGGGAATCGTGGGATGGTCGGAACCGGTGTTGTGAAAATGGCGTGCACTCATCGATGGAAGGCCATTGCCAAACATTAATCATTATATGCCGATTAATAAAAATTTAACATATTATTATACATTCACAAAAATATATTCATTTATATTTAAATTTCTTTTTAAATAATTTATTTATCAATACTATAATAAATTGCCACTATATAAGTATCATTATTCATAACATAAATTATATAGTTTACACCTCATCTATATAATACATATTATCTATGTCATTGCATAAAATTATAAACTCATATATTGGAAATAATGAGTAAAAAATAAATTACTTTGACGATTAAATGGGAGAAACAGACGATTAATCAGCAAAACAAACGACTACTAGCACTACAACACAAAAGCCCTGTAGAGACGCCTATTTTATGGGTTAAAACATTTTCAATCATCTCTATAGCATCATAGAGTCGTTTTTGTAAAGCATCTCTGGAGCGCCTCCCCACGTACCATGTTAAAGATCGTAGAGACATATTGTTAAACGTGTCTACAATGATATGAGTCGTTTAGATTGCGTCTCTACAAGCTTGGAGACGCTTTCATATATACATTTTCATATCGTCTCTACTCTCCCTAGTGACGCTTTATTGCGTGCCAAGAAATATAGATACGCATTCATAGACATATTTAGATTGAGCTAGAGACATCCATTTTTATTTTGTTCAGTAGAAATATTTTATCGCTAAACAACAATGATTCAGAGGGTATAGTATCACATATTTTCATAAGAAATTTCAGATCTTAGGTAAAACCATTTCAAATGTAGAATTACATTGTCGATATATTAAAAAACTAGAAGAAAAAAACATAGACACTCCGTTACGAAGTGAATCGAGTTAACAACTGAATCTAGCATCCACATACAAAGGTGCAAATACACCGAAAAAAATTCCTACAAATCCTACAACTGAATCAGGCGATGAGTGGTTAGAGGGCAGCGGCAGCGTCGGCGTCTTCAGGAACAAACAGCCTAATCCACCTCTGAGTGATGCCATATAACCCTTGATTGATATAGCTGTCTGAGTGATGCCTACTCAAATTCTGTGTACTCATTTTTCTGGGCAACATATATGGATTCAGTTAGACCTAGAAGAAAGAGAGAAAAAAAAAGAGAGAATCATGATGCTAATCAACAGATCTGCGACTGCACTACAAATGTAAAGGAATCACACTGAGAACCTTGAATTGAACTACTCTAAGTTGATACATTTATAGGACATCCAAGCAGACCAAACCAAAACACTACTATGTCCAAAATACTATAATAGGAAGCAAAAAAAAAAGATTATGCAATACAAGGTACCTTCAATGTCCAAATCCCCACAACCGACAAACTGCAACTCTTTAGCAAGTTCTTGTGTCTTGTCATATGCTACTGCCAGAACTCCTAGATACTACCATTTTAGTTTGACAAGAACCAGATCTCATGCTTCAGTGAAGGATTAGCAAAAGGCTACAATTTGAAAGTAGGATATATACACAATGCTTACTTGTAGAAGGCCACCTTCTTCTACAGGAGGCAAGCTAGCAAGAGAGGGCTTTATTAGAAGTCTATCAAGAATTGTTGTTACCCTTTGTTCTAGCACTCGCTGAAAAGCAAAGTACAATAGTCTTACTTTTTAAAATTGATAATGATCACACAAAGAACACTACTTAATAAAGCATACCTGCACAAGAATTGACATGAACTCATTTGGAGAAGGAAAGACAGACATTATTGTAGTTGCCTCTTTCTTCATAGTATCTGAAACAGCAGAAGGATAATCAGATTACTATAAACAAAAAACATCAAAGTGTAACTTATAAACACTAATTGTCAAAAGTATACTTATAAATACTGCAATTTCCTTGTACAATGTAGAGACCATCCACAATACTCTTTGGAGTCGACTTGCGGCCCTCATCACCAAGAACAACTTGAATATCGGTGTTCATAACTTCGCATCAATAAACATTGGTGGGTGTTGCAACATAGTGTTGCATAGCACCGTTCCCGATTGAACTGCAATTAATGTACCAAGAAAAAGTATGTCAAATCAAGTCAACCCTTGAATAATACTACATGCTGTTTGGCCTTGTGCCTACTCTTAGAATTATCGGGAAAACAAGCATAACCAGGACCAAACAACCGACTTATTTTTTATTTGAACTCATAAGCCTAAGCTCCTTTCCACAAAAAAGTTTAAGTTTGGAAGTCGGTGGGAGGTTTACTTATGAGGTGATAAGCTTGTAGAGGCTTATAAGTTTTAGCCAGAAACGACTTTAGGTCATATTCATATCTAATATAATAAGCAAAGCGCTTGAGCTTGTAAGCCATAAGCACAGTAAGTGGTTTATAAGATAAGGAAAGTGAGCCTAGGCTACACTAAACAGGACCAAACACAATCATTCCTATAAGTACTCTGGATTTTATAACTAACAAGAGTAGGCCATCATTGTACAAATGTGCCAGGCCATAACAAGTCAAGATCTTGGACCCATTTTTGTATTTAAATCTTGCAAGTTGTAACTTAGCACTTTAAGATATGTAAACTCAAGGATTTCAAAACCGGTGATTGTTCTAATAGTCCTAAACCAAGTAGGCCTCCATTAGTCCATTGCAATGGTGCGAAAAAGGTTTGTCACCTTTAATCGTAATCTGAGCATGAAAAACAGTACCATGTCCATTGCACGAGAATACACACTGTGACAAGATTTTAGCACATTCGCCATAGCAGACAACTCTCACCTTTGTGATGCGACATCAAACCGAGCTAACAATCTATTCTCCAATTCTGAACATATGATGAGAAGTTATAACCAGATTCCAACCGAATAGCTATAGGAAAGCTAAAAGGTAGAAAACTGACCATTACAATATTCTTGAAGATTTGCAATGACAACTTCCAATCCACGGCTTGCATTAGCGAGAACCTACGGTGATGTTACACCATGTCTACCAACATCCTCCTCGGTAAATAATCCTACATTATCAAAACATGCAAATCTTTTAACATCATGTTAGGTATAAACAAGGCATAAACATGCTGGGTGCAAAAACAAAAGGTAGCACGACTATTTGAAGCTTGAAAGAGTTTTGCTTAGATTGCTAAATGCCACACCCTTTTTGAATAACACATAGTTGTAAAGACCAGCTATACTGCTAAAAATATATACTTTCAAGAATGTATATTCTCAACTACGGTCTGCAAGACAGTAAGACAATATAAAGATGCATATAGAAGTAAACAACAGACATCCACATATTGTAGGACATGATAAACCATCAGTAAGAATGCAAGATAGTGTATATCAATCTCATACATATATCAATCTCATATATCAATCAAATGTGTAGAACCACACAAACAAAAAAAATGTTAAACCATGAAGATCAAATTTATAGACAACCACAAACTGATGACTGCAAATGTTAGCACAAAATTTACAAACTGTTTACACCATCTCAAGTTCTCAACCTACATTTCACGAGAATCACGACCAATCCGGACAGCTAAGTTCCGGAATCAAACACATTACACATCTAAGAAAGAATTGTGTAGCATCTCTCGACCAAATCCTCCAAAATGAAAGCGAAAATCGTTAAATCCATCATCTCTCAACAGCGCACCAAAATCCAACAAAGAATTGTGAAATGGATGGTTTTACCGGTAGCATGCGCCGACCTCATGATACCCGCGCTGCGCCACACGCCGCCAAGCCGCTGCCTCGAAGGCGGCCGCACCGGCCGAGTTAGGCGAAGCACCGCACCGAGACGCAGCGTGGCCTCGCTGCCCCGTCGAGACCGACCAGACGTCTGAGGTCGGCGAGGCTCGGCTGCGGAGGCGGAAGGCGGAGGACGAGGCTAGGATTTGGGCGAGGAGGAGCGAGAGTGTCATGATGAAGAAGAGGATCCGGAGGTGGGTAGTTAGAGGCGGGCCTTGTGTGTAGTAGAAGCGAGGTGGAGGGCGCCATGGTGAATGAGCGGCGGCGCAGAGGTCGGCCCGAGGAAAGGGGATCGGGAGATTGGGAGATGGGGATAATGGGAAGTTGGGCACTGGAGTCTGGATCGTAGGGGGTAGGTTAGGACTTCAGAGTGTCACGGGCCGGCTGTGGGCTGCTCATCGAGTCCTAGAGAGACAGAGGCACGGGGGAGGTGGAGAGATACTTACGGTAAGAGTTTTTGTGACGTCATATAAAACGTCTTAAAAAGTGTCTTTACATATGAGATATTTTTTGATGTAGAGACGGATATAAAAGCGTCAAAACAAAAGCGACTTTACGTGATGGTTTTGTTGTAGTGTAGGTAAAAATGGCCAATTAATTGTTCGAGGCCACTAAATCATGATTGCATGCACTACACGTGATGGTTTACCAATTGCCACCGATTAATCGGTCGATATAGGTGTTTTCCACAACATTGGATGAAGCGTCGAAACGGATGGAGAAAGCAACGAGTGAAGTATCTAAAAACAAGGGTATCCCGTCAGTTCCTAATCCGACGGTATACCGTTTTCTAGACTTTCTCTTAATAAAATAGTAAAATCAAGAGAAAGAGGAGGAAATGATCATGCTTCCCTACTTAAATATCTTGAAAATAGGAGAAATAATAGTTCGTGAGAGTCTTCCATGTAAATGCAGGAGAGAGAAGATAAGATGAACGAGGGCAAATAAGAAATAAATCAACAAGTTCAAATGTGCACCTTAATTGTATTTATCCAACAAGATGAATACATTTTATATGCCTTGTAAAAAAAGCGGAGGAGTACATTTATAACATTAAAATAACATAGCTAATCAATTTTGGGATGACTCCATTTCAAAAATAATTATAATTTAGGATGATTGGGCATTTTAGAATTTATAACATTAAAATAACGGAGGCGGCTACCTACCGCTATACCATCCATATCGCAACCAACGGGATAGGTCCCAACCGTGAGATCAAATGCAATTGGACGAACGGGATAGGTCTGCTAGATAGCTAGCTGCCACCACGCTACGTACGTACATGCATACAAAAACCATGGTAGCGGCGGTACTCTTCCTCAACAGCAATGCTATTGCTTGGCCCAACATCGTCGACGGCCTACCGGGCATGGACTAGGCTGCCGCCGACCGCCGTTTTGATTTTTTTAAAAAAAAACTTCATTGATACTTGTCTGTTCTTTTTGTGAAACTTGCTGAAGCCCGTGAAACCTTGTTGAAACTTGTTGAACTTCCCAAAACTTGTTCATCCCAAGTCTCATGAAGTGGTGTGACAGCCTTGTGGCTGGCTGGCAGAGATGTAGTTTTATTAAGTTTCATCCCAAGTCTCATGGAGTTTCATCAAGTCTCATAGAGTATCATCGTGTTTCATCAAGTTTCATATAGTTTCATCCCAAAGTACCATAGTTTCATCCCAAGTTTCTTAGAGTTTCATCGTGTTTCATCCCAAGTTTCATGGAGTTTCATTGTGTTTCGTCAGGTGTCATGGAGTGTCACCGTGTTTCATCAAGTTTCACTCAGATTCATGCTAATTTTTGAGTGTTTCATGAAGTTTCATCCCAAGTCTCATCGAGTTTCATCGTGTTTCATCAAGTCTCATCGAGTTTCATCGTGCTTCATCAAGTTTCATATAGTGTCATCCCAAAGTACCATTGTTTCATCCCAAGTCCTTGGAGTTTCAATGTGTTTCATCAAGTCTCATCGATTTTCATCGTGTTTCATCAAGTTTCATATGTTTTCATATGAGGCAAGTATCATGAAGTTTCATAAAGCTTTTCATCAGTAACATCGCATTTCATCAAATTTCAACTAATACACATGTGTTTTTCATATGAGTTTCATGAAGTTTATCCCAAGTCTTAGGGAGTCTCATCGTGCTTCATCCCAAGTCTCAAGGAGTTTCATCGTGTTTCATCAAGTCTCATAGAGTTTCATCACAAAAATACCATTATTTCATCCCAAGTCTCATAGAGTTTCATCATATTTCATCAAGTCTCATGGAGTTTCATCATGTTTCACTCAGATTTATGCTAATTTTTTAAGTGTTTGATGAATTTTCAATGTTGATATCATCATGTTTCAAGGAGTTTTCATCGTGTTTTATCAAGTTTCATGGAGTATCATCGTGTTTCATCAAGTTTCATATGTTTCATCCCAAAGTACCATTGTTTCATCCCAAGTCTCATGGATTTTTCATTGTGTTTCATCAAGTCCCATGAATTATCATCGTGTTTCATCAAGTTTCATATAGTTTTATCCCAAAGTACGATTGTTTCATCCCAAGTTTCTTAGAGTTTCATTGTGTTTTATCCCAAGTGTCATGGAGTGTCACCGTGTTTCATCAAGTTTCACTCAGATTCATGCTAATTTTTGAAATGTTTCATGAAATTTCATCCCAAGTCTCATCGAGTTTCATTGTGTTTCATCAAGTTTCATATAGTTTTATCCCAAAGTACCATTGTTTCATCCCAGGTCTCATGGAGTTTCATCGTGTTTCATCAAGTCTCATGGAGTATCATCGTGTTTCATCAAGTCTCATCGAGTTTCATCGTGCTTCATCAAGGTTCATATGTTTTCATATGAGGCAAGTATCATGAAGTTTCATAAAGTTTTTCATTAGTAACATCGCATTTCATCAAGTTTCAACTAATACACATGTATTTTTCATATGAGTTTCATGAAGTTTCATCCCAAGTCTTAGGGAGTCTCATCGTGTTTCATCCCAAGTCTCAAGGAGTTTCATCGTGTTTCATCAAGTCTCATGCAGTTTCATCACAAAATACCATTGTTTCATCACAAGTTTCATGGAGTTTCATCATGTTTCATCAAGTCTCATGGAGTTTCATCATGTTTCACTCAGATTTATGCTAATTTTTTAAGTGTTTGATGAATTTTCAATGTTGATATCATCGTGTTTCAAGGAGTTTTCATCGTGTTTCATCAAGTCTCATGGAGTATCATCGTGTTTCATCAAGTTTCATATGTTTTATCCCAAAGTACCATTGTTTCATCCCAAGTCTCATAGAGTTTTCATCGTGTTTGATCAAGTCCCATGGAGTATCATTGTGTTTCATCAAGTTTCATATAGTTTCATTCCAAAGTACCATTGTTTCATCCCAAGTTTCTTGGAGTTTCATTGTGTTTCATCCTAAGTTTTATGGAGTTTTATGGTGTTTCATCAAGTCTCATGGAGTATCATCGTATTTCATCAAGTTTCATTCAGATTCATGCTAATTTTTTAAGTGTTTCATAAAATTACATCCCAAGTCTCATGGAGCGTCACTGTATTCTATCCCATGTCTCATGAAGTATCATCGTATTTCATCAAGTTTCATATAGTTTCAAATGAAACAAGAATACTCCATGAGAACCAATATATCTGCACATAGAACCAATAAATTAAGAAGCGGTGGGCCAGGCGACTGAATCTCTAGACAATAGATATTTTTTTACTATTTAGGTGTAGGATGATGGGATTGTGAATAGAAAAATTACTACTTATTAACAATGAATTTGGCCATTCTGCTATGCTCCAAGGCAAAAGGCGAGCAAGTGGTGGGCACATGCAAAGTGCCGCGAGACACTAGATAAAAGCGTATCGGATCGATCTTCCTTACATATTACATGAATCTAAGAAGTAAGGCGTAATTCAACAAGAAAAATTGAGACAAAGGGGTTAGCACATACGGAGGGCGGTGTCCTAAGCGAGCTAGGCGGTGGAGAAATGCCCCAGTGAGCTTGGATTTGACTGACGTGGCGCCTTGCTTGAAGGAGTCGCCGACGCGGATGGTGTGGTACCCACCGCGGCCGTAGTCCTCCGACGTGTAGTCACTCCTCCGCGCGATTGCCCTCGTCCTCGGTTTTGCGTGCGTGGAACGCACCTCGCATGCCCATGGCAGCCATCCTTGTGCCCTACCATGCCCTCAAGGTGGGCTCATCAGGAGATTCACACAGGATGGCCTTCGTGGTGAGGGGATTGGGATGGAAGAGAGCATGCAGATGGAGAGTGAGGGAGCCTAAGAGAAAAATGAGTGGAAGGATCGCTCAAGTGGATAAAGATCTAAAGGTGCAAAGCGACCGGGAGAAGAACACTGGATGACAGATTGCTATCCCATTGGTTCTGAAAGAAACACTATAGCATTTTTTAGCTTTTCCCTAAAATAACACAGCCAATCAGTTATGTGTTGACATGTTGGAGAAAATGAGGGGAACACAGCTCATCAATTTCGACGCACAATCAAAACAAGAGGTTACGTTGATCAATTGGTGCAATCCATGTGAAATCATGAGCATAACAATGGCATTGTGTGATGATCCAGACATTGGGAGCCACCAAAAATCTCCTAGAGAGAGAGAGGGGCCACACGAATTATTGCCCGCTTTTCTCTTTGAGACAAGACAGCTAACTAGCTGGTTTTGCACTCTTCTTGGCAGTCCGGTCAGTTGCCTTGTGGGTAAGGGCAAACCGGTTTGTTTTTGTTTATCGCCATCTTATGGCTTTTGTTTCTGAAGGGATACGGGGTAGGCTACAATAGCTATAAACAAAATTTCTACCACACAAACCAGGAAGCCAAGCAAGTAGATAATCACAGATCGTTACCACTAGACGCGCAGAGCAGCGGAAGAAGCGTCAGAGCAGCCTGGTCTGACGAAGAGCGCGTTGATGTAGTGGTCGTAGTCGATCGTCCAGCGTCCTCGTGAGTTGATCGTCTCCTCCAACACCTCTGTAGTTCCTTGCGAAGATCGCGGATCGTCCTTAAGCGCAACAACGTAGAAGCGCCTCTATGGTATCCACACGTCCCGGGAAGGAACAACCGTACGCCGGTGTGCTAGCACCAAATCGCACGGGGAGGCTCTCAAGAAGATGGTGGCTAGGGTTTCGGTAGGGCAACTCACATCCACTTTGTCCTTCCCAACAGCCTCATGTATCTCCTTATATAGTGCCCGTGACGGATCCTATCCAAACACGCTTTACGAATCGTATCCGTACTGGTTTGTTCCAACCCGTTAAGTGTGTGACCCGTTAGGTTCATGTGTAGTTCGGTTGTGACTCGAAACCCTTTCCGACCCACGAGTAAATAGCGGTTCCTAGCAGGACATAACGATTCCGAATACACACAAATTATATCGGACGAACCTTAATGCAATATGATCTTGACGAGGTCCTCATCACTTACGACTAGGTCCTATCTCTATACGACCAGTTCGTATTTGATCACGACCAACTCGTAACTCCTTACGACTTGGTTTCGACCACTCTGTGATTACGTTCGACCAGTCTACGACTTGCTTGTATCTCCATACGACCAGTTCGTAGCTGGTCGAACTAAGCGACCTACTCATGTATTCTCCCTTTGCCTCACGATATCTAGTTGAACTCCAGGTGAGATGTTGTGTCATCCATGGACTGTTCAATGCTTTCTCGATCGAGTATCGGATAACCTTATGTGGTCGAACTCTTGACCACCGATGTATAGCCATGCACTTTCTTTATCCGACCACTTGAGGGCGAGAGATATCTCTCTGTTATGTTAGGAGGGCAAATCCATATCCGACCGATCACATCCCTCTGCATGTTTCATAGCATACCCAAAGCTACCTTTATAACTACCCGATTCTGAGTAGCGTTTGGCAACCCCTAAGAGTGCTATTACACATGTAGGAAACCATGTTGATCTCAGGTCTAAGGATTTATACATCATTATTGCTTGAGACCAACTAACGACACATAGAATCATAACAATCTCAATAGTGTCTCAAGGTGGGTCTTATCCAACACCATGTTCTCTAACATATGTCCACATTATCGATTCGATATCCCTATATTCATGACCGGTGAAACATGGTCATCAATCAATACATGTGCTGGTCATAGAGTCACTAGTGTTCCGACCAGTGACTTTCGACTAGGGATACTTTTAGAACGACATCATCATAAGTTAAAAAGAGTTTCACCAACAAGTCACATACTCGTTAATCTTCATAACTGATGATTTATTCAAGGAACAAGATAACATATTATCAAATATTGTGAACATAATGAAATATAATCATCTCTATGATTGCCTCTAGGGCATATTTCCAACAGTTTCCGCTGCTACTTTAGTTATTTACTTTGTCATTAGGTCGGTCAGCCCCTTTTGTAATAACTCTATTATCTGTATATCTTTTGTGATGTTGTAACTATGTCGTGATCAATATTGTATTATCTTGTATATGGAATTGATGCCTTAAAATTTTGTGAGGTGTGTGTATACCGCTCCTAGGAGGTACATAATACACTGATAGCGGGATATTTAATTTTTAATACTAGGATCAAGTGGATGGTTAAGTATTACAAGTTAAATACCCCGGGTTCTCACAACTTTTTTTTTGGAAACGGGAGAAAATCCCAGCTTTTATAAAGCTAATACCAAAAGTTTACAGGGAAACCAAATAACATCAGGCTAGGGACACCAGCAACCATATAAGAAAAGACTACACTATCCAATAACAGAGACCACTAAGCTGACTAAACCAGCTTGAAATAAACAGCCCAGATATGGCCATCTAGAAACTAGAAGCAAAAAACTGACTTAGTCTACAAGAACCGCATCAAAAGTCTTCAACCAGTCTTCGACCAGCTTAATCACAGCATCAAGCTCCTGACGATCCTTCTCCTTGAGCAGAACTCTCCACCTCCGCAAAAAAGATAACGATTTGAAAATGACTGCGATCGGCTGCTTAGGAAAAGTCTTCTCAATAGCCATTTTGTTTCGGACTTTCCAGAGTGTCCACACCAAAGCTACAAACTGAAAAACGTAATTTGGTAGCTGTTAGCACCCCTACCATATAACCAGAAGTGATGGAAGTCATCTAAAGAGATCGGAATAATTTCCCAGTTTAAGCACCCCTTAACATAGGTCCAAGCAAAAGTAGCTAAGACACAAGTAAAGAAAATATGATCTGAATCCTCCCTCACCCCACAAAGAATACAATTTTTGTTGCCTTTCCACATTCTCAACTTCAGATTAACTGTCGTTTGCAATCTGTCTTGATATAGTAACCACATAAAAATTTTCACCTTCAAAGGGAGTTTACTTTTCCAAAGCTTTTGAATGCTGCCAACAATCCTCCCACCAAAAGTCATATGTCGATAAAGAGACTTGACTGAGAACCGACCTGATTTCTCCAAACCCCATATCACCTTGTCAGGATCGCTATTCAAACCCACTTCCTTCATAGCATTCTTCAACAAAATCCAGGAGTCTGCCTTAGTCTGACCAAATTGTCTAATGAAGTCAATTTTCCATTCATTGTCGACCAAGCAATCAACCACACTAATAGAAGGGTTAGAACAAATATTAAACAAATTATCATAGCTAATTTTGAGAGGGCAGTTGTCGACCCAAACATCTGTCCAGAAAAACGTACTTGCCCCATCCCCAACTCTATGAATAGCACCCCTTTGAAACAAATGCTTCACCTTCTGAAGAGCCTTCCAAAATTGAGACCCTTTTACAACCCTACTATCTCTACAATCTCCTCTTGGAAAATATTTAGCTTTAAGGAGTCTATACCAAATTTCATCTTTGGCCAAAGATATTTTCCAGAACCACTTACTTAAAAGGCAATCATTCATCATTCTGGTCTCCAAAACCCCTAAACCACCATAATCTTTTGGTCTACACACCGCTTTCCATTTCACCATATGATATTTGAAATTATCACTCGCCCCTCTCCAAAAGAATCTAGCACGAATGGAGTCCATCTTACTGTGAATCTCCTCACTCAATCTGTAAAACCCCATAGTATACATAGGGAGACTACTAAGGCAGTTATTCACTAGAATCAATCTTCCTCTATAGAAAGAAGGTTGTTCCTCCAGGTATCCAATCTATTATTCATTTTGCTAAGAACCTTTTCCCCTGCTTTCTTGTTAATTTTTCTATCACCAATCTCAATCCCCAGATAAGTCAGAGGTAAATGCCCCAACTTGTAGTTAAGCATGTGAAACACTCTAATAGCCTCCTCCTTATCCACCCCCAGCACATAAACCTCGCTCTTATGGTAATTAATCTCCAGTCCCGATAACCATTCAAAGCAATAGAGCAGAAATTTGAGATGAAGAATATAACCCTCCTCACATTCAATCATAAGAATAGTGTCATCAGCGTATTGAAGGAGAGGGACACCCCTTGGTATCAAATGTGACACTAATCCTTTAATCAGCCTAGAATCTTGGGCATTTTCAATCAAGGCTGCTAAGCATCCACTGCCAAATTGAAGAGCAATGGAGAAAGAGGGTCCCATTGCCTAAGACCTCTGTGAGTAGCAAAATAGGGTCCAACCTCCCCATTAACATTAATGCTCACTTTTCCTCCTTCAACAGAGCTCATCACCCATTTGATCCACAAATCAGAAAAACCTTTACCTCTCATGACATTTTCTAAGAAGCTCCAATGAACCTTGTCATAAGCCTTTTCAAAGTCTAGTTTCATAAAACCCCCCTCTTCTTGGAAATTCTCATCTCATGAAGAATCTCATGCAGAGAAAGCACCCCATCCAGAATATTTCTCCCCCTTAATGAAAGCAGTTTTGCTGTCACTAATAACAGAATTAGCTATATCACCTAGTCTGACAGCCAACAATTTAGAAATAATCTTGAAGCTGACATTAAGCAAACAAATAGGCCTAAACTGCTTAACAGAATTAGCAGACTTGATTTTAGGTATCAAAGTAATCACCCCATAATTCAGTCTTTTTAGATCAAGTCTACCTTCATAAAAAAATATTGAACCATTTCCATAAAGACATCTTTAAACACCCCCCAGAAAGCTTTATAAAAAGCAGATAGAAAACCATCAAGTCCTAGAGCTAAATCAGCTACGAGTTCTTTAATAACCTCCCAAACCTCTTTCTCAGTGAACATTCTAGTCAAGCTCAAATTATCCACATCTGTCACTTGTCTTTTCCCCAACCAGAAGGTATCTACCAAGGAAATATTCTTATCAGCTTCAAACCCAAACAAACTTTTATAAAAATTGTAGATGTGATCCTTAATATCACTCTCATCAGTTAAACAAACCCCATCATTATCCAAGCTAAGGATAAGATTTTTCCTTCTCCTACCATTTGCACAGCTATGAAAAGACCTAGTATTAGAGTCCCCTTGAATTATCCATTTCTCATTTCCTCTCTGCTGCCAGTGCCTTTCTTCAAAATCATAAATATCTTCCAAATTATTCTCAGCTATATATCTATCAATCCACTGTTCTGTGCTCAACCCACACTGCTCCTCCATCGCATCCAGCTGTTTAATATACTAAAGCGGATCTTTCTTCCTTCTGTTAATGTACCCATTAGTATTAGCACCCCAACCTCTAAGGAATTTTCTCAGCAAAGCTAATGTTCTAGTCTACTTGTCCAAGGAATAGGCCTGAACAGGCCATTTATTGCTAAACTCACCCCATCTGCTACAGATCAGCTCTCTAAAGTTATCCTGGTCAAGCCAGCTTTTCTCAAAATGAAATCTCTTGTGAACTCTCCTCTCCTTATCCCCAAAATTCAACACAATTGGCTTGTGATCTGAGCCCACTCTAATTAAGCCGCAAGCTGAACAAAGGGGGAACCTTGCTTCCCAATCTGTAGTAACCAGAATTCGATCCAATTCCACCATGATAGGACAATTTTGTTTATTCGTCCAAGTATATTTAGGACCATATTTAGGACCACCCCTCTTAATCTCCATTAACCTATTCATAGCAATGAAATCATTAAACTGATCAATCAATAACTGATTAATTCGATCAGAACTTTTATCATCAGCTTACCTAATCAAATTAAAATCACCCCCATAACCAAAGGAAGCCCTGAATTACCACATTTCATAGACAACTCCCCCAGAAATTCCTGAGTCCATTTATGTTGAGCAGGGCCATAGACATTAATCAGCTCCCATCTGAAATTATTCATCCTATGTCTCACAGTCGTGCTCACATAAAATCTTCCTTGGTCTCTCCCTTCAACCTCTAGCAAATTAGATCTCACCTCAAGAAGCATACCACCAGAGTGGCCTTGAAAAGGTACCCAGTGCCAAACAAAATCAGCATTCCCTGCTAAATCCTTCAACTCATGGACAGTAAAATCTTGCTTAAAAGTTTCTTGCACCCCAACAGCCTCGAATTTCTCTTTAAAGATCAACTCTTTAAGCTGTCTTCTCCTAGCAGGTTTACCCAAACCTATTATATTCCAAAAGAGAATCCTCATAGATCACACTGATTTAGAAGAGGAACAATCCATAAGCACCCCATCTTTGTCTCTATTAACCCATCTGTTGTCATTTTTACCCCTTGTACTGGATACCACTTTGTTAAGGTTAGTTTCTTTCACACTTGAAATTCCCCCACCAGATTTGCCCTTATTTTGCACATCAGCATTTTGTGTTTCAAACTCAGCTTTCGTAATAGCTGCCCTTGATCTTTTCTGAGCCTGCATAGCTGTTATCACAATAGCAGCATCTTTCTCCTAATCACCCAATTTAATACCACAGACAAACGCTACCTCTTTGAGATAAGAAATAGGAGTATCATTCAAAATAGTAAAAGAATTATTAGAAATCATACCTTGGTTATCCAGATTATGAATGGATTTCAATAAAGAAGCCTTCTTCTGAATAGGCATGCCTTGATCTTGAATCCTAGAGCTCTTCCTCGTTGCCATCACAGGATCTTTGAAATTGATTTTCTCCCTTTTTTCTTGTAAGAAATCCACTCTGCAGCCTTAGAATTGTCACCCCTGATAGCACTTATAGATACATTCCCTCTAGAAACACTGTTAATCTGCGATCTTACTTCCTCACTGATCTCCTTTCCACTCCCTTTGTCAACCAAATCATCAGACTTAGAACCTCGCACCAAGCTCCTTTGGCTTTCCTGAATTTCATGAATTGCCAGCTCTTCTTGAATAACTGGCTGATGAATCATCTCAGAACTTTGTTTACATTCTGGATAAGAAAGGAAAGGCCAAAGTGCAGACGAAATCAAAGAAACTCCTTCTGAAGAGTGAACCACAATTGCATCTTTAGGAATATTAGGATCTCCCTCAACATGTTCTGATGACACCTCTCCTTTTCGTGAAAGATGCTTAGTTTCACTCTCCTGACCCTTAATGTCAACCTGTTCATCAGGAGGACAAAAAGAGATAGGCAAAACTGCCAACACTTGACTTTGAGACATGATCTCTTCTGAGTCATCACAAACTTCATTTTCTATGGAATATGCTCCTCTCTGTTGTTTACCTTTGTTTTTATCTTTGCCACCCCCACTTTTCTGCACAGATGATTGGTGAGACTCTCCCCCGAACTTCTCATGCATCTTTTCCCATTCCGTTTTACGATTACTTCCATCTGACTCCTCTTCCTCCTCCTCATCATCATCTTCTTTCCTATGACCATCTCTTGTGGAAGTGATCATAGACCGGGCCACCTTTCTTCCTGTTAACACCCCTTCAGCCTCAAATTTGATTTCATAACCCATATTCTTTATAAAGATCTCAACAAAGCAATTGATATTAGAGGGATCTCTGCTGAGGACTTTCACCCTCACAGGGTCCGCTCGCATTAAGCTTATCTCATCCACCTCTATAGGTTCTCCCACAGTACTAGCTATCTCTTTAATAGCTTCCACTATTTTAGCATATGAAGGAATCCCTGTCACCTTGATCCAAGCAGCAGAAACGATAGAAGAAGCTTCCGGGTCCAGATTTGATTTATCAATCTTAGCCTTGATAGAATGCAAAGCTAATTCCACACTCCTAGCCTTGGACCAAGTATTCAGCATATCTTTTGAAGGAAAAATCACCCCGATTTCAGAATCCAACAATTTCTTAACTTTCCAATCCCAATTAGCTTGGATTAAGTGCTTCAATTCAGCTTCAATCTTTTCAACAGATGCAACCCCTTCCAAAATGCGCAGCACCCCAACAACCTCCTGTTGTTCAGATATCTACAGACCCGACAGGTGCAAGCTATAAAATCCTTGTCCAGGAATTCCAAAACCACATAATTTCAGACCTTTAAAAATCTTATCCTCAAGACAACCCAAAGTCGTATGCCCAGTTTTTTTGCACTTGTAACACATCGGAATATTGGTGGGTCTGGCTTGATGATGCTCAGACTGTAAACAATGAAAACACGTGCCCCGATCTTTAGATCTAAGCACCCCTGTATTTGGTCCAATGTCGCCCCCATCCTTTCTTGATTTCTTCCCCTTTGACAACACCTACTTGTGGATCTCTAGGATCCACTCTAGGTTTTCCACCCCATCCACCAGATCCTCCTCTGAAATCCCCTCCTGAATGATCCATCCGAAGACCACCCCCATCTCTGCCAGGAATCTCCTTACGTGAATCATTATGCCAACCCATACCTTGATTAAAATTATCTCTACTTGAACCCCCAAAACAAGAATCGAAATGAGACCGATCCAAATCTGGAACACCCCCTTGCGTACCTGATTTACTCCCTTGTTGATTCTCATGACTCCTTCTTTATTGCTTGTGATCTTGGCGAAGTTTCTCCCTCAGATCGTCTTCCACCAACATGTCATCTTCCTCCATCCACTCCTCAGGAAAACTTCGCTTCCCTCCATTCCAGTTTCGATCATCTCCACCAAAGTGGCGAGGAAACCTTCCCCTTCCCCGACCCTGATCCATCGCTTCGCCTCTCACTGCTTCGACGAAGGATCGAGATAGAGGCGGCGGAACCCTATTTCTGTGAACAACTCTCGCAGTCGCCCCCAACCGCCTAACCTCACTGCTGGTGGCAGGGAAACCTAGATCTCCGATGCAAGCGCGTTTGGGGATCCATTGCCACGACTCGGTAGGAATACTACGCCAAGAGTGAGCGAAAATGTCGGCAATGGACGTACCATAGCGATGGGCCGGCCCATCGCCCCGCTCCTGTTGCTAACCGTCCAGCAAAGCCTGTCAACGTCCCCCCGCTCCGCCTTGTTCGAGACGTCGATTGACGCTATTAGCCCATTCTCCAACCCCAACGAGCTGGGTCAAACTTCATCTCTTCGCAGGACGTGCTCGCCATGAAGGTCTAGACGGAGGAATAGGTGTTTTCCACAACACTGGACGAAGCATCGAAACGGATGGAGAAAGCAACGAGTGAAGTATGTAACAACAGGGGTATCCCGCCAGTTCCTAATCCGATGGTATACCGTTTTCTAGACTGTCTCTTAATAAAATAGTAAAATCAAGAGAAAGAGGAGGAAATGATCATGCTTTCCCTACTTAAATATCTTGAAAATAGGAGAAATAATAGTTGGTGAGAGTCTTCCATGTAAATGCAAGAGAGAGGATAAGATGAACGAGGGCAAATAAGAAATAAATCAACAAGTTCAAATGCGCACCTTAATTATATTATGCAACAAGATGAATAAATTTTATATGCCTTATAAAAAAGCGGAGGAGTACATTTATAACATTAAGATAACATAGCCAATCAGTTTTGGGATGACTCCGTTTCAAAAATAATAATAATTTTAGGATGACTGGGCATTTTATGATTTATAACATTAAAATAACACAGCCAATCAGTTTCGTGTTGACGTGTTGGAGAAAATGAGGCGAACACAGCTCATCAATTTCGACGCATGGTCAAACCAAGAGGGTGGTACGCTTATCGTGCAATCCGTGTGAAATCGTGAGAATATCAATGGCATTGTGTGATGATCGAGACACTGGGTGCCACCAAAAAACGCCTGGAGAGAGAGAGGCCACACGAATTATTGCTCGCTTTTCTCTTTGAGACAAGACAGCTAGCTAGCTGGTTTTGCACTCTTCTTCAAGGCAAAGAATGCCCCGTGCCATCCCGAGCAAACGCAACCACACAAAGATTGGGATGAGCACTAGCTAGTCCCAGCTATAGCTGCTCCACAAAAAATAGATGTGGTTTGTAATATACGGTGCTAGATCCAAAGAAGATATTGCGAGAAAAAAAAAAGAGAGTAAATTTCAAGATTGAAACACGATTGCATTAGCGAGATACCAAAAAAGACCACCTGCTTAAAACACACTATTTCAGTGAGTTCTTTTCTTCTCCGTAACTCACAAATGCAATTAAGTTTGATCTTGAAATGTTTCAAAAACATACAACATACATACTCTCCCCTACGTTGTTAATATTTTGGGAAATTTTTAGGAACTTTAAGTTAGGTGAACAAAATTTTGCATCAAATTCGCTTGTTTTTTTACCTTATATTTCGTTATACATCATAACGCGCGCAATTGATCTGGTACATATGGTTCTACACTCTTAATATTTTTACTTTTTAGGCATGGTGAGATTGAATGGCTGGTACATTGACAACGACATGGAATTTTGTGGTGCGCGCCTTGATCGTTTGATGGCTCGCCGCATCTCAATCAGCCGGCCGGGGACGACATACGCTAGCTAGCCATTGTTCACATTTTTTGATTCTCTCAAATCATTGAGGAGCCGTTTCTCTTTGGCAAACACCTTTCTGAGAAGCATCTCTAGGCACCGCCAGACGTGCAGGTAGGCAGGCACATTTGCCATTGCCATCAAATGCTAAAGGTGCCGCCCGATTGCGACTCAGCTGCTCATTTGCTTCTAGAACAAATGCGGAAATGAACACGTCTTTGGTCACAAGCCTATATGGATGGTTGATCAGAAATTGGACGGTCTAGATGAAGGTGGGTAAGACAGCTAGCATGGTAATCTCTTGAGAAATCCTCGGTTTTTCGCATGCCAACCTCTATACTTTCGAGCATGCGCGTTACCTTCGTAATGAAACTCCGAGTTTTGAGTCAGAAGAATGTATGTTATATGGTCCATATATTGTTGAGTATTCTCATGCGTATGCGTGTTTGATTTATACATATATTGTTGAGTATTCTCATGCGTATGCATGTTTGATTTGTATTTTTGTTAAGTCCTGGCCTATCTCGAATTTGCGTAGGGTATATATAGTACATGAAAGAAAACCCCCAGGAAGCCAACTCATCAGGCATAATATAAAATTCTCTTGACCATGTTATAATATTTATAAAACGTAGATAAGATATGTTTTCCTTCTAACTGTCTAGTGTATATGTATTTAATTTTTTTGTAGTAATTGTACTACCACAAAGTCTAACATTAATAGAAGACACAACTGTATGAGGAAGATTTCTGAAAATATGCTGACAGTGTCAAACCAAAATCAACCAAAAATTCAGAAATGGATGTGAGCAACGAACCCAAGCTTGTTTGATTAACTATTAATTCGCTTACTATAAAATCAAGGAGGATTAGAATCCTGCGGGAAATTGGATTAGAATCCTACGGGAAATTGGAGGAAATTTGTAGGATTAGAATCCTATTGAAAAATTTCCTATGAGTCCCTTTGGAACAAAGGAATGGGCTCCTAGAATTCCTATGAAATTTCTATTGAATGGCTCAATCCATTGGAAATCTGAGGAAATCTGACATGAGGTCCAACCTCATGGAATTTTTTCTCTATGTGTCTATCTCTCTCCAAAATCTAGCTTGTACTCTTTTCCTGCGAAGCATCCAAACGACACAATTGAACAATTTCTGTGTTTTAGAATTCCAATGAATTCCACTGGACATGCCACCCCAATTTATGTGTTTGTCGTAATCCTGCATTTTTTTTGGATTCCTGCATTCCAAACAGGCGTGAGCTTGTCAATTCAAGGAGGAGGTTAGCAACTGCCTTCTTTGAATAGAGTAATAAAACAGTACACGTCAGCAATCAGCATGGGCTAAATAGCACAGATAGCAACTTATCATTATTTTCTGGGAATTTGCTAAGAGTACTAGGGTATTTTCTCACATTCCGAGTACTCGAATTTTGATCCATCGGATTTTCCTCGCGATTCATTCTCTGGCGACGGATTTCGGCGAAGCCAACTCACCTGCGCTCGACAAAGCAGGCTGGACACCATCGACGCCGAATGAAAGCCCACTTGGTAGCCGCATAGGGCGGTGGCGGCGTGCCAGACATATAGGAGAGGAGGGAGAGGAGGAGATCCATTAGATGAAGATCTAAAGGTCACAAATTTGAGTACTTACGAACAAAATAAGCACACAACTCCTCCTAGACACCTATTTTCTCATTTGTATGTATATTGGTTTGGCACTAGGGTTCATGTTTACTTTACACAAAACCAATAAAGTAATTAATTAAAAATGTCTAAAATTTGTGAGATGAATCCGCGGTAGCAGCTCAAATGGTATTCTATTGCTCCCACATCAATCAGATGGGCAGAGACGGGAGCATATATGATGAAACCCACCTAAGTATTAAAAAATTGAAAACTTTGTTGCAACCCTTTTAACGGTTGTTTCAATAAATGTTTGATTTTGTTGCAATGTGTGCAACAATTAACAAAATGGGTACAACAAAGTCAAGTTTGTTGCAACATTTTTTAGATTACACGTTGCAACAAAATTAAACACTTCATGTAAAAATCGACAAAAGGGTCGTAACAAAGTTTTCAATACTTAAATGGTTTTTGTTAGAGATATGTGTATATTGTGTTATTCCCCATTGTTATGAGGGGTTATTTGCATATTCACCTCCTATACTTTGTGTATATATACTAGCCCTTTGGCCCCCTGGTAATACAAGTTGCTATTCATAACATGGTATCAGAGCCAATTAAGTCTACCTTTCCCGGACGCGCAACTCGTCCTCCCCTGCCCTAGCCGCCGCCACCGGCTTCCCTTTCTGCCTCTGTCTTGGCGGCCGGCTCTATCCGCCGCCGCATCATGACCGTCGTCGTCGCGCCGCCCGTCGTCGTTTTCCATCCGAGTCGCCGGATTCAACCGAGTCGGCGCCATGCTTAACCGGCTTCGCCGCCGCTGCCTTCTCCGTCGCTCCATCCAGGCTGCCGGGGCCACCGCCTCGCTGTTGAGAACGTCGCCGCCCGTCGCTGAGGCCATCGCCATCGGACCGCCGTAGTCTCCATCGCGCCACCGAGGGGATCGCCGCCGCCGCCGCCTCTGCCGTCATTTGTCGCCGCCGAGACTATCGCCACCAGACCGCTGCCACCGTTGCCGCCTCGCCAATGGGATCGCCGCCACCGTCGCCAGGGGGAACCCTAGTTCCCTCGTGCACGCGCGCTTCTTGCTTGTGGGCTGAGCGGTTGAGTCGGCCCGTTAGTAAGTAAGGAAAAAGGGGAAAAAAACGTTGTTCTAACCGCGCCGTCCGCGCCGCTGTTAGACTTCGTTGCCTTGTCGTTCTTGCCGTCGGTAGCGCCTACCATTAGTCCTTTGTTACAATGTCGCCGCACCGTTTCCCTCCTCATTGCCGGTGATCTTTGATGGTGTTAATTACATCAACTTCGTGTCTCACATGCGCATCCACATGCGTGGTCTTTCTCTCTGGGCCTCCTCTCTGGTGATGTCACCTGCTCGCCTTGCCCTACTCCTCCGACGGAGCCTACACCTGTCGCGTTGCCCCCGAGAGCCGACAAGGCTGCTGCTGAGGCCACTCGCCTTGCTGATGATGAGGCTGCCTCTGCCTACTAAGAGGCTCTGGATTCCTACAAGGATCGACTGACTGCCTACACTCAGTGGTACGATGATGACGCTCGGGCTGCTGCTGTCTTCATCGCCAGTGTCCAACCTCTCAGTTCTCTTCTGAGGTTGTGGGACTCCCTTCGGCTTTCCAGATGTGGACTCACCTTCGTCAACGCTATGAGCCCTCTGGTGATGCCCTCTACCTGTTCGTGGCCCGCCAAGAGTACTCTCTTCAGCAGGGTGATGCTACTATTGACGCCTTTTACGCTCAGAGCTCTGCTATCTGGCGTCAGCTAGACTCTCTCTGCACTGCTGGCTGTCGCTCATGTCCATGCTGCCTAGCTGTCCGTGCTGACCTAGAGTTTCAGCGTGTCTACGATTTCATTACTCGCCTTCGTCCTGAGTTCGAGCAGAGGCGTGCCCAGCTCCTTGCACGCCACCCTCGTGTCACTCTCTGGAGGCTCTTCCGAGATACGTGAAGAGGAGACTACTTTGAGTGGTCTTTGGTCTTATGCCACTCCCCTCCGTGCTCGCCGCTCGTCCACCTGCTACACCGACTGCTCCACGCTTCAGCACACTACCTCCTCCAGCGGCTACCACAGGTGGTGGTGGCCGCCCTTCATCTGGTGGTGGCCGTCCTCACTATTCCTACTGCGACAAGGTCGGCCACATTGAGTCCCAGTGCTATAAGAAGCAGCGGCATCTTTCACACCGTTCTTCTACTAGCTTTTCGTTGGTGCTTCTACATCAACGTCTGCATCGACTCCTTGGCAGTTTCTCTCCTTCGGCGGGAGATAGCTAGACTTCGACGTCTGCTTGCGCTTGAGTTCTCCTCGGCAGTTCTCTGGGTTTTGCTCTGACTCTTGAACGCTGAAACCACCCCCCTACATCAGTACCTCCCGTGGATTCTTGATTCTAGAGCATCTT
Source organism: Phyllostachys edulis (assembly GCA_036346405.1). Classification (NCBI taxonomy): domain Eukaryota; kingdom Viridiplantae; phylum Streptophyta; class Magnoliopsida; order Poales; family Poaceae; genus Phyllostachys; species Phyllostachys edulis. Next base: position 43,008,947 of record CM070554.1, on the reverse strand, counting down.
TTTACATGACTTCTGATTCTTCCACTCTGTCTTTCATTACACCTCTTGATTCTCCTATTAGTGTTCTTACTGCTGATGGTACCTCTCTTTCTGTCTCTGGTGAGGACCTCTTAGCAACTCATCTTTTTATGTTCATACATTTCTCATGTTCCTCGCCTTACCATGCAACTTCTTCTACTTTGGGCAGACATCTTGACCTTGGTTGTCGGGTTATTCTCGACTCGACTCTTGTTGTGTTGAGAAGCGCCACACGGGAGCTCTGGTTGGTTCTGCCCTCGGCGCCTTGACTCACAGTGTCTCTGGGAGCTTGGTAGCTTCACCTTCCTTCATTGCCACCGTCGCCGCGGATCTCTCCGCTCGCCACTCCGTCACCGGCTCTTTCAAGCGATGGCATCCTTGTCTTGGTCATCTGTGTGGATCTCGTCTGTCTCGGAGAGCGTGTCTTTAGATTGTCGTATTGTAAGTTAGGTAAACAGATTCAACTTCCTTATCCTCATAGTGAGTCGGTGTCTCGGCGTCCTTTGATCTTGTTCATTCAGATGTTTGGGGTCCGACTCCCTCCGTTTCGAAAGGGGGTCATCGATATTATATCATATTTATAGATGATTTCTCTCGGCACACTTGGATATATTTCATGTCTTCTTGTAGTGAGGCTTTGTCTATCTATAAACAATTTGCCACTATGGTTCGCTTTACGAGTTCTCCACTCCTATTCGTGTCTTTCGTGCGACTCTGTTTGGCGAGTACCTCTCTCGTTACTGCAGGCTTCCTTCTTGGCGGTGGCTCTCTCGCTCAGTTCTCTTGTCCTGGTGCTCATGCTCAGAATGGTGTCGCTGAGCGCAAGCATCGTCACCTCCTTGAGACGACTCGTGCACTGATGATTGTCGCCTGTATTCCACCTCACTTTTCGATCGAGGCTGTTTCCACTACCACCTATCTCGTCAACATCTAGCCCTCTTCTGCTCTTCAGGGTGCGATCCCTGTTGAGCGTCTCTGTAGTCTTCTTCCTGACTACTCTGCCCTTCGTCTGTTTGGCTGCGTTTGCTACGTTCTCCTCGCCCCTCGAGAACGTACCAAACTAACTGCTTAGTGTGTTGAGTGTGTCTTTCTGGGATACAGTGCTGAGCACAAGGGCTATCGGTGCTGGGATCCTGTTGGTCGCCGGATGCGGATTTCTCGGGATGTGACTTTCGACGAGTCTCGTCCCTTCTACCCACGTCCTGCCTCTCCTCCTTCAACTTCCTCTATGGAGTCTCTGTCTTTTTTGACCTTTCCAGATACACCTATATCTGTCTTGCCCTCGTCCACTCGTCCCACTAAGTCTCCACATATTCCTCCTGTAGCCTCTCCGCCGTTGTTGCCGCCTGCTTCGTCTCCTGTGGCTCCTCAGGCTCCTCCCACTGCAGTACATTTTCCCCTCTCTTCTACACTCGTCGACCTCGTATTGAGGATCTTCCAGATGAGTCATCTTCTCTTGATGTTCCATCTTCTCCTAATGCTCCATCTTCCCCTGATGGGTCATCTTCTCCTCGCTACGCTCTTCGCGATCGCCAGTCGATTAGGCCCCCTGCCCGTTTTGCTTTTGCTGGTGCAGCTACTCATGAGCCTGCCTCCTACCGAGATGCTGTTACTCACTCTGAGTGGCAGCATGCCATGGCCGAGGACATTGCTGCCCTCGAGCGTACTGGTACTTGGGATCTTGTTCCTTTTCCATCTCACTCCCGTCCCATCACGTGTAAGTGGGTCTATAAGATTAAGACTCGCTCTGATGGCTCTCTTGAGCGCTATAAGGCGCGTCTTGTTGTTCGTGGCTTCTAGCAAGAGTATGGTCGTGACTACGACAAGACTTTTGCTCCTGTGGCCCACATGACCACTGTCCGCACTCTTGTTTGGTGGCGTCTTCGCCATCGGGTCTGCATTTCGGCTTGATGTCAAGAATGCCTTTCTTAATGGCGAGTTGCGTGAGGAGGTCTACATGCATCCGCCACCTGGGTATTCTGTTCCTGAGGGCACGATCTGTCGCCTTCGTCACTCTCTCTATGGCCTTAAGAAAGCCCCTCGTGCTTGGTTTGAATGCCTCTCCTCTGTGGTCACTGCTGCTGGCTTTCAGCTAGTGATCATGATCCTACGTTCTTTGTCCACACTTCGTCTCGTGGTCGGACTCTTCTTCTTCTGTATGTTGATGATATGATCATTACCAGAGATGATTCTGAGTACATTGCCTTTGTCAAGGCTTGTCTTAGTGAGCAGTTCCTTATGTCGGATCTTGGTCCTCTTCGTTACTTCCTTGGGATTGAGGTTACTTCCACTCCAGATGGTTTCTTTATATCCAAAGAGAAGTATATTCAGGACCTTCTTGATCACGCCTCTCTCACTAATCAGCGTACTGTTGAGACTCCCATGGAGCTCAATGTTCACCTCCGACCCTCTAATGGTGAGCCTCTTTCTGATCCGATTCGCTATTGTCATCTTGTTGGGAGTCTTGTCTACCTTGCTGTTACTCGTCCGGATACCACTTATCCAGTCCACATTCTGAGTCAGTTCGTCTCTGCTCCCACTTAGGTCCACTACAGCCACCTTCTTCGAGTTCTGCGATATCTTCGTGGAACTATCTCTCGCAAATCTCTTCTTTCCACACTCCAGCTCATTCTGACTTCAAGCTTATTGAGATGCTACTTGGGCGGCGATCCCTCGATCGCGGTCTATCTCTGCTTCTTGTGTTTTCTTGGTGGTTCTCTCATTACGGAGGGCGAAGAAGCAGACTGCAGTGTCCTTCGAGTCGCAGAGGTGAGTTGCGAGCTATAGCTCTCTTGACATGAGAGATTACAGCTCTGAGTTATTTGAGGATTTTGGTGTTTCTGTCACTACAGCTCCTCTCTTGTCGAAAAGATCTGAGTGCTATCAAGTGTGCCGTGACCACTGTGAAGCATGAGCTCACCAAGCATATTGGTGTTGATGCTTCCTTCATGAGGTCTTGTGTGCATGATCGGTGATTGCTCTTGATATGTGCCTTGAGTTTGGATAGCGGATTTCTTCACGAGGCCAGATTCGAGCACAACACGGCTTCTACCTCTCTAAAGTCAGTGTTGTTGATCCACCATAAGTTTGAGGGGGGTGTTAAAGATATATGTATAGTGTGTTATTCCCCATTATTATGAGGGGTTATTTGCCTATTCACCTCCTGTACTTTGTGTATATATACTGGCACTTTGGTCCTCTGGTACTACAAGTTGCTATTCATAACAGTTTTCACCCTATATTCTCCCGAGCAGAGATAGCTCGAGTCCCACAAACTCCATGCTATATGAATTTATTTATAAATTCTTCAAGATTTGATCCGGTGACCTACGGTTCACTTAAATTCTCTCTCGATTTTGAACTGCACTACTGGCTGTTTGTGTGCACACGGTAGGTGCCAACTTGCCAGGCACGTACAAGCGAGAAAATCACGTCCGTACGGCACTCGCAAGAGCAGATTGGCAAACCCAACGCGAATATTCCCCTAGTCCGTACGAATGCAAATTGCGTCATTGGCACCATTCGTGCCTAGCAATCGGTCCGGCCAGTATAGTTTCATCAACTTGAAATTTAAAAATGATGATAGGATCCTTTGTCATAGTTGTTGCTCGCGCAAGCATCCAAATAATGGCTTTTTATATGTGTGCATTATGTATGTCAACTGTCAAAATCCCGTACCGCCCAAGGGCGTAAAATGATATATAATATATGCACTGATGAGTACGGTGCAATGTGCTAGAAGGCTGACAAAATGAAATTTTTTACTGTTTTAGCCCTGTAGCGCGGATTAATTTCGAAATTAGCCCTATTTATCATAATTTTAAGAGTGGCCCCTGAGCAGTGGTCATACTGCACTACACGGGCGCGGCGAGGACTGCTCGCCCGGTGGCAGTTCCCCCAGCGTCTTAATTTTTCTTTCCTCCTCGCTTTTCCTCGCCGCTTTGCGCGAAAAGAGTGTTGGAAGGATCGTTTTTCTTGTTTACTTTTTTTACATCGCGTCGTTGTTTTCATTGTCGATTAGTGAGGCGATAAAACCACGTGACGTCGATCGAGAACCTCGAGCGCAACGCCGCATTTTGATTAGTGAGGTAAGTTCGTGTTTAATTTTTTACTTATTGCATTTTTACCGCGTTAGTCGCATTTAGATTTTGCTAGCTGTTAGTTTTGTCTATTTGCGCAATGGCACGCATTATACCACCCCTACTTGAAGCGGCATGGGACGGCAAGCATCGCCGCCACGCTTGGATCGATGGCGATGGGCATAAGTCTGGTGACACGGGACCGAGGAGACTGGCGGTTGGATGAGCGGTATGGTCGAGACTTCAATCATGGTGATTGCGTTCGCTCGCATCTTGAACACGGGCAAAACTTAATTGATGCCTCTCTTCTTTCGCCTTGGTTGATCGTTGGCGTCGGAGACCCACGTCGCCCACTTAGGTGGGGAGATGACGGTGACATTGCAAGATGTCGACTTCATTACCGACCTTCCGCTTCGAGGCCGCGCGCTTGTTCCCCATCCGAGGTCGCCGGATTTGGAAGCGCGTCTCCATCATCGTTTGACCGGCCCTATCCCGAGAGGTCAAAGGGCATTCCACGGTTGGGCTGCGACAATTCATGCATTGCCCAATTGGCCGAGCGGAGGAGGTGGTTCGATGCCACCTTATTGCATATTTGTTGTTTATATTCGGGTGGATCATGTTCCCTAGCACGCAGGGGACATGGTGTACCCAGTTATATTCACCTTCTGGAGTCTATCGTGGACGCCGACGATGAGGGCGTGCCGCGAAGCAGTTGGGGTTGGTTGTCTTGTCAGGCGCGACGTCTCATGACTTTGTCAGGCGACGCTTCGCAGCTGGCGTGCACGGGAACGGAGCCGTGCTCTCGGGTTACCACTGCTTATTCTGGTGTGGTCGTGGGAGCACCAGCGGTCGGACGGGTTGTTCCGCCTTGATCCACCCTTACCCGCACACACAACATTTCTATGGTGAGGTGGGGCGGAGGAGGAGGATCCGTGGAAGGCCCGACCATGGGATCCCGATGGGTAATGGCGATACTAGGGTGGTCTAGGGAGAGAGTGCGTCGATATACCCCGAGTTCCACAATGAATTCGAGACCCTGCACGAACGCGACATAGTATGAGCTCCTTGGGCGGATGATGCGTGCGAGCACGTGGTGGCGTGTCGGGACCCAAAACTACGGTTCGGGACCCTCAGTGTTTAATGCACTAGCCGGGATCATGCTAGTGCACACAGTGTCAACAAAGATGGCAATCATTCCGCCTGGCGAATAATAATATAAGCGGTTAACTTTGATTAACAAATAATGGTTTTGACCTCAAGGTCGAGTTTACAAATCTTGAGCCCCTTGAGAACTAACATAGGAAATAAGCGGCGGAAACATAAGCGGTAGTGGCACCCCATCGATTCGCCACGAACAACCGAGTGGGACCAAGACCTCACGATCGGGCACCTTCGATGTACTCGTCCTCAAATGCTGGTGAAGACTCCTCCTCTGCTTGATTCGTCGAAACAAGCGTGAGTACACACCGCATACTATAAGCCACACCACAGAAATGCAAATATATACATATGCTGGCTTTTTACAAAGGAAGGCATTCTATGGCTCTTTTGCATAAATGCAACTTTTGCAATTGAATACAATTCAATAGATTAAAGACAGGTAACACAAATAGACAATAATAATTTTAACAAGTTATTTCACAAAGACACACACAGCCTAACAGGTTATTCACATAGCTAGATGATTTGTTCACATAGCTCCCTTCCCACACAGTTTTATGAAAATCTACCCCTAGTGTCAAATCCCGAGCATTGTCCATGATCATGACGCTGCTATTCAATAGATTAAGTTACACTCTGCAGAGGTTTGTACACTTTACCCCAGGATACAATTAGTGTAGCTAACACTAATCATAACAAAGCATTTCAGATACCTTATCTTACTATGCTAGGCTGTCTCAAAAGCAGACATGTGGTCGCACAGAGCTCGATTCAAAAGAGCACATGGTGAGGTCCTTAATTGACCAAGGCAAGACTTCCACAAGCTAACCAAATCACACAGACACCAGATTATTATAGTTCACATAGTCCACACAGTTCACACGATCCACCCTTTCACACAGTTCCCACCACTTGCCTCAGTTCAAATCCTTTTACCACCCCATTGGTTTTAAGTGCAACACATGCCACAAAGACACATAGTACACACAGCTTTTATCACATAGTTGCATATTCACTTAGTCAAATTTATATAGCAATCTACATGACAAATGATTCGTGGCATGGCTAAGCAGTCTAATCGTACTAACCAACCCACGTTGGTTCTACAATATTAACCAACTAATTATCAACTAGGGTGACAAGGAATCAAGGCATAACAATTACACAAGGAGGCATACCAATTTGGATTTAACTCATCGCACCCAAAAGCTTTTAAATAAATACTTGAATTAAGATCGATAATTTGAATTAAAATACTTTTATAAAACGGGAAGCAAAATGGTCAAGGGCATAGCTTGCCTTGAAAAGGATCTAGGAATTGATCTTGGTCTTGGAAAGGTCCTTCTTCTTCAACTCTTCCAGCAGCGTCGAAGTCTACTCGCAAACGACACAAACAAACAAACTAAATGAAAACCAGAAGCAAATAACTCCAATAAAATAAATAAAAAGCTCCAATAGATAGATCTGGATTTTAGACGAATTTAGGAATTTGAATGGATGGATTTGGAGTTAGGATTCAAAAGATATGAATTTTACAAGTTTTAACCTAAATCTGTTATTTAACAATTTTCCCGAATTGTTTTTCTAAAGGAAATTCTAATTATTGCGCAAGGTGACGTCAGCGAAGGATTTCCGGGAATTTAAAAGAATTAAAGAATTAACTGACATGTGGGACCCACATGTCAGTGACCCGGCTCACGGTGGACCAAGTCCACCGAGCCACTGGATCCGGGCTGGCCTGGACTGCCACGTGGGCACTCACGTGGCGCACACGCGGGCGCTGACGCGGCGCCACATGGGCGGACACGCAAGCACGGGGCCGAGCTGGACGCTGACGTGGACGGCGGCGAGGCGGCGGCAAGAGGAACCAAGGGTCCCGTGAGCAGCGGCTCGCCGGCGAGAATGGGTGTCTGAGGAGATAGAGAACACGGGGATCTCGAGGGTGTGCTCATCGGTGCGAGAAGGCGGCGGTGGCGGCCGTGGCGGTCGGGCGGAGGAGGTGGTGCGGGCTCGACGGCGGCAAGCGCTAGAGGGCTCCTCCGGTGAAGGCGAGGCGAGCACCAAGCGGCGACACTGGCGAAGTCCAACGGTGGCGGCGACGGCGGCCTTGGGCAGCGGCGGCGCAATTCCTCGTCGAACAAGCGGCGGCGAGATTAGGTCCTCAAGCTTTTACGGCGGCTCAAGGGCTCGGGAGGAGTGAGTTGGGGTTTGGGAAAAGGAGGCGGTGCGATCCGGGGTGCCTTTATAGGGGCGGGGAGCTCCGGCGGCGTGGCTCGTGGAGGTCGTGGCGGCGGCGATTTGCGAACGTGGGCATAACCGCGCGAGGATGAGAGGGTTCTTGAGGGTGGCGGCGTGGTCGTGGAGGTCGCGGCGCACACGCGAGGAACAGGGAGGTTGAGGCGCCGTAGCGTGGCTCGGGCGTTGACCGCTCATAAGCGGTTGCGTCTGTGAAGGTCAGCGGAGAAGAAAGCGGCGAGAAGACGGCTCGACAAAGCGGGCCCTTTGGCGGCGAGCAGAGGGGGAGGCCTTGCGAGATCTGATCGTCCATTCGCGATCGGACGACCAAGGAAAAAAGACGGGCTGGGCTTCCGTGCGGAAAAAGGAAGTTGGGCTGGAGAGATTCGGCCCAACACTATTTGGAGATTTAAATTAGCTTTTCTTTTTAAGAAAATACCGAAATTCGAATAAGCATTGGAAAATAGCAAATGATCTTGGAAAAATCCAGAAAATTCTAGAAAATATATCCAAGCTCATAGAATCCAAATAAAATAGTTTTGACTATTGTTCATGTTGGAATTATTCATATTAAATTGTTTTGTTACTAAAGTCCAAGTTTAAGCTTTTGAACTAAATGCAAATAAATCCAAATGGTGAATTTTCTCCTTACCAACTATTCAAATGATTTTTAAGGTTCTGAAAATTGGGATGTTACACGGCGCCCGACGGCCTGAGCTTGCTATGCCACCGAGATCACGGCGTCTTTGGAGGACAACTTGTCATTTGGTGTTCTCCCACATGGTTGAGCCGCATAACAACCCAACGGGTGATGAGGCGATTCGAGCCGCACCAGAAATCCCCTGCTCTAGGCGCGCTTGCAAAGGCGTAGTCATTTGTAAGTACATTGCATTACTTAATAATGTTGTAGATCCTTTAGACATACGTTATGCTGGGGTACCATAAGTTATTTATTTTGTTCCACTGTGCAGAGCGAAGAAGGGTCGCAAGAGCGATGGCTTCAAACGCAGCGGCCGTGGGTAGATGCATGGCGACGGCCTCGATTCCATTTTGCAGAGGCTGACCTTACGATCACGAGGACTTACGACACGTACTTGGAGTGGTACGTACGGAACACGCGGACGAGATTGACAGGCGCCCCCCCGCCCCGACATGCAGATCCTAGCCACGCCGAACGCTTGGACTTAGGGATGGACCCGTACCGTGCAGCACGCCGGGACGATTCGGTACGTTGAGCATGTAGTAGATTAACCACCCTCCGAAATAGGGTTAACTAACAAAATTTTGTGTGTTCTCAGAACCATGCAGTCGACCGTTTGAATATCGCTATCGGCGCGCCGCCGAACTCGGCGGGTACAGACAACCTGATGGAGCGCCTTTTACGGCCTTGAAGACGGTTATTGATGATGTCAAGCGGTCGCTCAGTAACATGAGCTGCGGAAGGGCTAGCGATGTCGACTTCGAGGCATCGGACGGAGCGTCGTCGCGTACCCTCGCCCCTCCATCTTCCGTCCGGCGAAGTCGACTCAATGGCGCGAAGAAGATGGGCGGCGGATCGTCGCGCGGTTGCCACGCGAGGACTCTCGCCGCCGCTGCGTCGTCATCTCGGAGGGACCCTACGCTGATGCCGTCCTCGTCTCGGAGGGACCCTACGCTGATGCCGTCCTCGTCTCGGAGGGACCCTACGCCGGTGCCGCCGTCGTCACAGAGGCACGAAGAGGACATTCGGAGAGCACGGACGTGCAACCCGGAACCGCGGCGGATGTTATCCTGATTCTCCCTTGCAGCCCTGCTTTGTTGGACAATTTCCAATGGGCGATATGGCGCCATGGTATGAGTCGGGTACACAATGTACCTGCGGCGTTCACCCGCAAAGCGAACCGTACCACGGCGATTCGCCCGATCCATCCGCGAAGACGAGCAATTCACCCAGTTCATTTCGCAACCGAGCCGAGTTGGTTCCTTCCACGGATCCTACTACGGCTTGGGTCACTGAACTTGTTGTCAACGCCCGATTCTACATGTGATGCCCTCAGATATCGCCGACATCGGCGGTTGAGGAACCTCGGTATGACTGCATGGCGAGAACCCACGGTCACCGATAGGTTGAGCGTTTCCACGAGAACAGATTCGTCGGAGACCTTTGGGAGGAACACGCGGCTGAAGGCGATCTGAGGTACTATGCCGCAATGATGAGGCGGCGTGGCGATAATAGCGATAGTAGCATTAGTAGTCTATTGTATGTTGTAAGTTGTGCTTCATTAAGTGATTTGTAATCCAAGCGAGTGTGCTAATTGGAATGTAATTGGACTCTTGTACTTCGTTATCTATGTCAGTAGAACAATTTTATTCTCATTCATCAAGGACTGCGATGCATAGATAACGAGTGAACATTACAATCTCATTACACACTGACGTTCTACTTGGCAAGAACAAGATACAAAAGAAGAAAGACCGCAAAAGTAACTAACTTAAGTAACTTGTGAAGCAGCTTCTCAACTCTTTCCATCCTGTCATGCAGTGTTTGAAGCCTTTTCTCTTCACTTTGCATGGGTTGATCGAACGCTCGAGGCATTGCACGAATTGTAGTAACATCATGGGAGTCTTGCATTGGTTCATCGGACGCTCGAGGCACTGCACGAATTGCAGCAACACCACGGGAGTCTTCTTGCAAGGCAGCAATTTGCATTGCAATATCTTGAAGCTCTTCGGGCAACCGTCGACCCATTGCCAAAATCGACATGTTGTGTTCTACAAAAGAATTGAAGTTTCAAATGAAAGTAAGAAAACCCGATATGTACAACGCAATTCATTCGTGCTGAGTTTGCAGAAGTTACCGAAAGATTTGAACACTTCATGAAAACTCGGGACGGATTCGTTGGCGTATGAGAGGTAAACACATTAGCCGGATCCCTGCAACGAGGGCAAAGCAACTGCTGTCGTAGTGATTGTAATTCTCTGCTCACTCGAATATTCGATGAGGCCGAAGACATCTTGTTTTACAGTGCAGGAAAGGAGAAGAGGAAGAGAAGAGTGAGGTCAATGGCAGCCAAAGCATCCATATATAGCGTTGGGAGCACGAAGGGCCACTCTATGGAAAGGAGGCCGTGACCGCGCAGTGTGGAAAGCAGGAAGTGAGCACTATCTGGAAAGCTGGACGTGACCACTCTCTGGAAAGCAGGAAGTGACAACTCTCTGGAAAGCAGGACGCGACTACTTTCTGCAAAGCACGACGTAACCCAAACGAAGCGGTAATAGTAACTCGGCGGTGCAGTTACAACGCAAATCATTACAACACTCACATCACTACAACACTGACATGACTCAAATACACCGGATAGCTTACAGATACTAAGTGGCGCCGGAGGAAGAAGGTCTACTCGGGCAGTTCCTGAATGAGTGCCCACGAGTCTTACATAGCCTACACCTTATTGGTGTTGGCCGATCTCCACGTTGGCTCGCATCCATGTCGCTATGGATGCGCCTTGATCGACGCCTCCCACGGCACGGATGCCGTAGTGCTTCATTCGGTGACCACTTCACCGCTTCCTCGCCATAGGTCCTCAGAGTGGCTTTCCACTCCGTAGGAGTTGAACTCCCGTTCAAGTATCATACAGTGTCGATGTCGTAGTACTCCGACATGTACATGCTAGAAGATTGGTGAAATACAACACATGCGGCATATACGTGGGAGCAAGGCTTGTGTCGTAGATTGAGGCTTGTTGCAGTGCAACCGCCACATCGCCTATGGTACAAACATGCTTCCGGTCACCTCTCATGTGGCATGAACGCATTTGTCCATAAGCGGATCTCGAACTTCCTTCTCACGCCATCCATTGTGATAGCTACATGGGATCGGACGCCGTAATTTTCTTCTCCATGTACGCAAGGGTAACCTCCGAGTATCTTGCTTCCCTTCGCCCAAATCTTTGCTTGGCCATCATTGCCCGATTCTGAAAGTAACCGATCAGACGGTTCCATGTCTCGTCTACAACAGCGGTGATGGGGAGGGCACGGACCCCTTTCAACACACCGTTGTAGACCTCGGACATGTTGGTTGTCATGATGCCGTACCGAGCACCATAGGTGTCGTGAAGAAGGGACCATTTCTCATAGTCGGGGGCATGCTCGCTCATCCACTCAGTGAACTCACTTTGCGCGCGCTGGGCGTAACCTCCACTTGCACGCTGGGTTTCGACCTCAAGTTCCCGCCACACGGCATCGAACTTGCGCTCGGGTACTCAGAGGCGAGCTTCTTGAACTTCTTCATGAGGTCTTTGCTCTAAGCGCAGGTGAAAATTGGCGGCTAGATGCGCATGCACCAACGTGTGCGCATGTCGTTCCATTGGAACGGTGCCCTAGTACCGGTCTGCATGGTGCGCAACGCGGACAACAACCCGGCATGACGGTCGGTTATGACACACACATTCGGTCGATCCCTTACAACATGTTGCTTTATGTTGGCTAGAAACCATAGCCAACTGGCAGTGTTCTCATTCTCCACAATTGCAAAGGCAACTGGGAGCAATTGGTCGTTGCCATCAGCGGCAATAGCGGTGAGAATGGTGCCCTTGTATTTCCCGCAAAGGAAAGTACCGTCCATACTCAGGACGGGACGACAGTGGTGGAAGCCCTGGACTGCCGGGCCAAAAGCCCAGAAGACTCGATCAAGGATTAGGAATTTGGGTTGTTGGACTGTCGTGCCTATCGTCCCTATTGACGATGTCCCGGATTAGCATCCGCAATTTGCTTCAAAGATTCGGGGACTAGGTAAATGCGCCCTTGTAGGTACCGTACAACCCTTCAAGGACCTTCGCCGCGCCGCTGCGGACCATCAGTAGCTAACGGCATACCCTATTGTATTCGCCACGTTAGCCATCGTAACCTTTGGCGAAATGGTCAAATCGGCGATAACCGCATGGCTTACAATGCTCGCGATGTAGGCCGAGGTTACATTCTTATGCGTCTGCAATGGCTCCTCGGCTCACATGTGTGATTAAATCACGATCGTGGATACGGAAGGCCGTTCCGCCCAGGAATCTCAAGACGGACTTTGCGTGGCAAGAGGTAAGAACGACTTAACTATGTAAGTGTCGATTAGACACGCACATAATGGCGACATATATTAGTTAGTACAACGTCATCAGATGGTTGAAGATACATCAAACAAAGTTCAAACTCACCTGTACACTCGGTAAGTCCAGCGGTCTTCACCGCAAACTCACGATAGCTTGCTCGGCGGCGACTTTGTGGGAAATGTTCCCCCAAGCGGGGTGTCCGCATCGAAGGCCCACGACGACTCGTGCTCCTGGGCCAGAACAAGGGAAGAGGCCGCTTGGCAATCCAACCGACTTGGAACATAGTCCGTGTCAGTCGAAACAATGCCACCGACGATCCCGCCCTCATCGTCGGCTTCGTCCTCGCTGGATTGCGAGTCAAAGTCGTCCTCATCTTCGGTGGCAGTGCCCTCGGGCATGCCATCGATAATCTCGTGACAATCAACACGAGCATCCCGCCATCTATCCACACCTTCATTGGGTTGGAAAGTACCAGAATCTCCATCAACTAGAGCATCCTGCGTAACGACGTCTGGCGCTCTCGAGACCTCTCCCATCGTCATTAAACCAAAGAGGGGGACAAGAGCGTCGCTGGCTCCTTGAACGGCGCCCCCAGAGGATTGAGCAGGATAAACAAAATGGACGTACACCATGGGTCGTCCATAGATCGGAGCGTGAGGATTGCTAACGATCTCCATGTACTCTGCCCACATGCCACTGCTCGTCACCTTTCACCGGGCCCCACAACATCTCCCCGTGTGGTGGGACCATGGTGGCGGTGACCGCTCTATTACTATCTTGTTCCTAGCGACGTGGCTATCAAACAATTGCCGAATGCACCGTCGTAGCTCTACCAAATCGACGCGTGCGGGTTTGGGAACGTTTACCAAGCGCTACCGGCAATGGACAAATCAACTCCGCTCGACCGCACGACGACGTTACCATGGAACACGTCAAAGGTTCCATTTCTGACAAAAAGTAAGAAAATATTTCAACCAACACACAACATAAGAACCATACGTGCGTTGCTGAAATGAACTTACCGTTACGACGTTACCAACTCTTAACCTCCGACACTAAGGCGCAGAATTCAAACATGCATCGCATTAGTAACGACTAACGAATTCTGCATAAATGACAAAGAAAAATGTTAGGTACGGAGAGGAGGCACCTCACAAAGAGGGAGAGATTCACGAGAGGAATGATCGAGCGAGTGTGTGGCAGCGTTTAAATAGCCGAGCACCGGAGACGCAAGCGTGGCGAGGGGGGCAGTGTCCATACTGCGTGCCTGGCGGAGGGGGCAGGTCCGTACCGTCATAAGACCAAAGGAGGCAGCTTTGTGCGATGACAAGACCACACGGGGTAGCTTTCCACAGTGACAAGACCACACGGGAGCAACTTTACGCAGTGATAAGACCAAAGGGGGCAGCTTTGCGCAGTGACAAGACCACACGGGCCAGCTTTGCGCAGTGATAAGACCAAAAGGAGATAGCTTTCGCAGTGATAAGACCAAAGGAGACAGCTTTCTGCAAAGGACAAGACCACACGCCCCAGCTTTGCGCAGATGATAAGACCAAAAGGAGACAGACTTTCCGCGAGTGATAAGACCAAAGGAGACAGCTTTGCGCGATGACAAGACCACACAGGGGTAGCTTTACGATGATAAGACCAAAAGGAGACAAATTTCCCCGCATGATAAGCCCAAAGGAGACAACTTTATAAAGGACAAGACCACACGGGGCAGCTTTGCCCAGTGATAAGACCAAAGCAGACAAAGGAGACAGCTTTGAGTAGTGACAAGACCACACGGGCCAGCTTTGCGCAGTGATAAGAAATTAACCATACCATGCCAACCATGGGGCTTATAAAAGGGGGTTGAACCAAACCCAACACTACACAACACTACACAATACATACCCAGCTATGGACTCTTCGGCAAACTTCTACGCGAGGCTGTTGAAGAAGCAAAATTGGCTTAAGCAGAAGAGGAAACAGCTACAATACCCAGATAAATCAATGAAAGATGCTTCAGTACCACCACGTTTTCCGATCCCGCAATGTGTGTGTGGCGAACCAGCAGAGATCATTCAGTCCACACACCCAGCCACCACAGCCCGGGCGTACTACACATGCAGGCACCACCTCGTAAGCATTTCTTTCGCGCGCATTGATTTTCGTCAATGTTGACTTCCGTAAAGTTTTAACTTCATCCCCACGAAATGGCAGCCAGAGATGTGTTGCCACTTCTTCCAAATGGATCGACGGCGGGAGATGTACGACAGGCATTCATCCGCCAGTATATATGCCGAACTACTCGGTGCGGGCCGAGAACTTCGTCGCGGTGGAAACCTTACGCATCGGACCGTTGAGGACGCACAGAAGAGCCCGAAGAGTCGCTGGCGTAATCCATGTCGACGACGTGAGTTATGAAGAATTTACATCCTTTTACGTTTTCACTTACATCGCACAATCACAGACATGGACGACTTCGACATACCAAATTTCACGTGGACAATCCCGCGACAAGGGCAGGGAAAGGCTCATCTTGCTCGGCCGCCGGCCAAATTTTTCCGGTCGCTCGGGCATTCAGATTCACGGCGTGAGTTACGAAGAATTTACATCATTCTTACGATTTTCACTATACGGCGACTAACATCATGGAATCGCAGGACATGGACGACTTCGACATACCAAACCGATGTGGGCGATCCGCGCCGACAAGGGCAAGGGAAAGCCTCATCGGCCGAGCCCGACCGCAAGACCAGGTATCCGGCCGACCGGGCGAATCCAGACGACGACGTGAGTTATGAAGAATTTACATCATTCTTCCGATTTCCACTATACGATGAACTTACATCGTGAAATCGTAGGACATGGACGACTTGACATACCAGCCCGACGTGGACACTCCGCGACAAGGGAAGGGAAGGGAAGGCCGAGGAGTTCAATGCCGAGCTTGCAAAGAAAGGAAAATGGCCCGGTGCACGCTTGAGAGGTCAGTCATTACGTAGTAGTCTCCCGTCGTACCCCCATGTATTTTACTATCCCCTAAAGGCATGTGTACTTATATGGTCCGGATGCTTGTGTCGCAGTGTATCGTAGTAGTAGCGAGGATGACTAAAGCAATTAGCCGGACCATCATGCCATGTCAATACGTGTAGCGTGCTTCTGTCCGCATAATCTAATGTAGTTCTTGTTCCGTGTCTCCGCTAAGCTTATATTGCAAGTATGTCTTCATCGAGGAGAGACTCAGATTTTGGACATCTTCATCATCACAACGACCTTTCCCAACCCTCCAATCACATTGTGTATAAGCTTCATAAAGTACCTCATCGATCGCTGCCTATATACGTGTATACGCCAGACGATTTCATCGTGGAGACACTCCAATAGTCCTCATACCTTTTTATATATATATCTTTAACTCGTGATTTAAACCTTGATTTCGGATTAAAAAACCCTACTCCTTCCCTTATTTCTTAATGAAATTTTTTATAAATCTCGATCGGTATTCATTTTCAATCAAATATAATGAAATTTCGTTTTTTTACAAAATATAATGAAATAATATTTCAACGAGGAGAAAAAAATGAAGAAATGCTTGCTGGGAGGAGGGCACTGCAAGGCCGGGCAAGGTCAGTCTGCGCCGGAGAGTCATGCAGATGACCACTGTTCAGGGGCCACTCTTATAAATTATGACAAATGAGGGCTAATTTCGAAATTAATCCGCGCTACAGGGCTAAAACAGTAAAAAATTCGACAAAATGCAGCAACTTACTAGTTTTTCTTTTCTTTTCTGAAACTTAAAAGCCGGCGCTGTCATGCATGTCACCAATTAAACTTTGTGAATGAAACACACAATACGTACACCGTGAACCTACCTTTTTTATGCATGGCGCAAAATTTGTCAGCTACAGTGTCATTCTGCTTGTAGAGCTGGATTTAATCATTTCACATGTAGGTTTAAGATTTCTGGCATGTACTCTCGTAGCAATGGCACGTACTCTCGTAGCAATAGCAAGCCTTTTCTCAACAAATCGAAACCAATCTTCTGCTTCCAAATGTTCCGACGAATGAGAAAACGTAGACGGACGAGTCCTCATGTACTCTGATAGCTTAGAGTGTTGATAAACTGGCGGCGGAACAGCTGCTGCTTGATTATTCTGATTCAACAAATTGACTATTGTAGCGGCGGTCTGATTCTTCTGAGTCATCATATTGTTCATGTTCTACATCATTGCATTCATGAGTTAAGTCTGAGCTGCTAGAAATTATCCTATATTTGGATCTGCGACTCCAGGTACTGGTGATTGTCCACTAACATTGATATTGGCATCCTCCGACTGAGTACGGCTTGATGTGTTACGAGTGTCAACCATCTGCGACGATTCTTCATAGGTTTAATAGGTAAGATAGAGAAGCAATGTAGATGAGGGGGAATAGCACAATAGAGGAGATAGAACTGATGGGGTACGAGTAGGCTACGATAGCTACAAATCAAAAAAATTCTACCACGTAAACCAGGAAACCAAGCAAGTAGATGATCACAAATCGTTACCATCAGACACGCAGAGCAGCGGAAGAAGAGTTGGAGTAGCCTGGTCCAACGTAGAGCGCGTCATTGTAGTGGTCGTAGTCGATCGTCCAGCATCGAGCACGTCGGTGCGGTGGTTGTGGTCGATCGTCTCCTCTAGCAACCTCTGCAGTTCCTTATGAAGATCGCGGATCGTCCTCAAGCGCAATAAAGAACCGCAGAGCACCTCTACAAAGATCCACACGCCCAGAGAAGGAACAACCATACGCCGTGTGCTAGCACCAAGTCGCCTGGCAGGCTCTCAGAAGATGGAGGCTAGGGTTTCGTGGAACAACTCAACTCACGACTTTCGTGTGTCTCATCTCGCACGCTCACCCCTTTTTCCCAACAAATTTCATGCATCTCCTTATATAGTGCTCGTGACGGATCCTATCCGAACACGTTTGACGAATCGTATTCGTACTGGTTTATTCCAACCCGTTAAGTGTGTGACCCTGTAAGTTCATGCGTAATCGATTGTGACTTGGAAACCCTTTCCGACCACGAGCCGTTAGCGGTTCCTAGCAGGACATAATGATTCCCGAATACACATAAATTATATCGGACGAACCTTAATGCAATATGATCTACGACCAGATCCTCATCACTTACGACTAGGTCCTATCTCTATACTGACGGTTCAGATTTGGTCACGCACGATTCAGAACTCTTACGACCGTGTTACGACCACTCAGGATTACGCTCGACAGCTTCACGACCAGCTCGTATCTCCATACGACCTATCCATAACTGATCGAACTAAGCGACCTACTCGAGTATTCTCCCTTTGCCTCACAATGTCTGGTTGAACTCCAGGTGAGATGTTGTGTCATCCATGGACTGTTCAATACTTTCTCGATCGAGTGTCGGATAACTTCACGTGGTTGAACACTTCGACCACTAGTGGCATGGCCATGCACTTTCTTTATCCGACCACAACGAGGAGCCTAGAGACATCTCTCCTGTGATGTAGGAGGGGGCAAATTCCATATCCGATTAGTCACATTTCTCTGCATGTTTCATAGCATACCCAAAAGCTACCTTTATAACTACCCAGTTACAAGTAGCGATTGGCAACCCCTAAGAGTACTATTACACATGTAGGAAACCATGTTGATCTCAGGTCTAAGGATTATACATCATCATTTCTTGAGACCAACTAACGATACATAGAATCATAACAATCTCAATAGTGTCTCAAGGTGGGTCAATCCAACCCCATGTTCTCTAACATGTGTTCACATTATTGATTCGATATCCCTATACCCATGACCGGTGAAACATGGTCATCAATCAATACAATGTACTGGTCGATAGAGTCGTTGGTGTTCCGACCATTGACATCCGACCAGGGATACATTTAGAACGACATCATATAAGTTAAAAGAGTTTTACCAACAAGTCACATACTTGTTAATCTTCATAACCAATGATTCATTCAAGGAACAGGATAACACATTATCTAATATTATGGACATAATGAAATATAATAATCTCTATGATTGCCTCTAAGGCATATTTCCAACAAGAACAAGATGGAGAAGATAGAGACAACTTAATTGGGGAAATTAGATTATACCCAAGGACAAAAGACAAAAGAGACATAGCTAAAACAATATGAAAGAACAAATAAACTCTACAAATTAACGCCTTAGTGTGACTACAACATAATGCTTGACAGCAAAATGGCAGCTCCCACTTACACACAACCCAAATAAAAACCTATTGCAACAACGATAAAAAAAACGTTAATAAAGACTATAATTTGACGATTCCCACTCTGGACTAGAGAACAAAGACTCTTCAAACTCTTGCTCCGAATCACTGTGGAACATCCATGAGTTGCGAACTACTGGTGGAGACTCCGAATGAATAGCTAGAACAAAGCGACCAAGATACTCTTGATGATTTCCGGTGATTCGACATCTTTCTTCTGGACTGGGTGGAGTAGGTGACAGCAATGGAACTGGCGATGGAACTGAAAATTCTCCCAAGTCTTCTTTTGGTTCAGGAACAACTGGCACAGACGCTACTTGCATCACATACTTCCGAAGCAACTTCGACAAACTGATCCGGTGCAACCTACAAATCCTTCGTACAGCTTTACATGCAACTTTGATCACTAACAAGTCCTCAAGCTTGTTGTGGCACTTCATACTATGATGACGGATGTGACTTCCAATCCTCACGATAAAATACACACTTGTCTCGAATCCAATTCTGTGCCACTTCACTTTCTTTTCCTTAGTGAAATAAGTTGCACATCTGCTTGTTCCCAAACTCTCCAACAAGCACTAAAGAACTCCAAGCCAATCTCCTTTTTTATCATGAAACACTAGAGTCATCTAAAGAAATTAACAACGCAAGACGGTCAAACTAAGATTACAAAATAAAATTCAGCAAAGACAAGAGACAAGATCTCCAGAACAAGATGAGAAAGAATAGAAAAGGGATAAGGATAGACTAGACTGAGATGAGAAAAGAATAGAGCAGATGAGAAAAGAACAACCACTTAAGTCAAACTAAGTTGATTTGAGTTAGAAAATAAGTTTTGGAGCTTTTGGCTAAGACGACCATACTAACTAAGGTTACGTTCTACGTCAATATGGCTCTGATACCACCTCTGTCAGGACCCAGATTTATACATCTAAAACCCTCTGTGTATTCTGAATTAGTCACAGATCAGTAGCTAGCTCATATAGGAAACATCAATGAAATACCATCCATTTATCGATTTAACTAAAAAGATCTCAAAATAATAAATAGTAATAATAACTGGACCTTATGGTCAATGTTTACTTAACTTACCATACATGACTAAAGAAACAAATAAACTCTTGCAGTGGAACGGAAAAAAAACTTGGAAATGCTAATCAACATGCTCACAGGCAATTGAGTAGAGAACACATCCTAATCTGCAAAGCCTTCACAAAACTCATGTTCGTAGAACTCTTGAGCAGCTTGGTACTCTTCAACTGAGCAACAAAGTTTGAAGTCCTGAGCACATCAAGTACTCAGCAAGTCGTATGATGACAGTATGCATTTAATATTCATGCAAGGCTTGAACAAAGGATTAGTTGTATGGTTCTTTTGCATAAAGCAATATTGACGATAAATACGATAAATAGATTGAAATGCGTAATTTTTTTAAGGAAAATAAATAAATAAAGTAAACAATTTCTTTGAAATAAACTAGTGAACTTCACATTCACTTCCTAACCAAACCACCAAGTAAATTACCCCATTCACCTTCCGACACAACCCACCAAGTGAATTCCCCATTCACCTTCCGACACAACCCACCAAGTGAAATATCCATTCACCAAACAAACATTATATTCATCAAATGAACTTCTCATTCACACTCCGACACATTTTATAAAGAAACTCTACCTCTCGTGTGAAAGCCCTGAGCATGTCCATGACCGCGGACGCGGCTATTCGAATAGATTGGTTAACACTCTGTAGAGGAGTATACTTTAGCCACAAGATGCAATCAACTTGTATGGAGCTGATCACAACAAAACTTTTTTGAAGTTTTATCTCAACAACTGACTCTCCCGATGTGCATATTGTCGACCCCAACCTCACTGCTGGCTCGACACACACTGTTGAACTTAGAGACGGTGACCACCCATAGATGTGACTTTCATAGTAGTCCACGCCTCCACCCAGCACTAAACCTACTACTTGAGTAGTCAACATCAAAACTCCACAGCTTACTAAGTTAGGCATGTCCTATACCAGGCATGTGGTTGTATAGTTGTAACTCAGTTTAATGGCACACAAGATTAAGTCTTTGATAAGTTACTCAGGCGAGTCTATCACAAACTCACAACGTGCTACCCACACCCCCACTTCACAATCGCTCGCCCAAGCAGAAATCATTTTGTTCAACCAAGACCAATGACATATCTTATCATGGTACCTAAATTTTAACAATAGTGGCTAACTGCCACAATTCCATATCTCATGAAGTCAAATTTAACATTATAGAACATGTGATCATGAGCCCATCGTATCTAAGCATGACTAAGCATCTGTACGATACTCATGTTGGTGATACAAATATGTCTAACTAATAATAACCATTCTATGGTGACAAGTGATTCAAGGTATTCAAAAGTTCAATGGAGGCATAATAACAAGTGGGTGATTATCTACTCCCAAAACAGTTGATATAAAGATAGCATGCAATTGATATAAAATAAGATACTTTTGAAATCATGGGTTCAATATGATTAAAGGACTATGACTTGCCTTGGCTTTGGCTTTACTTAGTTACCACAATTGGATCTTCAAAGTTTGCTTGTGCTCCTGCTCCGTGAAACAGATCGTCTAACGTGAGATAAAACAACAGGCGAAGCACAAATAAACTCAAAAGAAATTCAAATAAAATCCAAAATGAGTAAAACCAACTCTAAAAGAAAGAGCTCGATTTTAGATGAATTTAGGAATTTTAATGGACTGAATCGGAGTTCGGACAAAGGAGAACGGACTCTCGAAAGATTTGCCGAAAAGGAAAACGAGAGATAAAAGAATATTCAGATAATATTCCTTCGGCTCAAAAGAAAAAGAAAATAAAAGGATACTAACAAGTGGGGTCCACTTGTAAGTAAGAGAAAGAGAGGATGACAAGTGGGCCAAGGTTGCTGGAGAGACAAAGAGATTGGAAAGGGGTCCCACATGGCATAGACTGGGTTTATGGTAAGCCGGGTCTTCAGTTTTTGGCTCGACTCACCACGTGGACTTACCACGCGAATGACACAGGAGCGGCAAAGGCTGAGGTGGCAACTATGTTGTGCTGAGGTGGCTAGCTCGAGCAAAGTAGAGGAGGCATTGGAGGCGCTCGGGTAGATGGCGGCAAGGGCAACCGGCAGCGAGGAAGTGGTGGCCAACTAGCAAAACGGATTCCCAAGGGCACGAGGAAGCTTTGGGTGGTGGCGGTGAGACGGTGGCAACGGCGACGAGGGAGCTTCAAGTAGCAGTGAAAACAGCGGAGCAAAGGTGCTCGAGGAAAACCAACATGAGCATGGGCTTGGCGACGGCACAAGGAACACACCAGGTGGCTTGGGGTGACCGGAGGATGATGAAAACGGCGACACGGCGGTGGCCAGAGGTGCAGAAGAAGGGCGACGAGGACGGAGCACTTCGGTGACGGAGATAGGGAAAAGAAGGACGGGATCGGAATAGAAGGATGAGAGGCTCAAGGGGGCACGCTCAGGAAAGCAAAAGAACTCACTAATGACTAGATTGACAATGGAGGCAGCGGCCGGTTTTGAGGATGAAGGAGGCAACGGTGGTCCGGCGAGGTTCGGGCGACGAGGAATTGAGAGGCGAATCCGACGGTGAAGACGATGATGACGAAGGGGCTTCAATGACGGCGGAACACGGTGGGGAAGACCTTCGACGGCTGGCGGCTTTGTTGATGAAATCTGATGAAACGAAGATGATTCCGGTGGCAACTCTTTAGTGCTTCAGAAGAAGGACTTGGGGCAAAAATTATGACGCGACGGCTGCACTTATATAGTGCCAGGAAAGGAGTATTTGAGAGGAGAACAGCGGCGTGGTGTCTCGGACACGGGCTCAAGAAGAGACCAAGACGAAGAGGAAAGGGATAGAGCTGACAGGGGTGGCCCACGGGCTGAGAAAGAAGGAGAAGGGAGGAGGTGGCTAGGCTTGGCGCACGGGAGAAAAAGAAAAGGTAGGCCAAGCGGCTGGGCCGGAAAAGAAAATGGGCCAGTGGGAAAAAAAGGAAGGAAACAGGCCGAGCGAAAGGATTTCAGCCAAAAGGAAAATCCGGCATTAAAAGATTTCTGAATTTAAAAATTGAATTAATGCAAACCGAGCTCAAAGAAAGAGAAAATAAACTCCAAAAATTTCTAGAAAACTCCAGAAAATTCTCTAGAACACAAGGAACCCAAATAAAACAACTTTTAATTTAATTAAAGTTTATATTCTTCACATTATTTTTTTTATTTCTAAAAATTCACATTAAGCTTTAACTTAAACAAGAAAATTCAAATGGTTACTTTCATTTTTAAAAGCTTCAAAAACACTCCAAATTTGGGATGTTATAAGATGCATCTCAATGAAAAGTAATCCTTTGGTTGATGTTATTTTTTTATTAAAAAAGATACTTTGCTAACTTAATCGCATTAGGCTAGGACGCCAACGTGTAAAGTCACGTCAGCAAATCCAATGTAAAGTCACGTCAGCAAATCCAACCTTACTGGGATGCCATGTCACTGAAAACTAGCCAAAAACCACAGTGGTTTTGGGTGATGGGGTGATTTACTCGGTTTTGATAGTTCAAGGGGTGTCAAATGCCAGGTTTTACAGTTGGGGGTTGATTTCTGGACTCAGATAAGACATATTCCTCACTTATCTCTAAATCTTCTCCGTGAATTAAACTGTTGCAGTTTTTGGGCTTGGCTCATCCAATATTCTAATTAAATCATAGGAAAATCCCAAAGGTCCACTCATGCATGGTGGAAGGTGGGAAGCTTAGTACCATATCGCTAGGTTAGGTAGGAGGAGACCAATATATAAGGTGGAGTTGGTCTTACCTAGTTGAAGCAAGCAAAAGAAGAACACACGCGTGCTCGCTCACCTCGCCACGCCATTGCCATCACCATCGCGTGATGTGCACGTGAATGGTCCGACGATTTCGTGTTCGGTTGGTTGTGGAGCTGCAGCTTCTTTTTGCACCTCAAAACCATGCATACGAATTAGAAACTGAAAGTTTGAATTGGCACGCATTAACTGCGTTTAAAACAGAGTAATGACGTTAGTTTCTTCTGCTAAATCTAGTTCTATATTAGGGAGAGATCGGTGTCAAAATAGTCTCCTCTAAGAACAGAATGGAGACATAATCAGTATCGTCTTGTTGCCCGGTTCCTCTTTGTTGCGCAACCTCGGCTTCTCCATCCCTTCTTCGGCGTGCACCGACATGGGGAGAGTAGTGTCTCCGAAGTCAGTATCCCTCGTGATCCTGTGCGGGTTGAGGCGAATAATGTTTTTGGGAAGCGTTCACGCGACTGCTCACGGTTTCCTCCTTCTCCATTATTCGCTTCCACTACTACAAAACAAGCTATAGAAGACGCCTCATCACAGACGGTTCCTTTGGAACCATCTGTGATGAAATTATCACAGACGGTTCAAAAGGAACCATCTGTGTTGGGTCTATCGGGGCCAGGTACCAACCTATCACAGACGGTTCTTATTACGAACCGTCTGTGATAGGCACCTATCACAGACGGTTTTTAATAGAACCGTCTGTGATAGTTCACGACGTTTTTGTTGAGAACAAATGCGTGATAATCTCTAGTATCACAGATGGTTCTAATAAAGATCGCTCAGTGAACTATCCTGACGGTTATATTAAAGAACCGTCTGTGATAATCTCCGGTACCACACACGGTTGTTAACAAAGACCGTCTGTGAACTATCACCGACGGTTCTATTAAAAAATCATTTGTGATAGGTGCCTATCACAGACGGTTTGTAATACGAACCGTCTGTGATAGGCTGGTAATACAAATATGTGGTCCCGACAGACCGCTCCTGCCCATTCCCATTTGAGTTGCCGCCACCAGGTCCTTCCCCATTGCGCCGCCGACAGAGAGGGAAGGGAGGAGAAGGAGAGGAGGAAGGGAGGAGAAGGAGTGGATTCTCGAGAGATATTTGGTATTTTCGTCGTGAGCTCCGAGGGTAACAATCTATAACCCTTTATGTTTGCTATAAATTAATCGCTAATCAATTTAAGTATGTTTGCTAAATAGGAAGCCTATTGCGCCGCCGACAGAGAGGGAAGGGAGGAGAAGGAGAGGAGGAAGGAAGGAGAAGGTGAGGATTCTCAAGAGATATTTAGTATTTTCGTCGTGAGTTTCGTGGGTAACGATCTATAACCCTTTATGTTTGCTATAAATTAATCGCTAATCAATTTAAGTATGTTTGGTAAATAGGAAGAGTATGTACTTGCGGTTTATTAATCTAATTTGATACTAATTTGTTACATGCGTAGCGTAGATGGACCGAAACTGGATGTACGGTGTGAACCGTGTGAGTCAAGAGTACAGTAATGGCGTGGTTGCTTTTAGAAGAGCCGCCGAGCAAGATATGTTGAAGAAGGGGATAAATTTTATGTATTATCCATGCATTGATTGCAGTAATCTGAAGATATTTAACAACCCAACGCAGATCAAAGCGCACTTGATTCGAAGGTAGGGGTGTTAATGGGTTGGGTTGAAATGGGTTGAACGGGTTGGGTTTTAATTTGGTTTGGGTTTGGATGGGTTGAAATGGGTTGTTGTAGTTAACAGGTTGGGTTGGGTTGGGTTTGCAGTAGAAACGGGTTGGGTTGGGTTGGTGTGGGTTTAAAAATTTCGGGTTGAAATTGGTTCAACTTGTGGTTTTGATGGGTGGGTTGGTTTTGGGTGGAGTTGTGGACGCCACCGATTCTTGCGCCTCCGTCACCGCTTCGTGCCATTGTCTTTGCGGCCGAGCCCGCCCAGTGGTTGTTGCGAGCCGCCGTGAGCTACGTCTCCATCTCCATCTCCAAGTCCATCTCCCCATCTGCGCATCGTCTATGCATACCCGGTGACCATTGATGTTTCGGTGAGCATCGCCGAGGAAGTTCCAAGACTCAAAGATAGACGATGATCGGAGAGGAGGAGGACATGAACACATCTGAGAATCTTGGTGAAGATACTGCAATCCTCGAGTACTCAGGCGCAAGCGCGGGCGAATCGGAGCCAGAGTACTCGGACCGTGAGTTTCCTGGACATCGACGGCGAGGTGGCGGTGGCCGCCACAGCGGTGGGTTGCTGCCACCGAATCAAAACGTCTTAGCGAAAGACCTTCTAGCAAACTACAGATCGGAACAGCACAAGGCGAGGAGAGAGGAGAGGAGACGCACCTTGGTGGCGAGCTGCTTCCTAGGGGCCTTGCCGCCGGTGGACTTGCACGCGGTTTGCTTCGTACGGGCCATCTCCTCCTCACCTCGGCTTTCGCTCCGTTGAACCGTCGAGGCGGAGCACCGGGATTAGATGGCCGTTCCGCAGCGCGACGTGGAGGCCAAGGAGGAGAAGATGGCCGAGCACTGCGGGAGAAGGTGGCCGTTCGAGGCTCGGGCGCGGGCGCTGCGGGAGCAGCGGGAGGCGGCCATGGAGCGTGTCGAGCCGTCGAGGCGGAGCACCGGGAGTAGGTGGCCGTTCTGCGGCGCGACGTGGAGGCCAAGGAAGAACTCCACCGGCTCGGGCTTGGGCACGATGAAGATGTGCATGGGGATTGCGCCAATGGCCATGGCCGCCGCCGCGCCGCCTTCCACCCCACCCGGCCGCGACGGAGTCGCGCTCTCCTCCTCCTCCGCTTTGTCTTGCGCCTGCGCCTCCATGGTGGGAATCGAAGTGACAATCAGGTGTTTGTGGAAATGTGGCAACCATGGAAAGTTAACCTCGTCAAATAGTGAATTTACCAGTGGCCCGTATCCATGGTAGGATTGGTTCGGCTTCAGAATTGGGCTGATACTAGTTGGGCTGGATGGATGGGATGGGTTAGAAATGGGTTGAACCCATATTGAGGAATTGGGTTGGGTTGGAATTGCATATGGGTTGGGTTGGGTTTTGAAGGTGGAACAATGGGTTGGTCTGGGTTGGGTTGATATACTACACATGAAGTGGGTTGGGGTGGGTTTGGGTTGGGTTTCAACCCATTATCACCCCTATTCGAAGGGGTTTCAAAAAAAAGGTATACATGTTGGACCAATCACGGTGAAGAGCAGATTATACCGGAAGTTAATAATGACAGCATCACCGAGGAAGTCAACGATATGTCGGATGTGGACTGTGCTTTTGATGAGGATAGGTCGCACGATGACAATCTAGATCAAATGCTACGCGATGCAGAAGAGAACTACAGTGAGAGAGAGTTTTGTAAATTCGAGGGCTTAATGGAGGACTCGGTGAGACCTTTGTTCCCTGGCTGCAAGCCGGAATACACAAGGTTGTCTACCGTGATTGAACTGCTGAAATTGAAGGCAAGCAATGGTTGGTCCGATAAGAGTTTCACGGGGTTGTTAGGTCTCCTAGCGGACATCCTTCTGGAGGAAAACGTGTTGCCCAGCACCACCTACCAAGCAAAGAAGGTTCTTTGTCTATTGGGAATGGAAGTAGAAAGAATACATGCATGTCCGAACGATTGTATCATCTACCGTAAAGAGTATGCAGACATGCATGTACGTCCCGTGTGCAAAGCATCCCGATACAAACGTCAAAATATGGCTAAGGTGAAGCAATAACCTCTTGCTAAGATATTGTGGTATCTGTCTGTGATCCTACATTTGAAGCGTTTATTTGTGAACCCAAAGGAGGCAAGATTGATGCGTTGACACTCGGAGGAGCGTAAGAAAGATGGAAAGCTAAGACACCCTGCTGATTCTGCCTAGTGGAGAAACTTCGATCGAAGCTTCAAAGAGTTCAGTGCGGAACCGAGGAACATAAGGTTAGGGTTGAGTACAGATGGAATGAATCCTTTTGGTAACATGAGCAGCCGACATAGCATCTGGCCTATGAATCTATGTATGTACAACCTTCCTCCTTGGCTGTGTATGAAGCGGAAGTATATTTTGATGTCACTACTTATCGAAGGGTTGAAGCAACATGAGAATGATATTAATGTGTACCTAGCACCATTGCTGGAAGATCTTGTGACACTGTGGAATGAAGGGGTATAGGTATGGGATGCGTACAAATGAGAGAACTTTATTTTACACGCCATGTTGTTCTGCACTATCAATGATTTTTCTGCCCTTGGTAACCTGTCGAGCTTCAGTACAAAAGGAGCCAAAGCCTGTCCGCACTGCTTAGATGCTACAGAGAGTGTATGGCGGAACAACTCACGTAAAACTGTGTATATACGTCACTGTAGGTTCCTTCCCAAAAGTCACCCATACCGCAAGATGAAGAAATAATTCGACAGAAATAAGGAGGACGGTTCAGCTCCAAGGGCTTTTAGAGGGAAAGAGGTCTATGATATGGTTAAGGATATCGATGTTGTGCTTGGGAAGGGACGTAAATTAAGAACCCGTCAGAAGAACATCTGGAAGAAGCGGTCAATTTTTTGGGACTTACCTTATTGGGAGCACTTAGAAGTTCGCCACTGCATCGACGTCATGCACGTGGAGAAGAATGTATGTGATAGCTTGATTGGTCTCTTACTAAACATTAGTGGCAAAATAAAGGATGGTATTAACACACGACATGACTTGGTTGATATGAACATAAGGACCAAGTTAGCATCGAAAGAGACCAATAAAGGACGAACGTACCTTCCACCAGCTTGCTACACTCTGTCCAAGGCCGAGAGAAATGAACTGTGCCAGAGCTTGCATGGTGTGAAAGTCCCGTCTGGTTACTCCGCTAACATTAAGAAACTTGTTTCTATGCAAGATTTGAAATTAATTGGTATGAAGTATCATGATTGTCATGTGCTGATGACACAAATGCTTCCTGTTGCAATTAGGAGCATCTTGCCGAACAAGGTCCAAGTGGCAATCTTGAGGTTGTGTTATTTCTTCAACTCAATTGCTCAGAAGGTCATCAATCCCTAAGGACTAGATGCTCTGCAGGCCGAGGTGGTGACGACTCTATGTCATCTTGAGATGTATTTTCCTCTGTCATTTTTCGATATCATGGTCCATCTCATTGTTCACCTTGTGAAAGAGATAAAGATATGTGGCCCTGTGTTCCTACGTCATATGTACTCGTTCGAGAGGTATATGGGAATTCTCAAGTCCTACGTACGGAATCGATCTCGACCGGAGGGCAGCATCATCAAAAGTTATGCAACCGAAGAGGTCATTGAGTTCTGCGTCGACTACATGGCTCAGGTGGAATCGATAGGTGTGCCTCTATCTCGTCATGAGGGGAGACTGGATGGTATCGGGACCATCGAAAGGAAATCAATCACTCCCGATCTGGATATGTACGCTCAAGCCCATTTCACGGTCTTGCAACACATGACCCAAGTGTCTTCGTACATTGTCGAGCACAAAGACATGGTATGCCAATAGAATTCAAACTGGTCGAAGGTTTGGATCACGAGAGAGCACAACCGTCGGTTCAACGAATGGTTAAAGGTGCGAATCACTGGGAGGTCATCAAGTGATGATACGCTGCTATGGTTGGCAAAAGGGCCACAATTTACAATTGTCACATGGCAAGGATACGACATAAATGGATACACATTTTATACGGCAGCTCAGGATAGGAAGAGCATAGTCCAGAACAGCAGTGTCCGCATAGATGCATTCAGTACCGATGGGCTGAGGAGCTCCTACTATGGGCAAATAGAGGAAATATGGGAGCTCGACCACGTGCTTTTCAAGATCCCCTATTTCGTGCGTTGGGTCCATCTCCCACAGTGAAGGTCGACAAGCACGACGTCACTCTCGTGGACCTCGAACGTGTTGGATACAAAGACGAACCATTCGCATCAAGCAAAGTTGTTCAAGTCTTCTATATAACCGACCCGGTAAATAAGAAGCGCCATGTAGTTCTTCATGGAAAAAGGAGGATTGTCGGAGTTGAGAATGTAGTGGACGAGGAAGAATACAATCAATTTAATGAGTTGCCTCCTTTCGGAGACGACATCAGGCTCAAGGAAGAACCCAGTGAGGAAGCTAGCTATATGCGCGTCGATCATCATGAAGGGTTATATTTTAATTAAGAATTTACTCCATTGTAATTAATTTATTCCATAACATGAGACATGTCAATATGGACTTGCCATGTGTTATGGACTTGTAATCTCTTATATATTTTGATGTCAACATGGAATTGTCATATCTGATTTTGATGTCAATGTGGACTTCATTGTAATGTGGAATGATAACATTATGCACTTGTAATAAACAGACGATAAAAAGACCATATCCTTTTTACATCACAAACGATAAAAAAAAGGATTAGCGATCCTATCTTAGCCTTCAAATCTTCATAAACCTTCTCGTCGGCTTCAGTGGTGGCGGGATCAGCAACTGTTAGATCAAATGCCTCCACCTGCGACCTTGCACGCTCGATTCGCGCTTGTAGCCGTTTGGACTCCGAAACCAAGCCCCATATAGCCTAGAGGCCATCAACCCTGGTCTCCTCCGTCTCGGCGAGGTCGACCCGCTCTCCTGCAATTCGGATGTCATCCTCGACTCTCTGGGCTGCATCCTCAATGCAGACTAAGTAGTTCCATAGGACAATCTCCACGATGAGGTTTACTCGCTGGATGCCACAGACCCTCGCATTGGTCTGTCTGAGGAGGAGCTCCGGTCGACAGATGATGGCCGCTATGGTCTCCGGTAGATCGGAGGGCCTACAACGGATGACATTGCGAACGAAAGGCATGTCCGCAGCTTGGGCCAGGTTGCGACCAAAGAGGTGCGAGTAAACAAGCACAATGTAGGCCAATACAGCTGGCACGAGAGCGGAAGTCATTTGGAGTTTGTGGAGAAAGGGGATCAAGGAGGTTCATGAGAAATCCCTTATAGAAGAGGATATCTATTTATAGAACAAGTACTAAAGCCGGAATGAGAGACGAAGAGATATTTGGGAGCTGTAGCGACGTTGGAAAATGAAGAGACGAAGAGCCGTGCGATCGTGAGACGAAGAGACACACGCGGGAAAATAAAGAGACTTGATGTGGATAGGAATTTTCATCAGGTTATCACAGACGGTTCTATTATGGAACCATCTGTGATAAGGAATCACAGACGGTTCTATTGAGGAACAATAGAACCGTCTGTGATATGAGTTTATCACAGACGGTTCTATTATGGAACCGTCTGTGAGAGTTTATCACAGACGGTTCTATTAAAGAACCGTCTGTGATACATTCCATATCACGGACGGTTCTTTAATAGAACCGTCCGTGATATGCAACGTATCACAGACGGTTCTTTAATAAAACTGTCTGTGATTTATTTTCGCAGACGGTTTCATAATAGAACCGTCTGTGATAGGCCTTCATAACCCTAGGGCTCGCCCATTCATCTCGCCAGTGCCCTTATCCCACTCAGCTCTTGCTCCTTCACCTCCTCTAGGGCTCGCCCGTTCACCTCCCCGTAAGGCCCGACACCGCCGCCTCCGACCTCGATGCCACCGCCCCCGACATCGACGACGCTGGCGCTACCTCGACGCGCGGCCTCCTCCCCGTGTCGGCATCCTCCCTCTGCACGGCCTCCTCCCCGCGCTGTCCTCCTCCCCATGTCGGCGTCCTCCCTCTGCACTAGCCTCCTTCCCGCGCCGTCCTCCTCCCCGTGTCGGCCTCCTCCCCTTCACCGGCCTCCTCCCCCGCACCTCCCTCCTCCCCGTGTCGGCCTCCTCCTTGCACCGTGAGTTCTTGTGCGGCATCCTCTCTGTGAGTATTCCTATATTACGTTTGTGCATCACTTTGGCTATATACTTATGTGCTGGATTGGCTTCAAATTCTATATTAGATTGTGCACTGAGAGATAGCAAAGTGGTTATGTGGGCTCGGTTGATCGGCTCTGTGATGAATGTCAAATCTAAAATCAATTTGATAATTAGAAACAATCTTGAGCTAAAACTATTGCTTTCTGTTGTTAGGTTTAATCTATAGCTTTATTCCTTTTGGTTGTCAGTTCTGCATAGTTCAGATTATCCTTGTATGAACTAGTTGATCTTTGTAAGATACTTACATAGTTATTCTCAATCTGTGGATAATCCTCTTTGCTGAAATGATATTGTGATTATCTTGATATCATTGCTCTGTTCTGTTTTTCATAATAGATTGCCTTCTGTTGTCTCGGTGGATATATTGACTCTGATAGTCTTTGATAATCTGTGAATTGAAAGTTTATTTTGCTACCGTGAGATAAATTTGACATTCAACAGGAAAGTTTTAGGTTCAGCTCAAGATCTGTTTGATAATTGTTAAATTTGATTAGTGAAGATATATTGACAGATGTACTAAGATTGCAAAGGTTAAATCCTTTGCATTCAACATACTAGGTAAGATGACCAAGACTTGTTCTTTTGCAACTCTCCTTCTGAGAGCACAAACTATCATCAATCTTTTGCAACTCTGTGCTTATTTCATTCATATACATGTGGTATATGTTTAGCATTTCAATCAATTTAAATGACTTGAATGATTTACATTTGATTATGTTAATTTGGTCATTTAAATGTTGTTGGATTAATGCTTTATTGTTTCATATTTATGCTGGAATTAATTATTATTATTTGCTAATATTGTACATGTTGAGCTTATGTAACTTATATAGATAGCAAGTAAGCAAGATGGCAGAGGCGCCGTAACCGGCGCCGTAGATGGCAGAGGCACCGTCTTCGCCGCCGTCACAGACGCCGCCTAATGCGTCTGGATTTCTGTCAACGATAATGATACGTAAGCGAGATTGCAGAGGAAAATCAAAAATACCTGCGGGCCGACTGATCATCACGAATGTCAATGACGTTGGGATCCCTTTGAGTCCCCAGAGATCAGCGGCGAGATTCCAGACCATCTGCAGGATACTTGCAAGGGAACGGGTCCCCATCACCACACCAAGCTGGAAGTCTCTAACGAAAGAACAGAGAAGCGCGCTGTGGACAAAACTTTTAAGCAAGTTCACTATCCCAGAAGCAGACATGGCACGCGTGGAACGGCATGTGTTTCTCTCGATAGATCACGTGTGGAGGACCTTCAAGAGCAATCTTGTCACGAAGTATGTGAACACGGGTGAGATACCCTTCGCGAAGTATGGATTCTTGACGCGGGAAACATGGGATGCCTTTGTGGCTATGAAGACGACGGCTGAATTTAAGGAGCAAAGTGCGGCGCACAAAGCTCTCCAGACACGAAACACTCATCCCCACAGACTCGACACCGCTGGGTACGTGGCTAAATCCACGGAATGGGCAGCGGAGGAGGAAAATGCAACCAGGCCATTTCCTGAGATCACAGACCCGCATGCCCTAAGCTGGTTAAAAGCGAGGGCAAAAGTCTCGTCTTCGGGCAGCATCTCTTTCAGAAGTGTCTCAACGTGTGGTAAATATGTCGAACTACCTAGTTGTTAATAAGTCCATAACTTCATAGTGTCTATAATAACATGATGACCTCTTACAACGTGAATTGACTACCCAAACTTCCCAAGGCTCGTTCCAAGCAAACAGGGAGAAAGATATACTATCTACGGCCCTAGGAAACAAGGAGCACCCGGGTCGAACGCGAGGCCTTGGTGTTAACGTATCTTGAAGTTATGGATTCGCAGACGACTACTGCACGTATAGGAGTAGGAAGACATCCAAGGCCGTGCACGAGGACCGGTTGGTACAGATGATTACTGCAAAATTTCAAGGACAGATAACCACATTGTAGGATCAAATGAATCAACTCCTGAGCCAGCCGCAAGCCACCCCCGTTAATTTGGGAGCTAGTCCTCCTTGACATCGGAGTAGCATCGCGTCCACGCATAATTTTGAACATGACGATGTCCAATTACCGATAGAAGACATCCAGGTAATGTACATCTATGAAATGCACCAAAGATAGACCTATTGGACGCCTTAGCTAATTGCGTATCATTTTGTAGGAGCCGACGCCCTGCAAGCTCCAAGTGAGGATGGTTGGGTCCATTTCTATTGAGGCTGGGCGGGGGATGGTGTATCCATACCAGGAAGGGGTAGTGCAGCACGGTGCCCAGCTGGCGCAGGGTTACGCCAGGGTCCAGGTGGACATGGTACATGACAATTTCATGGTCGTCCCGCTGGAGATTCGCCCGAACGAAGACATCAAAACACTAGGGGATGCCAGACACACTTTTATCCAGTGGCCCAAGAAGGACATCACCCTGGTCCCAGCAGTGCCGCGATCTCGACATGACCATTCCTCTCCAACGGGACCCTCGATGACTCCACCTCATCCTTCACCTCAGAAGGCCACCTCATCGGTTCCCGTGGAGAAGACACCAAAGGAACAAGAAAAGCGTCTCACCGTATCGGTTCCCGAGTCATCTCGCAGGAAGACGCTGCCAGTCGCTAAGGGCAAATCGAAATCGATGAATATTAAGGCGCCTCCCAAGTCCAGGAAGTCCGAGAAGTACTCCATCGGAAAACCGTTTTGCTCCAGCACAGTATTAACCCGCGCTAGATTTGGTTGTCAAGCTTTACATGCCTGGTACATGCAGAAGACAGAAAAGAAGGGGTGCGATACTGGAATCACCGTTAGATACAAGGATGAGCATTTCTTCAACGGGCCGGGCAACTTCGTCGTGGGCTTCAACGACTTATATGACCTATTCAACCTCGTTGGCCTCGATGCCTCGCTTCTACGATGTTGGATACTGTAAGTGTGTATAATCAAGTTCTACATTCATGTAATACCAATAAATATCACAACTCATTGCTTATGTATAGATACATAATGAAAAATGCCCGAGCCTGATGAGAACCGGTGGGCTTCCTCGACCCACACGTGGTATCTATGCAAACCATCAAAACAGACCCGTCCTTTGTCAAGAAATACATAACGGCGACATTACTTTGTCAGGACAACCAGGACTATATAGTGGTGTCCTAAAACCAGGGATAACTGCTTCACTACTTGCTATACAAATTTCATTTGTACTTTATACGCAGCACGAACTTAGGTTTAATGACTATAGCGACATGCATGAGTAGGTACCACTGGATCCTTTTAGTCATTATACCAAAGAGGAACAGGGTGATATACCTTGATTCCCTAGTTAGAAACAACCACGACTTCAGCATTCTGCAAGGAATACTTGATAGGTATGCTCATTTCCTCCATACATAACTCTATTGTAGTCTTCATTCGTTTGAAATGGCCGAGGATAACTTTTTGGAATCATGTAGTTCGTTCATCGCCTATGTTAGCCAAGAAGAAGCATACAATGGATCGAGCGCCCAACTAACACACAGGATGAAATTTTCGGTACGCACTACAACACAATAATCATATATCATACTTCATAATAATGCTTCTCGAGCTGACTATACCTATATATGTAATTCTATTTTTGCAGTGCCGCCAGCAAAAAAAATGATGAGCTATATGCAATCTACGTTTGCTATTATATGCGGCAAATCATTAGTGCTAAGAAGAAGGATCTCGAGGTTTGTCAATCTCAAAATAATTATTTCCTAATTATAAATTTACATATATATGCTTACCACTTTGCTCTTGCTAGCGATAGGACTTGATGATAGATTTAGATAGACTCGATGGGCAGGAGATCACGGACGTTCGAGGGAAGCTCTGCGTCTTTATCATGTCAGATATCATTAACGACAAAGGAGAGTTTCACTTCGTCGCTGACCCAAAGTTTCACCCCGTCGACACCTCTTAACCACCTGCAAACAATTGACTCAATTGTATTCCAATTGTAACTATAGCGACAATACTTGAACAAATTCGATCTTTTGTAATTTATTTTGAGTAATGATCACTTTAAGTTGTCAACAATTGATTATCTGTGATGTATCTGTTTTCTGCATGCTTGTTTTCAGAAGGCATGGCTAGCAATTCCTGAGGCTAGCCAAAAATCGAAAAAAAGTAGTTAGGGTAAAGAGCTATCACAGACGGTTTTTGTTGAAACCGTCTGCGATATTTTTGAATATCACAGACGGTTTCTAAATAGAACCGTCTGTGATATGCTACGTATCACAAATAGTTTTTAATGGAAACCGTCTGTGATACCATACTTTCACAGACGGTTTCAACAAAAAACTGTCTGTGTTATGAGTATCACAGACGGTTTTTGAACCATCTGTGATATGAACAAATTCAGACGGTTCAAAAACCGTCTATGATGACGGTTTCAAACCGTCTGTGATGAGACTGTATGTAGTAGTGTTCACGTCGTCTTCTTTGCATCAGCCTCTAACGCGACCTTCGTCGGAGCGATTCTCTGTAAGTCGCAGTGATATCTTCTGATATAGCTAGGCCTTACTTTCTAAAAATAAATCATGTGATGATATTGATGTCTACTTCTGTTAGTAGTGTTCTTGATCTAGGCTTTGCCTTGTTAGCGCATATATATGAGATAGAAATATTTAAATTGATGATCATGCTACTGTCCATAGTTCCAAATATACCTAGTATATATGCTTATGGTGGTTCAATTATTGTTTTAGGAATTATAATAATCGTAAAAATGCTTATATACCTAACATAAACAGGTCACCCGCAAAATCGAGTTTCAAGAACAAGTTACCATTAGCTGATATACGGGGAGAGGCAAACATCGCCCACGTCGTGACTGACGACGATATTTAGGATGCTACTATAAAAACGATGCCTGAAAACTACAGAGTAGAGACTACCAGCTCTTCAAACCCGTCTAGCTACTGCACAAACGATGCTCGATGCCTGAACATTGAAGAACCGAAAGAGAAGTCTGAGAAGGCAAACTTGTGGACGACTTTGTTCCGTATCTGATAGAGGCAGGCAACGCGGCCGCGGGCGGGGGATCTGCTGGGGTGCACAAATAACGTGTGGCAATTCACCGCTGTCGATATGAACAGTGCCATGAATTTCCCATCGATTTTGACTAGATCTAACCGTAGCTTTCACTCGCTCGCTGCACACTGAAACATGAACAGTATTACTATGCATATCTCATGCGCGCACCACAACAGATCGATTCAGATGTGAGGTCTGGACCATGCATGGCAGTTCAGAGGAACACATGTAATATAGACCGATCAGATTACACGATCAGGGTTTGTTTGGAAAATCAATTCTCGGTCGGGATCTATGTATAGATAAACCAAGAATTTAAACTAAAATCCTGACCTACCCATATAGATGTGCAAAGATTTGATGTCAACCAAAAAGACCTCGAGCATATTCCGTTGTGCAAAGATCGATCTCGATGGATCTATCGATCTATTTTTATGCAATTGTGTCCTCTGCTTTCCAACAGGAAAGGCACGGTGCCACAGTAACATCCAGTTCTCTCACAGTGGTGATCAAAAGGCCACGCTCAAGATTTAGCTAGGGACGTACAAAGGTGGTCATGATCCGGGGCATCGTGCAATCTATTCAAAGCTTTTTTTTTCACATTGTGATTTTTGCGCCCTGCAAAAAAAAAAAACACACAAAAACACACACACACAACCGTACACCACAACCGTCCAGGCTTGCAAAAACACCTAAATACATTCATCCTGCTATAAGAGCATATACAATACAGCTGCTTAGAGAGGTGTTTAGCAAAAAAAAAACTGGTTTTTCCTTCCACATATGACAGATAAGGTATTATTTTATAGCCTCGATGCTTAATCAAGCACCAATGCTTATGTATATAACTATATCTAATTAATAGATAATACAACATTTAAACACCTACAAAAGAAATGCTTGCATTAGAGGGAATGACTTTTACATGTATGCTTGATGACATGGCTATATTATCTCTCTTTAAACACTTATGTATAAGCATCTTGCATTATACATGCCCTAAGACTGCTTCGCATAATTTTACTCCTACAGTGGAGCCACTCTTGGTAACTGCTCAACCACATCACCAAAATGGACTCGACAAAATGCGAGGTTTTGCTAAAATGGCAATGTTGACATTCTGAATAGCAAAAGTAGCCTCTTTTTCGCATCAAATGCAACAATAGCACCTTGTTCATGTCCTAGAGAACTAGAGCCGTCGTGCAGGCGACACGTCGGCGAGTTCGGCCCCTAGAGGCATGTACAGGACTCGCCCTGTCCGTGCCCCTAGGGGCTGGACTCGCCGACGTGTCGCTCGCACGGCGGCTCGATCCGGTCCTCTGGGGCACGGACAAAATGTTGTTTGTTTTGCATTTGACGTGGAAATAGGGGCTACTTTTGTTATTCAGAACGTCACCAGTGCCATTTTAGCTAAAAATTCGACAAAAAGCTTGTGTTTGTGCCATAGGTATCCGCCACTATTTCTCACCTCGACTTAATAAACAGTTAAATATAGATATCGCAGGTTCACCCAAGTTCATACAGATTCCTAGCCGGCTAGCCCCACCAGTAACTCCATGCCTTTTCCTGTTGGACAAATCTCTTCACATTTTTTTTCTCCAAGACGGAAAGGAGTGGTGAGAGGGAAGAATCTCTGCATGACAAGCGCTGCTATCTGATTTGCTGCTTGCTAATTCTTGCCCATGTCTTACGCGTGTCTTTGCACCCTTGGCTCTTCCCAGAAAGTTGGAATCTGTTGCTTCAGTTCCCTATGGGAGGCTGCCATATCGCCATATCGCCCATCCTCTGCTAGCTCTATCCGTCCCTTCGTTCCAAAACTTCCGAGTGTCATACGTAGCTGCATTATTGCGCACGTCGTCTTCTTTATCCCTTGTCTGCTAGGTGTTTGTTTCGTGCGCAGTAGATAAGATCCTTCATAGAAAAACAGCATGTCCGGGACAGGATAGATCAAAATAAGAACAAGCAAAGCAACCTTTTTTTGGCACACTGACAAAAAGATCAGCATATACCCTAAAAGGGTAGGCCTTCCAAACTAAAAAAATGCAATCCACTCTGCTAATTATCCTTCATTAAAAAAAAACAAAATATATACGCATGAAGGAGCATTTGCAGACCTTTTTAGAGAGTACAGCAATAGATTTCTCATCCTAAGAATGACACGGGCTGCTGCATATATATCACCATTGCAAGTATCAAATTGTCCTCTTTTACATTGGATAAACTGAGAAGTGGACTCACTTACGCTAGCTCAGGCTGAAGACAACCCTGTGGGTGGGAAAGTTTGAGCAGCCTCCCGTGTCGTCCCGCGGGCGACACCGGAGACGACCACTCCGAGTGCCAAGAGCCCCTCACTCCTCCCCGTCCCACTTACCGTCGCCGTCGGTGAAGCTCCCCCTTCCTCTCCTCCTCTTATCTTCTGTCTCTCGTTACCTGATTTGTTTTCCCATGGAGTGGGTGTTAGAATTAATCTTGTAACAGAGTCAAGTCCGAGACGTATTTGAGTTGTGTCACCATCTTCAGTCATACGCGCGTGAGCCAAGTTGAAGCCGAGTCCAATATGGATTGAGTCTTTCTACGGCGACGAAGACGGTCGATCCGCTTGCCTTGATGATCCCAGGCGGCCGCCGCCGCCTAGGAGCCGGGCGCAGGCAACCGCCGCGACTCACCTCAATCGGCCCCTAGGCGCTCGCCCGCCTAGGTCATCAACGCTGGTCAAAGGCGGACCCAGGCGAGCCAAGGCGGGCAAGGCGCGGCGGCGCTGGGCGGGGTCGGGCGGAGCTGGGCGCACGGGGAGAACAAGAAGAGGTGAGTGAAGACTGAAGAGGACTCACTCGTGGCGCCGCCTCCTCCCCGGGTCGCCTTCGTGCGCCGCCTCCTCCCCGGGTCCCCTTCGAGCGCCGCCTCCGGGCCGGGCTCCCTGTCGCCATCGCGCCTTGAATCCTCCTCGTCGCCGCGCCTCGTCCCGTTGTCTCCCAGGTCAAGGGGATGGGGGAGGGGAGAGAAGGAGTCAAGGAGATGAGGAGGCGGCGGTGGGATGGGAGAGCAGAGAGAGAGAGAGAGGTGGAAGCAGAGAGGGAGGCGGCGGCGGCATGGGAGAGCAGAGAGAAGGGAGAGAGAGAGAGAGAGGTGGAAGCAAAACTAGCAGACAGGGAGGCGGCGACGGGATGGGAGAGCGACGAGACCTAGAGGCTGGAACCTGGAGAGAGCAAAGTGTTGGGCTAATGGGCCGGGTTGGGCTAGCTAGCCAGTTAAGTATTTCATTTTTCTCTCGTCGTTTTCCTTCTCATTTTTTTCTCGTCAACTCCCGACTGCCCATCTGCTTGTTCTTCTCGTCGTTTCGAACTCCCGGCTGCTTCTCTGTTCCGACGCCTACGCGGTGCCTGGGGGGCGCCTAGGTGGGCTAGGCGCTAGGCGGCTAATCTCCGCCCGTCTTCCGCCTAGCGCCTAGGTGAACATTGCTTGCCGCACAAGTCCATTTCTTATTTGAGTCGTGTTGGGGAGCTGTACACATAGATGTGTTACGTAGTGCTCCAAGTTTATCTAGTCATGTGTTGTTCATGTTCACGGCAAGGCCAGCCGGTAGCATGTCTGCATGTAACGCGAATATTAGTTGGTAGTTGTTAGTTTGTTAGTAGTGTGTAGTTGTCTTGTTGTTAGTTTGTTATCAGCACCATTGCAAGTAGCATATAACAAAGAGATATAAAGGAGGATACTGAAAACAGAAAACACTGAGTTGTTAGCAGCGGTAAAACTCCCATTCTCTCTCCTGCGTTTTGTGTTCTTCGTGCAGTTCGCATGTGTGCGTCCAGGTGAAAGGTGTGTGTGTGTGTGCTAGCTTGGTTCCAACAAGTGGTATCAGAGCGAGGTGTAGCGCAGCATGTCGAAGCAAATGCCGTCCTCACAAAAGTCCGTGGGCAGTGACGACACCTCGGACACAGCGGCATCTAAGGCATCGGCGAAGGAGGGTTTGGTAACCCTCCAATACCCAATGCTCACTGACACCAACTATGGCTCTTGGGCGGTGAAGATGAAGGTGTTCATGCACGCACAAGGGGTGTGGGCGGCGGTGGAAGGCAAAGAGCTAGTCGATGAGCGCAAGGACCAGATGGCTCTCGCCGCCATATTTCAAGCCGTGCCCGAGGCCATGATGATGGTCTTGGCCGAACATGAGATGGCCAAGGAGGCTTAGGACACCCTGAAGGAGATGCACGTCGGCGCTGGCCGTGTCAAGGAGGCACGAGCATAGACCCTCATGAGTGAGTTCGATGTGATGTGCATGAAGGAGACGAAGTCCATCAAGGACTTCGCCATAAAGCTGACCACCATCGTCAACGAGATTCGTGTCCTCGGAGACAAGATGGAGGAGCGCACCGTCGTGAAGAAGTTTCTTCGTGTCGTCCCTGACAAATTCTTGCTGATCGTCTCCACCATTGAGCAATTTGCTAATATGAAGACGATGACGGTTGTGGAGGTGGTTGGACGACTGAAGGCGTACGAGGAACACACAAAGGAACGGCGGCGTGATGAGGAAGGTGAGCATCTACTACTCACTCATGCCGAGTGGGAATCTAGGTCCAATAAAGAGGGTGCCAACAACTTTGGCATGAAGAATCACAAGTTCGACAAGGCGAAGGTTCGATGCTACAATTGTTAGGACTACGGGCACTTCGCTTCTGAATGCCGTAATCACAGGAAGGAGAAAGTATAGGCGCATTTAATTGTGGCTGATGCTGAAGACCATCCGGCGTTGCTTTGATGTTGAGTTGAGTCCAGGACGTTGAGGAGGTGCGTTCACCATCCTGAGTCGAGTCCATGGAGTTGAGTCCGGGACATTGAGAAGATGTGTTCACTGTCATGTGTCGAGTATCAGTTGGGTAAGTCGTAGTTGAGACCGACTGCCTCAACAAGTTAGAAATGTGTCATAAACTAGAGCTAGTCGATGTTACAATATTAAGGGGGGTGATTGTTAGAATTAATCTTATAACAGAGTCAAGTCCGAGACGTATTTGAGTTGTGTCACCATCTCCAGTCATGAGCGCGTGAGCCAAGTTGAAGCTGAGTCCAATATGGTCGCTGAGTCTGTCTACGTGCGACGCAAGATGAAGCTGTGTCCGCTTGCCGCACAAGTCCATTTCTTATTAGAGTCGCGTTGGGGAGCTGTGCACATAGATGTGTTACGTAGTGCTCCAAGTTTATCTAGTCATGTGCTGTTCATGTTCACGGCAAGGCCGCCGGTAGCATATTTGCATATAACGTGAATATTGGTTGGTAGTTGTTAGCTTGTTAGCAGCGTGTAGTTGTCTTGCTGTTAGTTTGTTATCAGCACCATTGCACGTAGCATGTAACAAAGAGATATAAAGGAGGATACTGAAAACAGAAAATGCTAAGTTGTTAGCAGCGGCAAAACTCCCATTCTCTCCCCTGCGTTTTGTGTTCTTCGTGCAGTTTGCGTGTGTGCGTCTAGGTGAAAGTTGTGTGTGTGTGTGTGTGATAGCTTGGTTCCAACAGTGGGATCCCCGCCTCCGTTGCCCCTCGCCAATGCCGGAGGTAAGGCCGCCCTCGGTGCGCCAGCAGAGGAGGGCAAGCCTCTGTCGCTCGTTGCTGTCAGGGCTCGTTGTTGTCGGTCGCTCCCAGTCGGATCTGGACCCCTGGTCAGCTGCAGTACGGCATGCGCTAATGGCGAGCGATGCGTTGGCACTGATGACGGCGCGAGCAGGGCATCATGCGAGCAGAATGGTGAAGAGGTGCTCGATCTCCGTGAGCACGTCCATGCTCGTGTTCTCATGGTTCGGGTGAGAGGTTTTGTCAGGAGATCTTCAGTGTGGCCCCTCCCGTTGCGCAGGTGGCACAACGTGTCCCGTCCATGGCATTTCGCCCAAGCTGCAGGTGGAGGAGCATGAGCGCCACTTGGTCTTCGTCATCAGGAGGCCTCCTCCGGTCGGGCCATTTGTTCTTCTTTGCCAGATTTGCCCTCCCCGTTCTAGATCTAGTCAGCCCGGTAGTTGTAGTGTAGGGTGGCAGGATAGGCCGACACAAGTTTGGGCAACATTGTTGGCTCGGCTGGGGCAGGGCAACAGGCGTCGCTCTGGACGCTTTGGCGATGTGGAGCTACCGCGTCGTCGCGTTAGCTGGCTACAACATCGGCGGTCGTGGGCGAGCTCAGGCCCAGCGCGGGCTTGGGTGTCGTCGTCGGCTTGGTTGGGGTGACGCCTCGCAACAGGTATTACTTTGCACACTTCGGCGATGCCTGTCGTAACGAAGTCAGAGCTGTCATGTCACTAGTGTGCGGCGGGCATCAGGGCGTGTAGGTGGTGATATCTTCGATGGTCAGAGGCAAGTTCAGGCCTAGCACGGTTAGCGTGTCGTGTGGCGCGTTTCTGCTCACCAGCAAGGCGGGTC
Organism: Phyllostachys edulis; assembly: GCA_036346405.1. Taxonomy (NCBI): domain Eukaryota; kingdom Viridiplantae; phylum Streptophyta; class Magnoliopsida; order Poales; family Poaceae; genus Phyllostachys; species Phyllostachys edulis. The sequence goes on along the minus strand of CM070554.1, from coordinate 42,965,928 downwards.
GTGATAGAGTCGAAGCTTATGCGTCACTGCGATGCACGACAGACGGTGACGATGACTCATGATGTGCAACGTCGGCGATGCATGGTGGTGCTCGGCGGGGTTTGGCTTGTGCACGAGCCGCTCACCGTCGGTCCAGGTTGTCTGCTTCTCCTATGTGTATTCCTAAGTCTTCATCGTGGTGAGAGCGGAAGGGCTACTTCCTCACCCACATCTTTCATTCTCGGCTGCCCGGTTGCTTTCAGAGTGTCGTGCTTGCTGCAGTTCCTCGTGCTTGTTATGGATCGTAGCGCTGGTGTTGCCATTTGTTGTGCATTGTTTGTGTTGGCGTAGTCAATTGTTTTTGGGTGGGTTCGCGCTAGTGAGCCATGGTGGGGCTGCTGCCGTGGAGTGCACTCTAGTAAGAACGGTTGCACTTCAAGCCTTCACAAGGGACGGGTTTCTTCAGCTTTGTGCTTTGCTCCGGTGTAAACCAATTCTACTCTTTGCTTGGGAGCTACAAGTGAGGTTTTGGGTTTTGGTGTTGCCCGCTAGGTTCTTGCCTGGCTAGAGCAGGTGTTGCTTTGGTTGGTGTTCTAGGTGTAGGGCTCCTTCCCGAGTGTTTGTGTTCCCCACTTTGTGGGTGTTGTTGGTGCTGGTGTCTCCCCTCTGTGAATAGTGTTTGCACTTCTCTTCTTCTTTAAGCCCTTAGGTTAATGCCCCGTGTCCCTCTAGCTTGGAGCAATAAAGAACCAAACAAAAACAAAGCAATAGCAACCCTGCTTGACTCATTAATTAATCGTCCTAGCTAGCTTGTACACCCAACTATAGTTAATCATTGATTAAGCAAGGTCACTAAACAACAACTAGATGACCAGCCAAAACGGTGACCGGAGCTTCCCATCACGCGAGTCGACGGCGACGGCAATTCATTTCCTAACTGATCCTGGGGATTAAATCTAATGGCATCCGATTAGCGAGATAAAGATGTCGCCGGGTACGTTAATTAGGATGGGTTTAATTGTCAGCCTCTTGCTCCAACCATGTGTTGGCTCCACCCAGCCGCCCAAGCTAGGAGGACCCGGCGATCGAGCGAACTAATCGTAGTTTAACGCTTCCCTCCTTAGTTAATCACCGCTAATTGGGGTTACCGCGTCCGACGTGGCGCTCTCTCGGCCGCGAAATGGGTTTACCTCCCAGGGGCATTTCCGTCCACGTGCCTTCCCGAGCTATAAATACACGGCACCACACTATTCTAACCCTTCATCGTCGCTCGCCTCACGCCACTCCTCTCTGCTAGTTTCGCCTCCTGCTTGACCTCCTCTGCTCCCAGCACACGGATACACACGCGCATCCAAGCCTCCATCCATGAGAAAGGTGCACCCGAACGTTGCAGCAGCCGCCGCCTCGGCGCCGGAGGCTGCTCCGGCGGTGGCAGTGGCGGAGGAGAAGGGGGAGGCGGTGGCGCTGACGGTGTGGCGGCGGTCGCTGCTGTTCAACGGGAAGGGGTTCACAGTGTTCGACGGCAAGGGCAACCTCGTATTCCGCGTGGAGACCTACGCCAGCGGCTCGCCCCGCGAGGTCGTCCTCATGGACGCCGACGGCCGCGCCCTCCTCACCATCCGCCGCAAGGTATTATTGCTGTTCTTGATTTGCTCTGTTTCTTGGGAGGGTTCTTGGTTGGTTCCGTTGTTTCTTCTTGGCAAGAAGTGTTGTTGATTGATTCCATCCGCAGAAGCTGAGCTTGGTGGACGAGTGGCTCATCTACGACGGCGACGCTGCATCGCCGTCCGCACCGGCGCCGAAGCGGTTCACGGCGCGGAGGCATGTGAGCCTGCTCCCGACCAATTCCCTCGCGCACCTGTCGCCGGCGCGAGCGTCCGCCGACGGGTGCCGGTACGACGTGGAGGGCTCATACGCCGGCCGCAGCCTCGATGTGTTCGCCTCCTCCTCGCCTTCGGGCGGCGAGCAGCGGCGGCGTGTGGCGGCGGTGTGCCAGAAGGAGGCCGCCGTCGGCCCGGACGTGTTCCGTCTGGTGGTGGAGCCGGGCTTCGAGCCGGCGCTCGCCATGGCCGTCGTCATACTCCTCGACCTGATGCACGCAGCTTAAAGCTGCTCCACGCCAAAGCACGAATCTTGCAGCGCCATGCGCCACGGCAGTGTACCATATGGAACAAAGTTTCAGTGATTCAGGAGTAGGAACGATTCTCTGATACTGGCTTCAAAGCTCAAGACATCCTTTTTTTGATGCTTCAAAATTAATTGCTCGTATTACTCGTGAGAAGAGATGATCCATGGAAGCATTTGTTCAGGGATGTGATGCATTCGTGTTTCAGGTTCAGGATTTTGGGTTAGTGTCATACTGGGATGGCCATTTAAAGGTGTTTTATATGTGCCCGATTTTCGGGTTTTTTTGTGGCTGAAAATAAATCTGTGCACATATGAGGAGGTAGATAGGGCAGGTGATCCAAAAGTCATGTATGGGTGTATATGTACCTGTAAATCCAACCCTTTTTGTTTCCCTCAAGTGAAATTGTGATGGTTGTATGATAATCACTCTGCTGTCAGGGCAAAATGCGGTTTGTACCTTTGCGGTGAACACAGTTGTTATCCATAATTTGTTGTGCCCCCTTTATGGTCTTTTCTGAATTTTGATTGCTTCACCTAGATCTGAAGAAAAAAAACATCATGAAGTACACTAGAAGGTTCTGGACTATTCCTTTTCCTTTGACAAGAAGATGGAAGTGCTAGTCCAAGCTCCATTCACCAGACTGAGATTGAAAACCAACCTTTTTTTGAAGGATTTTTTTGGACACTCCAACTTATGATACATGGGAAGACAGAGGGGGCTTTGGGGGTTAATTAGGTTTGCATGGAAGGTTGCACTGTATTACTATTTTGCTAAATATATTGAAATATGAGTATGGGCAGTGCATATCAGTACAAGGAAAAGGAGTGCTTCAATAGTGTGTATGCCTGTTCTAGACTTCTAGCAGTGAGCTCTCAGGATTGGGTAAGACAGAGATGTTGGTGGTAGCAAATATCAGATGAGCTGAGGAAAGCAAAATGGAGAGCAAAGAATCACCATTTTTTAAAAAAACAAAAAACAAAGAATCGTCTTTTTCTTGGTGCAATGCATTTGAACGAAAAAAAATTAGCCAAGTTTAATTTCTAAAAAATGAAGGGATGCTCTTGGAGTGAGTGACGATGCTCAACACAAGGTTATTTATATCAGAAATGGTCATTGCTTCCGCCTAAAAGAAGAAGAAGAAGAAGTAGAAGAAATGGTTGTTTATACTAAGCAAAAGTTCGCACTGATTGAATAAGTACGACGCATTAACGCAAGAAAGAAATACACGACGGGAAAAAAATCTACCACTGAATTGCATTTTACCATTGCAGCTTTGTTTCTGCCACTTGATTGTCGCAGTGACATTGATTCGGACTTAGGACACACAATTTAATGTTGATAACGTGTTGAACAATGCTGACAATAGATAGAGACATAATATGGAGAAACCTTTTTGTTAATTGATCAATATCTTTCTATATACAAGGGATGTCCTATTTATAGATTAATCCATGGTTTCTCAATAGTCCCAATACAAAACAGAAGTGTTTATGCTGCGTCAGCAAAGCGGGCAGGAAGGTGGAAAAAACGCAATGGGGGGAGGAAACCACGCAAATTAAGAGGCACCATACCATTCCGTGAACAACAACGACACCAACACATTTGTGATCAGTCTCTGCAACTCGCAAACTTGGACACTTCCTTGGCCAAATTCAATGCGAAAACGACCCCCAAAACGCGGTCTAATTAGTAGCAGACTTTTCAACTGATTTGAAAGGAATTTAGCTGACCATGACACGCAAATTATTAGGCTAGCAAGTAGGCTACCTCCAGATCTTGAGCAGTCACGTGGACTCTAGATATTTTGTCCAAGATTTCCGACAACAACATCTCCTGCCTCACCAAATGAGTCACCACGGGGCAAGTTTTGGGCTAAAATAATACTATTTCATGATAAAATAGGAAAAATAGTCTTTTTACGAACGAATTGGCAAAAATAGAACCGCAGACGTACCGACAGGCGACACATGCCCCCCTGTCATGCCCCCACCACTCGGATTCCCCCTTCCGCGGCCCACACGCACGAGAGGCATGCTGCACCTCCACTGCACGGATACGCACTGTTCAAAACACTGCATGATTATTGTCGAACCCGAGAGTAATATGCTCATATTCTACACTAGTCACTGGAACAGTAGCTAGTGTAGACAATAAACAAATATAGTAACATCTGATACGGGGTGTCTGATCTTCACGACTTAGAATCTGGGATACACCGTGAAATCCAACGAATTGACGAGGCCAATCGATACTAATGCAACGACCTACGACGAACGAACTCGCTGAACCACACGCTGTGATAAAATCCACTTGACCACGACCAAGTGGAGATGATCACCCTGCAATCCAATCAAGAACAAGTAAGAAAATCAATAAAGAAAAGCACAATTCCAATGAGGCAGCAATCAGCTAGCATAAACCCTAGAACAATGCTTCAAAGCAAACTGAAATTTCATGATTTTTTTTTGTGGTGCTACAGTATGGGGAACCCCCCCCCCCCGGTTGCATAGGCTAAGCCTAAACTAACTCTATTTGATCCAAATGGCCAAATTGGTTTCTGAGCTCAATTTGAAACTAAATTGTTTTAAAACGTGAAAAATAGTTATAAAATAGATACATGCACCATTTAGGACCGCTCAAGTCACTTGGCATGCAAACTCATCAATTAAATTCATGATTTAAATTCATGATAACTCTTCAATCGGGTTAGAATGCTTAATTCAGCATTTTAAGTTCTTTCGGCCCAATTAGAGGAGTTGGGCTTGGATTCTTGATTTATGGTTGCATGGGCTTGGTGTGGGACTCAATTTGGACATGGGAGAGGTGGAGGTGGGCTTAGGTGACCGCATGGGCCTCCCTCCCTTCTTGGCTTGGTCGCATGGGCCTCCCCTCTCCTTGGCTTTGCTGGCCACATAGAGCCTTGAGCTTGCTCTTGTTGCCGAATAGGCTTGCTTCCTCCTTGTTTGTACTCTCCTCTTCCTCTCTCTTGGGTTGGCCTCCCTTTCGTCCCTCTAGCCTGTAATATTTCTAGGGCGTTCATAATACCTACACTCACACATGCAAAGCCGTAGTCGTATACTTTCCAACAAAGTATAATCATGAATATTAAGTTTAGCTTTAACATTGTGATAGCGTTTAGAATCTCGATGTGTAGGTATGTATGTAATTGAACTTGGGCAATCCTCATCAACATCCATATCTCGCACAATTTTATTAATAATCATCAAAGTTTATTACAGGAATGGCTTACAAGCCAACGATAACGAACATAATGGAAGACAAAGAAGAAGTAGTAGAGCCAGCAAATCTACCACAGGCAATTGACCGGGGAGTGCGATGCTTATCTTTGCGGTGTCTAAGCACGCAAGGACGACCGATAGCAAGGACGGACGTAGCAGTGTGATTCGGCTCGCGGCGGCGAGGTCGCTCTGGCGATGCTCTAGCGATGGCAATGTGAGCACGAGGTAGAAGGAGACGGTGTGATGCCGACGGTGAGGAAGATGGCGATGGAGCTCCACAGATAGTGTCAGGAACGGTGGGGGAAACGCTCGGATGTTGGCGGCGAAGAAGATGAAATGCGGCGAGGAGAAGAGGGGAGGAGAGCTAAGATTTTCGGGAATAGATGAGGGAGAGGAGAGGTGCACGGTGCTCCCTTTTATAGGGCAAGGAAGGAGTGGGGGAGGAGATCGGGCGACGAGAATCACGGCGGCCGTTGCGCAATCCAGCGACACCGCATGCAAAAAAGGGGGAAACGAGCCGGAATAGGGGTGGCAGGATGTAGGGGAATTATTGCACATGTTTTCGTGAGAAAAGTGGGAGAAAATCACGGGGTTTAGGAGCTCAAGCGGGGCGGCAATGGCGGTTGGCACAGGCGGTTGGAGGAAGAAGAAAGTAGGGAGGAAGAAAGGGTGATAGGTGGGCCCAGCGAGGGGAAAGAGAAAGAGAGGGGAGGCTGGCAGGTAGGGCCCGAGTGGAAGTGAGAGGGAGAGAGAAGGACGGGGCTGGCAAGTGGGCCCCGCTTGGCGGTGAGAGAGGGGGAGAGTTAGGCTGGGCGTGGGAAATGGGCCGGAAAGAAAGGAACGGGCCTGGGAAGATGGATTTCGGCCCAATGGAGTTTTGGAGGATTTCAATTCATTTTTTATTTTTAGACATAGCAATAAATCAAAAGGGCTTTTAGAAAATAACAACTAGAGTTAAAAATTTTAGAAAAAATCATAGAAATTCCTTGAATTATTTTGAACTTAATAAAATTATTTCCAACTTAAGGTTCGCTTTTATTTTTGCACAGAAATAATTTTTAATTTCTAGAAATTAGGAAAAAAAAATTAAATCCAGAAAATTCAAGGAAATTAATTAGATTTTCTTTTTTAACTTTAAAATTCAAGAAAAACCAAGAAAACCCTTTTAAAATATCAAAAAATCCAATAAAATAATATGTTTAATATTTTTAATTAATTTTAGTAACAAAACTTTGGGATGTCACGGTTACGACGTTTGCTTACCCATCCGAGCGATGGAGGCACGGTTAACGATGTATTGTAGCAACAGTGAAAACACTGTTCATAAGTGCGCTTTTTATCCGTTGGATGGAGGTGCAGTGGAGGGGTTATTTTATCGTTCCATTCACTGGGGAGCTATTTTTGTTATCTCACTTTAAAAACATGCTATTGTAGCGGAGAACGCCCTGGAGGGGCTTACCAATTAGGCTAGCGGCAGTACGAAGACAGGCAGCACGAAATATCCACGGCCGACGCTCGAAGCAGAGACACACAAACCGGGAGGCACGTGGCAGGGAAAGACGAACTGTCAAGCCGTGTTTAGACTTTTTGGGGATTTATGGTGATTTTGATCTTTTGATACGTGCTGTTATGTCGTTGCTTGTTGGCAGAGAGGTCATCGCGCGTGTGGATTTGCTGACGGGGGCACGCGGACAAGTGCCAGCTGGTTTGCTAATTGCAGCGCTCTGGCTGTGGATATTTCAAGGGGTGTGCAAGAAGACAAAAAAAAACAGCTCCATCCGACGTTGATATGCTGCTTAGCCAAGTGACCGGTGTTTGCTGAATATGTATTATTCCAGTAGTAATGTGTTTCTAAATGCCACCGCAATGCCAGACGTCGTGTTAGCCTTCAGCTGTGCGAGAACTTCAACGGTGTAAGGTTTGCCATAATCAAGATAGGCTAGGATAGGATAGCTACTTAGCTAGACCTGGCCATTGGAAAACTCAGGCTAGGATGGGACTTCGGCAAAGTTGTGTATCATATCGAGCCAGCCACAGGTTATGCCTAGGCTTTAGACGTAAAACATAGCTCAAGCATGCATTAGGATTCTTTCCTACTGTTTCTATTCAAAAACAGGACGCGGAAGAGGTGCACAGGACATGACTATTAGTATTAGGGCTCATCTACGCCGTCCGATATCTAACGAACGGTCTATATCAATAGTGTAGCTACAGTACTTTCTGTAGTGCTGTAAGGAACTCGGGTCGAACTTTTTTTATTATTTAACCTTTTTTATTTTTTATTTTAAAGTTAACCCTCGACGCGCTTTATTTCCAATTCTAACCCTTTTGGTCACGCCACCAACCGTGACGTGACAAAACAATGCTGTCACGCCACGGGATAAGTCCCCAAAATAGTACTTTTGGTCATGCCACTTGTCTTGGCGTGACCAAACAACACTATCACACCACGAGTGGTGACGTAACAAGAGTGTGCCCCAGATACGGGCTGGCGTGACAGCCTTGTTTTGTCACGCCACCACCCGTGGCGTGACCAAAGGGGTCAGAATTGGAAATAAAGTACGTCAGGGTTAACTTTAAAATAAAATTTAAAAAGAATTAATTAATAAAAAAATTCACCCGGGTCCAAAAATACATAGCTCAGGCTAGGATAAGGAACGCTAAGCTGCTCAGGTGTTTCCCGTCTTTTAAGATTTGTTTTGTGCGCAAGACAGCAAACACATCTGCTCGTTCGTGTGCAAAGCAAAGCGGGCTTCTTCTAGAAAGGAGACGTGTTCACAAACAGAAATGGATTTTTTTTCCTCCTTTCACAAAGATTTATTTTCACACCATTAGGTAAACTCCCAATTAACCAAAATGCCACTGATTGTGCCACCTACCTCCACTGGTTCTACCTAAGAACAGAGCAGGAGGGAGACGCATCGATGGCTTTCACTCCTGGGAGATTTTGCAGTTACTACCACATTCTGAACTGGTACGAGTTCAGCCATTCGTCAAATCTCGCTTCATTTATTTCAGGCCCCAGCGGAGGAGATTCTCGACAGTGAGAGCCCAGTAGGCCGCTTCGCAAACGTTGAAGCATAGCAATCGGAACACACAAGTGGTTAGTGGACTGTTGTTCGAGACAACATTTTCGCACTTAATACCGTTCCCATGATGTGGTAGCAAATGAAAGCTTTGACCCCATGCTGCATTTGCATACGAGTGATACGAAACTATCGAGGTTGAATTCTACGGTAATGTATTGTTCCAGATGGGTACGACACTACGAATTCTAATGTACAAGACGCTTTTATGTTGTAGAATTTTTCTAAAAAATATATTTTTTAATTAATATTGCAAAAATAAATAGTCAAGAAAGAAATTTACAGAAATAATAACATGTCTTCAAATGAATTGGCGACAAGCTTCTGTCGCCTAATAAATCGGTGACAGGCTGACTTGGCAGCCTCTCGTCAATTCGTTCGCCGATAGAGCCATCGCAAATTCATTTGGCGGTAGAGCAATTGGTTGGGCTGAAGCCTTGCTGTCGATTTATTTGGCCAACATCATTCAATTGGCTGATAGCCTTTGTCGCCAATTCATTTGTCAGCTATGCCCCTCAAATGTCAGCTATGTCGGAAAGATGTGTACGCCCTGCCAACCTAGTGTCCACCTTTATGCCTTGCCAACCCAATGGACAGGACCACATGACACGAGATGTGTGGGAACCACTTTCTCGGTGCCGATGGGCTGGGGGTCTTGGCCGACTCAGATGGCCCCGATACAAAAGCTCGATGGGCAAGACTGACTCAAGGGGTGTTTGGGAAGGTTTCGGTTTCGGCTTTCTGCCCGAAAAAGCCGAAAGCCGTCTAGAATAGAGGGCTTTTCCCGCCAGCTTTTTCGGAAGCCGGAAGCCACGTTATACGTGAAAAAGCCAAAAACTAGAAGCCGCCACGGGGCAACTTCCCACGGCTTCCCACCTGCTCCATTCCAATTTTACCCCCGAAGTTGGAGGTAATTACGCGCTTTTTGCCACTGGTCAAAATCCTCCCGTGGGCCCCTCCTCCGCCCCCAACCCTAACCCTAACCCCGGCCCGCTCGCGCCTCCTCCTCCGCCTGCACGTGCACGGCACCTCCTCCACTGGCGCGCGTGCCACCCTCCTCCTCTCTCCCTATGCGCCATCACGCTCCTCCTCTCCTCTCGCCGGCCCCTCATCCTCACTCGACACACGCCGCCTCTCTCTGTCTTCCCGATGGCCGACGTCCTCTCCTCCGCCTCCCGACGTCAAGCCGCCTCCTCTCATCTCTCCTCGACCCGCCGCCGCCTCGCCCTCCCCATCGCCTCGCCTCCTACCTCCAACTCCCCGAGCCCGCCTCGCCCTCCCCGCCACCGCCACCTCCTACCTCCTTCCCCGAGCCGCCACCGCCTCCCTCCTCCTCCCGAGCCACTGCTCTCCTCCTCCCAACTCGGGCGCGCCGCCTCCTCCTCCTCAAGCACCGCCGTCATCCTCCGTCGCTAGCGGTCAGAACCCTAGCCATCTGTTTGTTTTTTTTGTGATTTTCCTTCCCCCTCCCCTTTTCCCTTTTGTAAATTAATTGTTTTGTATAGTAATTGTCTATTGTAATTAGTTAGGTAATAAATGTTTTTTTTTGTAATAATTTATTATTGTAATAAGTATTTATCATATTTATTTATGTAATAATTATAGTTAATTACGTTAATTGCAGTCTATTGTGTTAATTGTCGTTAAATACGATCAATTGAGTTAATTGCGGTAGTCGTCGTTAATTGCGGTAGTCATTGTTAATTATCGTTAATTGCATTAATTGTCTTCTATTGCGTTAGTTTGTCGTTAATTGTCATTGGTTCTCGTCAAATGCCATCAATTGTGTTAATTGGAGCGTTATTTACCGTTAATTATCGTTAAATATCGTTAATTACCGTCAATACCTATGGTAGATGATCGAATTAAATTATAGTCATAACTAGAAAAGGTTAGGTAATTTTCCATAGTTTCTAGAAATAGTAAGGTTTAATCCTTTTTATGTGTTAGAAAAAAATATATAATTAGTAAGCCTGTTGTTCAGTGAAGTTTTAAGATTGTCTTTTGGGGTTAGGAACAAGGGCTTAGACAACTTAATCAGTGAATTTGCATAATTAGGAAAGTGTATAATTTTTTGTGTAGATTGCAGAAAATGTGGTTTGCAATGTTTCTATTTCAGGATTACAAGTTATGGTTGTTTCATCACCGAGACAGTGAGCGGATTGTGCTATGAAGAGGGCTTAATTACGTCGGGTTTGCGCGTAGGAGCGATGTTGATTTATTTTATGTTCTTGTACTGTTGTCGCATGTTTTTGATGTGAGTATTAGCTTTGTCTAGAGAGTGTTGCTTCAAGTTCGGTGCCGCCTTCATATCATTCTAGTTTCTGTGGTTAAAAGGCAAGTGCATGGTAGAATGTTAGACATCGATTTGGGTGCCACTTGTCTTTACAATTAATTTGTCATGATATATATTTATTTATGTTTTATCTATGTATAAGTTACTGGAATTATAAATAATTATGGTTTAAGTTGAGAGTGAAAAATATATATGTGACATTCTGAGCTCTTTGTTGTGCTCAGGTGTGACATTCTCTCCGTCTAAAAAAAGCTTGAGGACTATTGACTTGCGTGCTATATTGAAAAAATATATATTGACTTGCATTTGTGATTACAGATTGATTAGCAAGACAAGAAGGCTGATGACATCATGTCGCTTCCGTCGCCAAATAAATCGATGATAGGCTGACTTAGCAGCTCCTGTTGGCAATTGGTTTGGCAGCTCCTGTTGGCAATTGGTTTGGCAATAGGACATGTCGCCAATTCATTTTATGACAAAGTAATTAGCCAACAGGAGTTTTGCCGTCGATTTATTTGATCCACATGGTTCAATTGGCCAAAAGCCTTTATAGTCAATTCATTTGGCAATAGAACAAATAATTGACAGGAGCCTTGTCGATGATTTATTTAGTCTACATCGTTCAATTGGCCGACAGGCCTTTGTCACCAATTCATTTGTCAGCTATGCCAGAAAGATGTGTATGCCTTGCTAACCTAGTGCTCAGTACCCTAGGAACCACTTCTCGGTAGAGGAGTGTAGATATAGGTGTATAATGGCAGTTCAAATCCTGGTGTACACCTTTATGCCTGCTAACCCAATGGTTAGGACCCATGACACAACATGGCTGAGGGTCTAGGCCGACTCAGATACCCCCATACAAAGCTCGATGGGCTAGGCAAATACCCTCCAACACAAATCTAACCGGTTAAGGCCCTGTTTGGAACACATGAACTTTGTACCAATTTTACATGTTTACAAGAAACGGTTCAAATTATCCAGGAATCAGGGAAAATTCCGCCGTTCCAAATTGATTTGCATGCTATACTGAAAGAATATATATTGACTTACATTTGTATAGGGATGACTAGCAGACTAAGAACTAACCCTTAAATGTAATGTAAGACAGCGTCACTGCGGCAGTAACCCTAAAAACCTACCAACTGCTGGGAAGCCTTTATGTAGTGCAGAACGTGTACTCTTCTGATGGTGGAACGCATGTCAGATTAGTAAGATGATGTATATGCAGCAATCGAGCATAACTGTAGTACCAGTTGAGCACCAGCATATTATCATAGGATAGATTCGACTACTGTAGTTATGGCCTTCGGGCCCCTCGCTCGAGCAAAGAGAGGGCAAGATCACGCTCGTGCCATTTCCCAAGCCCAGACGCCAATTTCTGCAGCGTCTCGAGCTTCACTTCGGGGATCCACGTCGGCACGAAGTCGACCAGCAAGCCCACGAAACAGAGAACATATGCCCTCCATGTGGCCTGGCCACAGCCAAGCTCAATGTTGCCCTCCATTACCTTGGCCATGAACTCCAAGTGCCTATCGACAACCCGTTGCCTCTTCGATGTGTATACCGAAGTGTAAACTGGGGACGTTTCTCCAACTCCCCAGATGCTGGCCCCAGACAAGAGGAGAACATAAGCCAAAGCAAATCCTTCTAATATGCTGCACACTGGTCCAGCGGAACCCAGCTTCGCTTCTCCACCTGAAAGCAGCAAAGTTGGCAGAATCTGCTCATACAGGAGACGGATCAACTTCACCCCACCAGCATGATAAAGCATAGTCGCTGCAAGTGATGATATCTGCTCTACCGAGGATGAGGCACAAGATAGGGGCATCCGACCTGACCTCAGGCGAGTAGGTCTATCAGAGCCACATTCGCTCGCTAACGAACGGGCTCTCTCGATGACAACCTTGAATATCTCTTCACACACGAAATTGCTGTGCGGAAACATCCGGCAAGATCGCGTGAAAAGGAAACCCGGTGATACAGAAAGATGCGGGCCTCCTTCACGGAGAGCCTTCCCCATCAGACTAGTGACTCCTCTGTTTGCTACAAAGCAAGAGCGCCCGTCAACCACAGGCCCAAGGAAAGATGAGAAGCAACTCCTGATCAGTTGAGCCACTGCCTCGTTATCTCGGGTAAACGGGGTCTCAGAACATGATAGGATGATAAAATCATGCCACCGTCGAACTTTCTGTGACCACAATGCACCTACAATAGGCATACTAGGCCATGAACTTGATGTAGCACAAATCTCCACCCCTTGGCCAATTATTCCGTGTAAGTGACTAAATTCCTCCATCTTAACAGTTATTGACAAGCTGATAAGAGCTGCTATTGGTAACGGAAGCATGGGCAACACTGAACCTGAAGAGGGATTTAAGTGACTATTAGGCATTAGCAGTTACATCATATGAGGCTTAATTTTTTTTTAACAATGTTTCTTCTTAGATCCAAGGTAAATTTCAACGGCAAAATCCATATATTCAGGGCAGACAATACACTGCTGGCTTACTGTTGTTGGATCGATATGGCTATTGAGAGGGGGGTGTATGAAAAGAAAATTAAACTGCGATGTAATAATAGAATGAGAGACAACAAGTTTTTACGGTGTTCAGGTTGGCCAAAAATCAGAAATTTTTGGCCGAATTTTTCAAATCAAAAATTGAATTTTTCGGATTTTAAATAAAAAAAATCAAATTAAAGCAAATCCGATTTTTTTGGGCCGATTTTGGCCGGTTTGAACTCTTACCGAGGGGGGGGGGTCCGGTATGGCCGATATAACCGATTTTCGGCCAAAAAAGGCCGGTAACCCAAACCCTGCCTACACCTCCACCGAGCTCTCACCCAGCTCGAAAATAACTCACCAAACTTCTACTTTCGTCCGCTCAGCCAGGCAGCAGGATGCCTTTACAAGTTGGAAATCCATTCGGTGTTACACCACCACCGCTAGGGAAAAAATAACCGGCGGCGGTTACTGGTTACCGCCCGGGCTCCGGGATCCAAAATCTCGTCCGGTTTTTCCAGGTTTTGCAAGTTCAAATTTCAAATTTCAAATTTCGGCTGGTTTTTAAGTAAATTCAAGCGAAATTCAACCAGGTTTTTCCCGGAAAAATCTGTAACCGGCCGATTATCGTTTCCGGCCAGCCACCGGGAAGCAGCCCGGTTCCGGTTCTTTGTTCCTTGACCACCGCCACTGAGATTGATCCCACAATTGCCTCCAAAGAATTATAGATCAACACATTGTTCCTATTCTATTCTCACTCATGGACGAGTTGACGGTATAGGACTTGGCGAGCGAGAGGTTCTAGTATACGCTTGAAGGTTTGCAACAGAATTCTCTGTTTGTGGCATGATTAACTGTGTAATTCTAAATTTTTACTAAATGAAGAGATATAAGCATAGTGCTATACTTGAGATTTTCGGAGTTATACTTTGTTGAGCTGTCATCACAGCACTCCGCTCAACAACTATTGCAGGCAAAGCACCCACTTGACATTCATGAGGAAAAATACAGAATTGAAGAGGATAATGAGATAACAGGAATCTATACCTAATTTGTTGAGGAATTGATGCATGCAATTTTAAATTATACATGGCAACAATTTATTGCTAAAGTGTTCTGTATCAATTACTGAAGTACATGTAGGAGTAGGCAGGGATTCAAATCCCGGCCGGTTACCCAGCAAACCGGCAAAAAACAATCCTGATTTTGGGGGTGGGTCCACATGCCGTGTTTCAAATTTGAAAGATCACTAAATTTTATCTACCTTTCATGTATAATGTATTTTTTAATAGATAGTTCATATCCACCGCTTTTCATAATTTAGTTGAATCCCTGGGACTAGGAAGTGCACAGGTCTCTGATGCAATTTTCTTAAAAACTTTGAAATTTCAAACTGCAAATAACAAATGAAAATAATATGATAATTTACATTCATACATAAGAATCAAACTAGAACTCAAGTTTGATATCCAAATTAAAACCTTTTTATACACCAAATTTATATTTCATTTTCTAAATTTAGAAGAAAATTTCTAATTTTAAACAAGAAATATACTGAATTCTTTTCATGCAATCTTCTATTCTTAAAATCCTAACACAGAACGTGTAGATAGCATTCACAATTCAAACCTCAAAAAAATTTAAATTAAGAAGTCGCTATAACATTTCTGACAAGGAGTTTTAAATAAACTACTTCTTTCCTTGTACCTCATGAACGGTAATTGGTAAATATTGAGTACTACTGACATAGAACGCATGCTGTCAAACTTTCAACACTTTGACCATGGATATAGAACACAAAAGTATTTAGATTCGTACATATAAATGGTACTACATCTCTAAAAAAAGAAATGATATTAGTAGATTTGCTATCAAAAGCACTTCTAGTTCCATATCATTACATTTTATTTTGCTTAATATAATTTGAAAAAGCAATAGTCAAAGGTGTGTACATATAAATGTCAATGTCTGAAACGACATGTACTTAGAAATATAAGGGGTAGTCTAATATTCTATTCCAGATGGTCTTCATGCCTTATTACCTCTTGCCACTAGTTCACTGAAATAGTGAAATGACAAAAGAAAAAAAAATATTAGGGCTTATAAATTGGACTCAAGATACAGTTCCTTACCTATTACGTTCACTTCCATTTTAAGTACCACAGTGAGACAACCTTTTGCCTACATTACAACCATTGGATTGATCATTCCAGTATCTTTTAGTCATGTCATCCCCTCAGTCTCGTTTATTAAAACCACCACATCTTATTTCAACTCAATCAGCTAGTGATTGGGAGCTTCTTTGTTATCAATAACTTATTATAATGCAACTAAAATGTCAACATCCATGCTACTGTCAGTTTAAAACATGGTTGTCACGGCGTCGCCAAGGCGTCCCGGCGGTGCGGAGCAGACGCCGCGGTCGCTCGCCTCGCCTTGGCCATCTCCGACCGCGTCACCGCACCGGCCGCCAGCCCCCAGGTGCTCCATCTCCCTCCTCCGCTCCCTCCCTCCCGCGGCCCGCCGCCACTCCCCGGGCGTCCCCGTCGCCGGATCCGGCCTCTCTTGCTCCGGATCGCCGCCTCCGGGAGGGAGAGGGGGAGGGGGAGCCCTGAGCCGGGAGGGAGAGGGGGAGCCTCGCCGCCGCCGGGAGGGAGAGGGGGAGGAGGAGCCCGAGCCAGGAGCCTCGCCGCCGCGAGAGGGAGGGGGGAGCCCGAGCCGGGAGCTCGCCGCCGCGAGCGAGAGGGACGCCGCGAGAGGGTGAGGGGGGAGTGGGAGCCTCGCCCGTTTATGCGGGGGGGGGCAGTGGGCAGGCCTGGGCAGGGGGCAGGGGTCAGCGGGCAGTCCGGGCAGGGGGCAGGGGGCAGGGGACAGGATCTTCTGCTCCCAATTTGACTGGTGTTGCTACTTGCTAGTTGTAAATTTATAGTTACTACTTAGCTCGCCTTGCCTCGCCTAGAGGACGACTAGGCGCCCGCCTGGACGATTAGGCGTCCTGGCGCTCCTTAGGCGCCGTGGTCGCCAAGATCGCTGTGACAACCTTGGTTTAAAATGTTAACTTCACCCTAAGCAATTGATGTAGCATCTAATGATTGCTTGATGATGCAATTTTTGTGAGCAGATACTATCAGCAGACCAGTAATCTTAGTTTAAGGCAGCCATTTAATGTATGCACATTTTGCATTTGCCTCTCAGATTACACATTAAGGGTAAGTGCTAAAAATTTCACACTTTGAGCAACCGTTATAACTTATAACAAATTCATCCTGTGATGTGTAGCTTGAATTTGACATGGAAGATGCAAATAACTGAGCACCAATCAAGAAAAATGTCAAAACGTCAACCATTGAGACAAACAAGTTACAGAGACATTGGAGATGAATAATAGAAACGAAGATAGCATGTATGTACAAACAGAAAGGAACCATTTGCATAAAGAGACATTGACATACGTGGTCGTGGAGAGATGTTGATATGAACACCAGCAGATGCAAGAACTTCCTTTATCTCAGACTCAACTGCCAGCAGAGTTGCAGCTGGACTGGGCCAGTCAGTTCCATTCAACATAACTGGCTTCCATATGCCACGAGTAATTTCTGCTGAAAAGTAGCTGACAATAGCAGCAAATGTAGCAGGCAAGAAATCCACAAGATCTCTCAGACCTGCAATGGAGTGTGAGGGTATGCACTAGTAAATATTTAGGGATAAATGGAGAGTGAAACAGTGAAACATAATAAATGGAGAGTGAAACATACAATTGGCAGCTTTCAGGTCCACTTAACCCCCTTAAGTACAAACTAGATATCTTAGGCTCTTAGCCCCTAAACCTTTGAAACCGGAGCACTTAAGCCCCAAGGAGTGGTTTTCATTTTTGAAGCAACTCTTGCCATGTCGACTGTTCACATCACCCAATTTAGCCATGCTACAAAATAGTCCACACACATTACCCAATTATATCCAGCTGGCCAAACAAAAAACTCACATCTCCCAATCACCACACACTGCTATCTCTCATCTCCTGCAAATCTGACCAGAGTTATTCTTCTTTCTGACTCAACTACACAATGTGACAAACCAGCTTACATCACCATCCTACATGGCTAGACCACCATCAAGAGATTAAGCTATCCTGTTTCAAAAGGTTTAGGGGTATGAGAGCCGGATTTACAATTCGTGAAGTGGACATTACCACAAGTTTAGCGGGTTGTCTGGATTATTTTTCCTTTATAAATATATGTTAGTCAAAAGATCATATAAGATTATAACTATGGTTTCTTCCAGGAGCGCACCCACCAGGGGTCAGCATGGGCTAGCACCCCTGCTGCCCTTGGCCGGACAGTGGATACCCCCCTTAGCCCCTCCTTCCATCTATGAGGTGCCATGGTGATAGCTTCGGTGTGAACTTAGGTTGAAGATGACTGTAGAACCATCAGACGAGATTTGGGCCGAAGTTCGTTGTGGACCATGCGCTATGTGTGTTATTTCCTTGTTTGGCCAACCGGCTAAGCCCACCTACCCGAAAGAAAATCCTATGAGACCTCACCACCATTAGATCCTTATTAGACCTCATCAATCTCATGACAGGTGGCAAAATAAATCAACCACCTCTTTGCATAGACACTAGCCGAGTGTCCGTGCGTTGCAACGGATTTCAAATAAAACATAATATAAGTTATAAATTTAGAAAACCAATATACATAAGGTAAGTATTCCTACAAATGAAAGTTTCATACATAATTTGCATCCAATCAACAAGCCACATAGAATCTTATCACAAACCACAAACACAGATAAAGTATCCACAGAAGATCATCCCAGTATTATACATGTGCGCACATGTTTATCCACAAAAGATTCCACCAACTCAAGAGGGGTGGCAGACTCACCACCACCATCAAATCCTTCTTTATAATAGTAAATGTGTCACCTGACCCATTACCCCCTATGACCCAATCTCAGTCAGCTCTCCCCACCAAATTTCCAAATCCACCAGGCCAGCAGACATGACTGCATGCCACCAGCATGGAACCCTCAGCAGCCTGGGCAGGCTAGGGCGCTGGGCAGAAGCTGAGAGCCAGAGCAGCGGCCAGCGGAGCCTGCGTGGTTCGTGTGATGCGACAGGAAGGCAGGCAGTGGCTCAGCACAGGCACAAGATTGATAAGAGTAATTCGATAGTCCCTTTGTTAATTATGTAGGTGTAGTCACTGCTAATCGCATTGATGATATCCATTACTCTTGTTGGGATCTTTAGAAATATCTGACATGTACATCAAGCAAACAAACATGTAGATAAAATACTGCTGGTGATGTTAATTTGGTTAAAGTAGCGCAACTTGCCATTACTAAGGTACTAGGGAAATTTTTGTTCCAGCCACTCAAAATATGTGAAAATTCGGTTCTGCCATAGGAAATTTGAACATTTCCTTTTTGGTATCTTCCGTTAGTGCACATTTCATTTTCGCCACTCTGTCCACTTGTTCGTAAGTCAACGGGGTTTGACTGTCAAGAAATATGAGGGCAAACAGAAAAAAAACCATAAAATCATAGAAAAACTAGGAAAAAACACAAGAAAAATATAGCAAAATTCAAGGATAACTTTTAAATAATTTTGTGTTTTTAATACACTAATAAAATTTCTCAAAAAAATTACACTAAGAAAAATGTTTTAATCTTCCTCAACTTTTATGGAGCATTGCTAAAATTTTCCTGATGTAAAACTTTTGTGCACTTTTAATTTTTTGTTCAGAAGCGGTCCCTTAATTGTTCTGTAATTGTTGGTATTTTTTATTTTCAAATTTTCTCTTTTTCCCTGATAATTTTGCATATTTCTTAACGGTCAAACCCCGTTGACTTGACAGAAAATTGTACGGAGTGACAAAAATGAAATGTGCACTGACGAAAGAATGACAAAAATGAAATGGTCAAATTTCCGAAGGCAGAACCAAATTTGCCAACATTTTGAGTGGTAGGAATTTTCCCTTATTATATTTCACATTTTCTTCATTGCATTTCGCATTTTCACCATGTTCCTCTTCTATTTAAATATGATTTTGGATTGCAAAAGATGGTTTGATCTATGATTCTATGTTTTGTACGCTTGTCTCACATTAGCTTAGCTTCCCCTAAATTTTAGTCATGTGCCCGCCACTGGTTTCTTCCCACACATGCCCGAAAAATGCATAAATTTTTAGTATCTGATAATTGTACTTACTAACTTACAGCACTTGAAACTTGTGTTCTAGTCTCAAAGTGCCAATGCTTTAATCAAAACTACATGTTTACAGGTCAAAAAACAAATCTTGCATTGTGATCCAATACGTCAACTACACACAAGATCGAAGATACATAAAAAGAAGAGTCTAAAAGCCAACTTTTATGTGTATACCTTTTGATGCTAAAGTCATTTGGCAACTTTTACACAAATAAGCCATGAGGATATATGAGCATTTTTTAAAAATTTAAGATGAGAGTTACGAAAGTACTAGTCTTGCAACTAAGTTGAAAGACAGAGAAGCTCCTTTTTTTTTTCTTTTGCTAAGGCATTTCATTAAAGCTTTCACAATGGCAAATAACTGGGATTATATAGGGCACATAACCAAAAGTACATACTCCAAATTGGAAGAAATTATAACACTTCCAGATTAGAAAGAACAAAGAAGCTATTTGTTTGTTGAACAATACCGGTTACAAGAGATGGAATAATTAGGTAGTGTTTGGTTGGGCTGTTGGGGAGATATCTAGTGCACAAGTGCACAAACTTTTGGTTTGGGTATCAAATCACCATGAAAATTTCTAAAAAACAATTGTAGACGTACTTCTGAAATTAGTCTACTTACATATAAAAATTAGTTCAAATTCCACACTGAGAGTAACAAAAATAGGAAAATTCTGATAGATGATAAATCAAAAGGGAAAGGAAAAAAGCAAAAAGACAAATGTTATTATTCACAGCAAACTTATCTTTTTTTGTTTCTTCTAACATGCTTTGAGCTTGAAGTTCAAATTTGAAAGGGTGATACGATACGACACACTATAGATTACATCTACAAAAAAATAATTTTTTATGTTGATTTGATGCCCAAACCAAAAGTTTGTGCACTTGTGTACCAAATTGTGCTTGTGAACTAGATATCTCCCCTGGTTAGTTAGGATAAAGTTGTATCTGGATGGGATGATACAAGACTACAAGTAGACGGGTTCATCTTTTATTGGATGGTACAAGTTATCCATTTGGTTGTTTATATGACATGATACAAGATTTTGTGTGGTTGCTTGTATGGGATGGTCCCTGATCACCACTAAACATACACAATTAACAAAGTTGTATGAGTCCATACGGCCAACAAAAAAAGCCAAATCTCACCGTCCAAGATTTCAAGGGAATATTCCCATATCTTATCCACTCAACCTGCATGGATTCATCCCATCCCCCAACCAAATGCTTGAATGCCCCTAAATCCTGCACTGTCCCATACACGTATCTCAACATCCCACCAACCAAAGACCACGTAAGAGTACCAATCAGTATAAATTGAAGACCAGTCGGATATGACAAGTTACATATGCAAGTAAAAGGCTGAGTAAGAAAGTATAACCTGTAATCAAATCACGAGATGAAAGCCTCCCATGTGCGCAGGCAGTTAAGACAGTCTCAAGCACAAAAGGAACAGCTTCCAGAACTTCCCATGCAGTAACAGGTGGGCCTTGGCAGACATCTTCCTGTAAACCTACAGGTGAACCACTCATACTGGAATTTGATGTTGACTGGGAACTGACGGGCAGGATGCCACCTTTCGACATTTTACAGCAGATATTTTTCAGTATCTTGTTTGCAACTTGGAGGATACTTTTCCTGTTGTAAGTACTAGAAAGAGTAGATGCTATGCAAGCCTGATTCTGGAAGTACCATGCCCTTAGCTTTGGAAATGAGTCAAGATACACTGGTTTTTGAAACAATGGATCTAATTGAAGTATGCTGGTTCTACTAACATTAGATGGATTTTTCAAAGCAAAACGACTATTACGTAACAGCAGGAGAAAATCCAAATTGAGCTCAGACAGAACAGAAACTCCACGTTGTGATAGAGCATTCTCAATAGGGGGTCTATGAAATTTCCACAGGCGAAGAAGGAACAGGAAAGCACATGAGAATACTGAATACACAGAAGCCTCTTCAAAATTGCAACCCCTATGATCAGATGGAGGCAAGGATCCAAATATTTCACATACAGGCATTAAAATGGCAGCTACTTCCGGAACCTGAAAAGCATAATGCCGTTAGGACAATGTTTTTTATTTGTACCTGCCTATAAGCAAGAAACCATGAATATATATATATCTGATACAATACTGTACAGGGAACTTTGGTCTATCAATGTGAAATATAATTCTCAAATCAACGTGTCATCAGCTCTTTGAGAACAATGTTTTTCTTACCAAACCATACATGGAGAGAATATGAACAGTGTCAACGGAAGAAATCCCAGATATGAGAGTATGCAGCATAGGCATGTGATGTATATCGCAGCCATCTGAGACAGAATCTAGAGGGAGCAGTGTCGACAGCAACTTAAGCACCATTTGGACAACATGTTCCTAAAGAGCAACAAGAGTCAGAAACAAACATTTTTTAAAAAAAAAACAGTAAAAGTAACACATATGACACAGCTCTTTTCAAACTGAAGATTGTAAAATAGGACAAGAACATTTTGTAAAGTAGCACTCGTTACTGTTGCTGCAATATAGTTCTTTCAAAATCAAATCATACCTGAATGTTCCAGCCACGAAGAAGGGATGCCCCGCACAGAATCTTAGAAGCCACCAACTTTTGCTCTTCTGACCCACTTACTACAAAAGAGTGCAATTTCTCCAACTCTGCTAAACTAAGATGATGAAAGAGGAACAATACCATGAATCAAGCTGGTGAACAAACATATAAACCAAAAAGCCCTAGCTGAATTGAATTTAAAGTAGTACACGCCCATGGTTCATCACCTCGAAGCAGGTGTAACCAATAGTGCATCCTTAAGGCCTATAAGTGGAGACCCTTTCATGAAGGCAGACCAAGGGGATTCCTGGACAGGAGATGGGTCTTTAACTGGAACAACATAGCCAGGCCAGAAATAAACAGAAGTATCAACTAAATTCCTTGCTATACAGGCTTCCACAATAAGATGTAGCATATTCCCCACTGCAATTGAAGCATAATTGTGAAAGCAAATTCGTTGTTTACTAAGAAGAACGACATAAGCAAAAAAAAATACTTGATGCTGAAATATATGTCACAGATAACCTGCTTTAATAGAGAAACTATCTTTGGAAGAATCATGAATGTTCTCACTCCCAGCCTTCAAATTAGATACAGCAACTGCTGCTTTCCTAGCTGCACTATTTGCTGAATGTACAGCTGCTGGAGGAGGTAAAAGAAGATGAAAAAATTGTCCTAGAACCTGAAGAGAAGACATTAATTCTTCTCTTCTAACAGAGGCCATTCCCCCTTCGAGATTGTCAGCCTCTTCCTTCAGAATGGGAGCAATAGACAAAGGGACAATAGCTAACAACATGCATAATCGAGAGTCAAGATGGGGAAATGGCCCTTCCAGAGTGCCTGGATCCTAGTAAACAGATGCAAAATTATATTAAAGAAAATATTCGAGCCTTTTGTTTATTAGTGAAGGAAAATAATGTTAATTGAATTTATCCCAACTCGTTGTATAAGCCGCAAAGCTGAAATCCATAGAGCTTGAAAGGTCTCTTGCCAGGTTGCCCGATTAAGCACTTGGAGTGTCTTGGAGAGTTCTGTATCAACCAAAGATTTCAAGTTTATAAAAGGTTATACAATGGTTCTATCGACAATTGAAAATACAAGCGCAAGTAATCAACAATATGAAGTGCATATATTTACACCTGTCAGAGTTTCGATTGATGATATGGCATGAAGATGTCTTCCATCCATTGCATTCTCCATAAACATGTCAAAAGGAATCCAACAAGAGCCCTTTCCAGCTCCAAAGATACTGCATGCAGCTGAACTGCAAGGCTGTGTACTAACAAGAACTCCCAATAGCCTACGCCTGTCTAATTGATATCTTGTGTTTATAACCTTCTGTATGTTCATAATCAAGTTATCTAGCAGATTATTTGCAGATGCAACACTCTTTGATTTAAGGGCACCAATAAGCCGAAGTCTCTGGAGCAGACTATTGAACTTTTCAGGTCTACTCTAGCACATCCAAAAACGAAAAGACATTTTCAATCAGTGTAAAAGGTAAACACATGAATAATTTAAAGAACAATTGAGTATTCAGGGAAAATGTGCTCAGAACAATCTTAAACCCTGGAAACGAATGTTTTGCAGCATTATCAAAGTAAATCAGAAGATACTCATTAGATCTGCCGAAAGGCAGAGATATATAAAATCGTACTGTATCATGTGTCACAAATTACGAATTCATTTTTGCATTGTAAATCTTCACAAACATGATATCAGATTTGCATTTGCACACCAAGCGACTGCGACATGATGATGACAAGAAAACCAGTTTTTTGAACAAAACTATGTATCTTTAAAGAAGCTGTTGCATTAATGTTGATGGGGCAAGCTAAAAATTGACATATTTGAATATGATATAACACGATGAGAAGATTGAATCAACTTTCCAAATAAACCATTTTTGACATAGAATCACCATCTAATATCATGATAAAAGATTCAATTTCATCCTAAGTTTGTTTAAGTGACAACTGGTACAAAAATCCAATTATAACATAACTGTATTGAGACAGATCAATGAAATCTAATTTTTAAGTAGGGGAGTATGCAGTTGAAGATATACAAGCTTCTAATCATTGGAATTTGCAAGATAATAGAAAAACAAGGATGTTGCTGCATACGTGTTAAGATAGACAAGCCGAAGAAAAACTTGGGCATTTCTGTTAGCAGTGATCTTCTCAACAACTTCTAAAGTCGTAAGTGTGTTTTTTCTCCTTAAGTATTCACGGTGCCCATCTCTCCTGTCAAGTGAATTCCCCTTGCCATCTAAGTCCATATGTATCTTTACTCCAATAGCATCCATATTGTCATGTTCATCACTAGAGATATTAGGCAAGTCACAATCTTCGAAAATACAATCAGTCAATATTTTGATAATACTTAACACAAACAGAACAACAGTATGCCCAAAATCCATCTGCTGAAGCCCATAGCTATGTGAAAGCTGCATAGCATCATCAATAGATTTGGCTATCCTGCAATAGAAATTGCAGAAAATAGTTAGTAGTATTTTAGAAAATTACGTCTTTATCTGACAATTTTGATAACTAAATAAAATAATTCAAAACAGCCCTTTTCCTCTTGGAGTAGTTGTGTAACTAGAACAGCAGATAGTGCTTGCCCAGATCACACATAGGTAGCACAGTTGCAGATAGTGGGCACCAGCATGTTTTACGTACCACATAATATGCTGTATGCAAACTAATATGTTTAAGAATGAACAAGGTTCTGGATGAAGGATTCTGGATTCCAATCATCTGAGCTCTAGTGTACCGAATGTCGGGTATTAGACGATATATCGAGTGATGCATTCTTGCATCAGAGTTGCCAAGCTTATATAATTTCAATTCATTTTGAGTACTCATAAGATCCACTCAAAACATTCAAGCTCAACAGCATAACACTTGCCGTGAAAAATAACAAGTGGGTCTGGGCCCACATGTCAGTGATATGATAATTTGTATTTTGTGAAACTTTAATTTTTGGCTGTTATTTGAATCAAAATTTCCATTTAAATTTTTAGGCTAAATTCGACTATTATAAACATAAAAAAGAGCATCATTATGGAGATTGCACAGCAGTTGTGTTTTATTTAATTATTACATAGAATGCATATAAGTTTCCTAGTATAGAACGTATCGCCTGTAATCAAACTGACATCTGGTGAAATGCTGGCCAATTTATTCCATTTCAATTGTTGTGGTCGTTGGTTGGGTACAGATCCGAGGACCGAGGGTAGGGCACTCGCCTTCATCTAACTGCCAGCAGGACTCTTCCCTATCGAGATAGCGAGGCTCTGAGGCTTGATTAGCCAAGGAGGCGAGGGATCACCCTCCAAGCTCGATCGGAACTCTTCCCGATGAATGAAGAGGCTCTGATCTTTAGCCTACCGGTTAGGGACCAACTTTGTTTATTTCTTACTTGATTGATAATGGATACATGCCAGTGGTAGAGGCAGCATAGGAGTATGGGGGTACAGCCGTACCCCCAAATTGTTTGGAAAATACATGTTATATATATTGTATATAAATACATGTAATAAATTTTGGTACAACCAATGATATTTGTGATTATGTGTAAGTGTTAGATTGTATGTTAATATGTAGAATTGTATAGATTATGTATTATGTAGAAGTAGAGTAGTTAGTAGTTAGTTAGTTAGTTAGTCACGAGTCGGTAGAACTATATATTACTTAAGTTCGCACATCCATCGTGAAAATCCTGGCTCCGCCATTGATACATGCTATCTCTTTTAAAGGAGCGACCCATAAGAAATAATCTATAAAGAAACTTATCTCTAACAATCCAATCTAATAATAACTTGCCTAATTAATAGATAATTACCAAACACCTAACTGGTAGATTCCTAAATAATAAATCATTCCTAATACTTGCAGGCATTACTATTCATGTGGTGCTACAGTACCACGGTGTTGTTACAATGCCTAGCTGGGACCTTAGTCCATACCATTACCCCTCTCACGACGAAACAGTTTGTCCTCGAGCTTTCAGGTGGCGGCCACGGACTAAGACCTTCACGCTCCCATGTAGATGAAAGGGCACGATGATGACGTCGCGTTACGTGGACAATGATCAACGAAGCTCCAATGGACAGTAGCTCGTGTCGACGCCGGCGCCAGGGAAGGTGGTGGCAACACAGTCATTGCAATGGCAAACGAGGCCTCTTCCTGCTCCTTCGGCTTGTCCACCAACTCCATAGCCTTTTCTAAGGTGGTCATCATGCTGTCGAGTAAGACCTTCTGTTCTTCGCTGCTAACCTTCAACTTCTCCAAGAGAGATGGTACAGCACCAGAAGCCATGGTGAGTGGCTCTGGTACAAAATGTTGTGGTCGTTGGTTGGGTATGGCTGTACGGGTCCGAGGATCAAGGGTAGGATACTCGCCCTCATCTAACCGCTGGCAGGGTTCTTCCCTGTCGAGGTAGCGAGGCTCTGAGGCTTGATTAGCTATGGAGGCGAGGGATCACCATTCAAGATCGGTCAGGACTCTTCTCGACAAACAAGGAGGCTTTGATCTGTAGCCAACTGGTTAGGGACTAACTTTGTTTATTTCTTACTTGATTGATATTGGATACATGCTATCCGTTTTTATAGGAGCAACCCGACTTAACCTCTAAGAAATAATTTATAAGGAAACTTATCTCAATATAATCTAATAATAACTTGCCTAACTAATAGATAGATTCCTAAATAATAAATCCCTCCTAATACTTGCAGGCATGATTGTTCACACGGTGATATAGGACAACGGTGCTATAGTACCACGATATTGTTACAGTGCCTTGCTGGGACCTTAGTCCATAACACCAACAAATGGAAACAATACATTGTATCAATATCACTTAAAACAATACTGATATATTGATCAATACAACTGATATTTAATGTAAACCCCAGGAACAAATAGGAAAGTCTATCCCCATATTGGATAAACCATGCACACGAAACATAGCAGTGAAGGTGATGTATTTCCTTCTGATTCATTGCACAAAAAGAAATAACATGTGTTTATAGTTGTGGAAGCGTTTGTGGGCCGGTACTACCAGCACCACCCCAAACCCACCATTGCACCCACAACGGCTGATTCTGTCGAATTGGTAGGAAAGGATTAGGAGATCAAATAAATTAGGAAAGGTAAGATTGGTTAGGATCCTTAAGAGATTGTTTCCAGATTTCAGTTTGACATCCATTATATAAGGATGAGTATTGTATCCTTAGTTTCTTAAGCAAAAAAGAACTTGCTCTACCTGCATCTATCCTTCCCCTCGTGCTCTCTCTTTCCCGTCCACGCTACCAGCGCCGCTAGCCATCGGCCTTCACCACGGCTCCAGCTTGCCGGCGAGTCCTTCACCATCGCCCTCCCATCTCACATCCATACAACCTTCGCCACAACCCCACTCATATCAATTTGGTATCAGATCCGACCACCATCCCTTCAGAAACTGCACCCATCAATGACTCCGCCCTCCCTCAACTCGTCGCACGGTTCGACAAGTTCGAGTTTCGCCTCAACCAAGTGGAGGAAAACCTATGCCTACAAGGTGCCGAGCAGGGCAAGGCACAGGCAGCGCAAGGCGTGCGCCTGCAGGCCATCAAGGGAGTGCTCACAAAATCACGGCAAAGACAGCAGGCGATGACGAGAATGCCCTGTGGATGACCCAGCTGCCCTAGTGACCGCTGGGCAGGGACTTCCCCCGCGCGATCCCTCATCATCGGCATCAACTGGAGCTAGCCTCCCCACACCACCATTCCCACCCACCATCCACCCTACCGACAATTCCCCACCCATCCCGCCACTACCGACCGCATCAACTGCCCTCACCACCACCATCCCACCCATCATCAGCACGTACATACCACCACTACAACAACCACCCCCACTGTTGCCAAACCCAGAAAACCCTAACCCCGTCATTCCCAGTTACCACAAACTTGAGTTCCCAACTAATGATGGGAAGGATGACCCACTTGTTTGGCTGAACCGCTGCGAACAGTTCTTCTGGGGACGATGCACAAAGGAGAACTACAAAGTTTGGCTAGCTTCTTACCACATGACGGGCGCCGCCTAGCAGTGGTACTTCTAGCTTCAGCGCGAGATAGGCATGCCGATGTGGCCCCATTTTCAGGAGCTGTGTCACCTTTGCTTTGGGCCTCCGATTCGCATCAATCCGCTGGGAAAATTGGCGCTTCTTCGCCATACCAGCTCCGTGGCGGCTTACCAGGAAAAATTCCTAGCGCTTATATGTCGCGCCGACCTGATGACGTCCCGTCGGCAAGTCCAGCTCTTCACCTCGGGCCTCTCTGACTTGCTTCGTACCGATGTGAAGCTGCAGAATCTGCCCGACCTCCAGGCGGCAATGAGCTTAGCCCATGCATATGAGCAAAGATCTGCAGTCGCAGCTACCCCAACCAGTATTTTCGTCGCAAGGCGGCCTTTTCGCCACAGCAAAGAGACCACTGCAAAGAATCGGTTGTACAAGGCACGACGGACACGCCGCCGCCAAGGCACCCTAACACAGGCGGGCAGCGTGTGTTCAAATACCTCACCGCCACCAAGGTAGGAACACCAGAAGAAAGGCTTATGCTATAACTGCGAGGAGAAATTTCATCGCGGTCACCATTGCTAGTACCTCTTCTACATCGAATTTCTTCCGAACCTCGACATGAAGGACAAGATCACAGCGCTGGACCAGGAGGTTCCGGGCATCTCCTTGCATGTGTTGTCCGACATTTGTGCAAGTGAGATGATGCAAGTAAATGTGCACTTGGGCAGCACCAACTGTCTCGCACTTTTGGACTCAGGTTCGACACAACTTCGTTCAAGCGGACATGGCCGCAAAGGCGGGCATGGTGCTCCGCCCGCGAGATGTCCTGAGGGTGACCGTGGCTAATGGCGACCGAATTCTGAGTCCGAGCCTCGCATGCGGTGTGGACTTGGTAATCGACGAGGAGACTTTTTCCATCGACTTCTATGGTCTTCCCCTCGACGGCTTTGACGTCGTTCTTGGCATCCAATGGTTGCGTACTCTTGGGTCAATTATTTGGGACTTCTCCACACTTAAGATGTCCTTCTGGCACGTGACAAGCATGGTGTCGTGGTCCGGTGTTGCTGGCCCGAGGTCGCCCCACGTCAACTCCTTCGACGGCCGCGACCTTCTTTCGGCCCTCCTTGTCGAGTACGCTAACTTATTTGCGGAACCACGTCGTCTACCGCCGATAGGTGTTTATGATAACCGCATTCACTTGTTGCCTGGCACTGACGCGGTGGTGGTTCGGCCTTACCGCTACCCCATTCTTCAGAAAGAGGAGTTGGAACGTCAATGTTGTGCCATGAAGGAGCAAGGCATTATCCGCAGGAGTCCATCGGCGTTTTCCTCTCCTGTCCTCCTTGTCAAGAAACAAAACGGGTCGTGCCGTTTCTATGTGGACTACCGAGCACTCAATGAGAAGACCATCAAGGATAAATTCCCTATTCCTTTGGTGGATGAGCACCTCGACAAGTTCAAGGGGGCGCATTACTTCACCAAGCTCGATCCCCGTTCCGACTACCACCAAGTTCGCATGTTTCCAGCGGACGTGGAGAAAAGACCCTTCTGCACACACGAGGACCTCTTCGTGTTCTTGGTTATGCCCTTTGGGCTAACCAACACACCGGCAACATTTCAGGCTCTCATGAATGATATCCTTCAGCCATATCTTCGTCGTTTTGTCCGTCTTTTTTTTATGATATTTGGATTTACAGTGCGTGGATCATCTCCGACACGTCTGAGCGGTCCTTCGTCTCCTGCAGGAACACCAGCTCTCTCTCAAAGAGTCCAAGTGTTTCTTCGGGCGAGAGGACGTGGTGTATCTTGGCTATGTCGTGTCGGCCAAAGGCGTTGCCATGGACAAAGACAAGGTGTGCACCATCGTTGAGCCGCCCGCACCCCTACACTGCGCGCGCTAAGGACAAGGTGCGCGCCATCATTGAGCGGCCGGCACTCCGTACACTACGTGCGTGGCGCGGTTTTCTCGGCCTTGCTGGGTATTACCGCAAGTTCATGAAGGATTATGGGACCATGGTAGTGCCCCTCACACGACTCCTGAAAAAGGTGTCCTTCGCCTAGACTGATGAGTCGGATCGTGCCTTTCGGGCACTCAAGACGGCGCTAGCCACGGCGCCGGTTCTCGAGCTTCCGCACTTCACCAAGTCGTTTTTCGTCGACTGCGGCGCTTCAAGCTTGGCGTTCGGTGCTATCCTCCACCAAGGCGACCGACCGCTAGCCTTCTTCAGCCCACCAAGTGCGTGTTAGTCGCTGGATTCTTGCACTTGGTGATAGCAAGATCCTTACTCTCATCGGGAGGATGATACTTGGAAATGGGGCAATTTTCTTTGTTTATTTCTCACACAACGCCGCTCCAACCTGAGGGGTTGGGGATACAAATTTATAGGCTGTTAACCAACCAAGCATATGCTAAGATGCTAGTCTAAGATGCTGTCCTAGATGCTAGTCAAAAGCTGCTAAGATGCTAGTCAAAAGCCGCTAAGATGCTAGTCTAAGATGTTGTCCTAGATGCTAGTCAAAAGTCGCTAAGATGCTAGTCTAAAGAGATCTTTGTCCTTGAAGGGCAAAGCAAAGCCAACACAAAAGAGACTTATCCATCACTCTCCCTAAGTCTTGTGTGTCTCCTTGTGAGAATCGAGCCATCCCGATCCTGGCGCCAAGCTCTCGAACTTGATCCCAAGAGACTTGGTCGAGGTCATGAAGTGGTCTTGGGTGTTGATGTAGTTGACTCGACGCCCTTCATCCAGTGACCGATGAAGTGATACCTCACCCGGATGTGCTTCTGCGCTCATGGAAGACGGGGTTCTTCGCCAAGGCCAAGGCGGACTTGTTGCCCACTCGAGCTCCAGCCGCCTCTGCGTCTCGCCAAGGAGATCGCAGCGGCCGTGCGACCACAGAGCTGAGTAAAGCGGTAGTGGTCGCAATGTACTCGCTTCGCAGCCTAGACAAAGCCACTACCGCCGCTTGACCGATCGCCGGTGATCGGACACTTGCCGAGGAAATCTGAGATTCCGTTGGTGCTCTTGCTCGTGTCGATGTCGCCGGGCGTGGTCATTGTCATTGCATTCGATGAAGTCACAACGGGGCACCTTGGTAGTGCAAGCCGAAGTCGGAGGTGCCCGCGACGTGGCGGAGGATTCTTTTCACGACTTCTTTGGTGCTCGTCGTCGATCGCCGCATGAACCGGCCGACGAGTCGACGGCGAACGCTAAGTCCGGCGCGTGTGGACAAGGTAGCGAAGGTCGCCCTAATGCGCCGCAGATCTTGATCGCGTCCACCTCCTCCGCCAGACTCTCACGACTTAGCTTCACCTCTTCTCCATAGGAGTGTGGGGTGGGTTGCGTCGGTGAGGCCGCCGACTCCACGATGCGCTTGGCGTGGCGGTCTGGCGAAGAGAGATGCCTTGAGTCGTCTGGCGGACCTCGATCCCGAGGTAGAAAGAGAGGGCCCGAGGTCGCTCATCCGAAGGTGGCCTTCATCTCCGCCTTGAACGCCTCGATCTCCTTCTCCTTGGTACCGGTGATCACAAGGTCGCCGACGAGACGCCTATCGCCAGGCATTGCCTCCCTGCCTCGCCGTGAACCGCGACCTCGTGGCCTTCTCGCCGAATCCCATTTGCTTGAGGTGGAGTCGGCTTGGCGTTCAAGCTCGCGATTGCTCGCCGCAGCCGTAGAGGGCCTTGCGCGCAGTGAGGACCTTGCTTTTTGGGGATGATGAATCCGGCGGTGACGACGACGACCTCCTCCTTCAAGTCGCCGTTGAGGAAAGCGGACTTGACGTCCATGTGATGGGCCGCACCCTCTGGTCATGCGAGGCGAGGAGGAGACGACGGACTCCATCCGGCAACAGCGCCAAGGCATCGCCGGTCGACTCCTCCCCGCCGACGAAGCCTCGTGCCACGAGACGCGCCTTGTGCTTGATCACCTCTCGGCCTCGTTTTCTTGAGCTTGAAGACCCATTTGAGAGAGATGGCGTGGTGGCCGGTGGAAGATCGGCCAGCCCCACGTCTTGTTTCGCTCGACGGCGTCCATCTCTCTCGCATCGCGCACGCCATGCCGCGTTTTCTCCGCCTCGGTGAAGGAACGAGGCTCGCGCCGTAAATCTGTGCGAGCGCGGCGCGCCTCGGTCGCTGCGCCGATTCGAGGACCGCCGCCACCGAGGAGGTCGCCCACGTCTGAGAAGCAGAGGCTCGCCGCCGTGGTAGCGTCGCGATCCTCGTCGTTAGACGGAGTGGCGAACTCCCGCGTGCCGCTTGTCGTGGGCGAAAGCCGCCGTCCGAAGCTGAAGGAGTAAGCGCGGTGTTGGGAGAACGAGCGTGGCTTAGCGATCTTGGTGGTGGACTCGCCAGAGCTCGCGGGCTTGCCGAGTGGTGGCGGTGGTGCGGCGACTCGCCGGAGGTGGTGGCGAACGGGGGTGGTGGGGTAGGCGAGCTTCGGTGAAGACGAAGCCGCTGGCTTTCGCCTCGGCGAGTGGGCGTAGTCGACAACGAAATCGCCGGTCGTCGGAGTTGAGCCGTCATCCACCATCTTGTCCCACGCCGGCCTCGCCTTCGTCGAACACGACGTCCGCGTGATCTTGCACGCGCCGTGTCGAGGATCGAGGACGCGGTAGGCCTTGGCGCCCGCGTGGCCGATGAAGACTCTGGCGTGCTCGGCCGCCGAGCTTGCCGACGTGGTTGAGCTCCTTGACGAAGGCCAGCGGTACAAGACACGGAGGTGGCTCGCGCGGGCTTGCGCCGTGCGAGCCTCGTATGGCGTCTTGCCGCCGAGGGCCTTGGTGAGGAGGTTAAGCAAGTGAACGGCAGTCATCACCGCCTCACCCCAAGAGAATCCGGCATCCTCTGCGCTTGAGGAGGCGCGGCGGCCACCACCGTCTGGTTCGCGGCCTTCGGCCGACGACGCTTCTTCTGCGGGGTGTACGGCGCGAGAAGCGACGATGGATCCTCGTTGGCGCGATGCGCCGCGAACTTCGGCCGCCGTGAACTCACCGCCGTTGTCCGTCGTAGGACCCGGCTTGCGGCGCGCTCCGCCTCGCAGCAGCTTGAAGGCACTTGATGGCGCCCGCGCGGATGCCTTGACGCCGAAAGCAGATGCCCACACATAGCGGGACACGTCGTCGACGAGGAGGAGGAAGTAGCGCCGCCCCAGTGTAGCCGGTGTCACGGGCCACAGAGGTCACCGTGTACGAGCTCCGGCTCTCCTTGGCGCGAAGCTCGCTGGCAAGGAAGAAGCCGCCGCAGCTTGGTGAGGACGCAGTGTCGCAGAATCGCTTCCACGTGGTCGACGTGCGGCATGCCTCGCACCATCTCCTTCTTCGCCGATTGTCTCGTGGCCTCAAAGTTGAGGTGCCCAAACGCCGTGCCACCTCCAAACGTCGTCGTCACGGCGGTCGCAAGACAAAGAGGTTGCGCCACTGCGCGTGAAGGACGTAGGCGGTTGCTCTGTTGACCTTGACGAGGAGCCGCGACTATGATCCCAGACGCAAACACTCGTGCTCAATTTCCACGCGCGATCCGTTTTCATCCAAATTCCCGAGCTAATGATGGAGTTCCTCAACGCGGATGTAGTAGACACCGTGGCGGCCGGTGCTCGCCGATCTTAGCTACGAAGACGACAGAGAGCGACGCCCTTGATCTCCACGGCGAGGCGTCGCCGAACTTGACGGTGCCTCGAACGTCTCGAGTCGAGCTCGAGAAGAACTCCGCCGCCGGTCATGTGGTGGGTGGCGCCGGTGTCGAGGCACCACCCGTCGGTCTTGTCGTTGTTTAATCGCCGGCGCCGGAGGCGTGTGCTTTTGGCTCGTCAAGGTGGAGAGAGCCGCTGCGGCGGCGGTGCGCGGAGGTAGTTCGATGCTCGCGATGAGCAATGAACAGAGCCGGCCGCCTCCTCCTCCTCCGCCAAGGCGACGTGGGCTGGCCGCGTCGTGGTCGCCGACAATCCTTGGCCCATGACCAAGCTTGCCACGGTTGTGGCAAGAGTAAATCTCGTCTTGCTTTTGCTTGCCGCCAGCCATGCTGGCGCCCACGGTCATCACCCCTAAGACGTCCTCGCGCCCTGCTGGCGTCTTTACGCTGCTTGCGCGCTGCCACGCTGCGGCCGCTGTCGTGGAAGAGGGCTCTTCTTCTTCTGTCACCTTGGCCGTGACCATCGCTCCCGAGCGAGAGGAGCTTCCGCCAATGGTGACGGGTCCCGAGAGACGCCGTGGCTCATCGCCGCCAACGACCTTGAGGCGACCAGCGCGCCTCGATCGTCATCGTGGAGAGGTCCAGCAGAGACTCGATCGAGCGAGCCATCCGCTTGTACTTCTCGGGGACGCGGCGGAAGAGCTTCTCTGCTCTCTCTCGCCAGAGGTGTCGCGTCGAAGCGCACCAACTTCGCAACAGAGTGTTGAGACGGAGAGCAAAGTCATCAACGCCCTCACCGCTTGAAGGCCGATTCTCCCACTCCTGCGTAGTGCGCAATGTAGACTTGCGGGCGCGATGCCGCTGCCGTCGTCTTTGCGGCGATGGCGTCCCAAGCCTCTTTGGCGATCCGCTTGTTGGTAAGCGAGAAGCGCATCTCGGGCGGATCGCTGCGATGATGAGAGCATCCGGCGCCGTCGATCTGGGTCGAGTCGACGTCTCCGTCATCGGACAGATCTGCCCGCCGCCGCTTCCACCTCCGCCTGGCCGCTGCAGAAGCTCGCTGCCAAACCTCGACGCTTTTTTTCCGCCGCGCGCTAGCTTGCCGCTTCGCTCGCGTTCTCGCATAGCAATTCGGCTTCTTGCCGCCGCAGCGTCTTTCGAGGCGATCGAAGGCTAAGATCTATCTGCGGACATGGCGTGCCACCGGGAACTGCTGCGTGGAGAGAGCGCTTTCTTGGTTGGGCCATGGGCCGAAGCGAGGTGGAGAAGGGATTGAGCAGAGATGCTCAGTTGCTGGATAGTACTGGCTCGATACCACTTGTTAGTCGCTGGATTCTTGCACTTGGTGATAGCAAGATCCTTACTCTCATCGGGAGGATGATACTTGGAAATGGGGCAATTTTCTTTGTTTATTTCTCACACAACGCCGCTCCAACCTGAGGGGTTGGGGATACAAATTTATAGGCTGTTAACCAGCCAAGCATATGCTAAGATGCTAATCTAAGATGCTGTCCTAGATGCTAGTCAAAAGCTGCTAAGATGCTAGTCAAAAGCTGCTAAGATGCTAGTCTAAGATGCTGTCCTAGATGCTAGTCAAAAGCTGCTAAGATGCTAGTCTAAAGAGATGCTGTCCTTGAAGGGCAGCAAAAGCCAACACAAAAGAGACTTATCCATCAGTGCGCCTCACCATGCCAAACTCACGGCTTACAAGAACGAGTTGATAGGTTTGGTCAAGGTCGTCCGACATTAGAGGCCATACCTCTAAGGCCACTAGTTCGTAGTACGGACTGATCACTATAGTCTCAAGTACCTCCTAGATCAGCGACTTGACGATCCCACAGGATCAGTGGGTTTCCATGTTGTTCGGCTTCGACTTCACAGTGGAGTTTCAGTTAGGCTACCAAAACCAGGTGGCCAACGCCTTGTCCAAGCGACGAAGGAACCCTAGCGCGCACGTTGTTAGCGTTCCTAATCTGCAGCTGTTTGACATTCGTCGAGAGATGACCGCCAACGCCGACCTCCAGGAAAAACGGCGCCAAATAGAAGTCGGCTCCCTTCAAGCTCCCTGGAAGATAGTCGACAGCCTCATCGTCCATGTCGGTCGCGTCGTCTTGCCGCCATCCTTGCAATTGGTGCCGACTATTCTTGCCTCCATCCATGACATGGGACATGAGGGCATCCAAAGGACGTTGCATCGCCTCTGCGCTGACTTTAGTATACCCGGCAATCGGCAACTAGTCGGTGACTGGTTCCACGGCTGTGCTACCTGCCAGCGCAACAAGACGGAGTATCTTCATCCTAATGGCCTGCTTCAACCACTTGCGGTTCCACATCAAGTTTGGGCGGACAACTTGATGGATTTCATTGAAGGCCTTCGACATGTCAACGACAAATTGGTCATTCTTTCGGTGGTTGACCGGTTTTCCAAGTACACCAACTTCATTCCATTGTCGCACTCATACAGTGCAACTTTGGTGGCTCATGTCTTCTTGTATGACATCGTTCGCCTCCACGATATCCCGGAGTGCATCGTCCACGATCGCGACCCAGTTTTCACTTGTCACTTTTGGCATAACTTGTTCCGCTTATCCGGTGTCAAGCTCAACTTCAACACGACGTTCCATCCGTAGTCTGATGGCCAAACAGAGGTTGTCAACCATATCATCGAAATGTACCTCCGTTGTTTGTCTTGTGACCGGCCACGACAAGGGGTCCAGTGGCTTCCATGGGTCAAATTTTGCTACAACACCAACTTCCAGACGTCCCTACACTCCACACCATTCAAGGTCATCTACGGGCGTGATCCTCTATCGACTGTCATTATTGTCCTTTGATGCGGGGACTGCAAAGGTCGAAGCTGTGGAACGTTCTCTATTGGAGCGGGATGAATTCTTGGCCGAAATTTGTGATCGCCTACTCCAAGCACAGCAGCACATGAAACAGCAACACGACGAGCATCACCGTGATTTGGAGTCTGGAGCGTGTCGCCTCGGTTGCCTACAAGCTTCGTCTACCTGAGGGCGCCCGCATCCATGATGTCTTCTGCATAGCCTTACTTAAGCGCTATTTCGGTGAACCACCAGCAGATCTTCCCGCTTTGCCGCCTTTGGAGCACAGCCGTGTGGTTCCGTCGCTGGAAAAGGTTCTTCGTGCACGCCTCAACAGGGGAGTTTGGGAGGTCCTCACCCAATGGCAAGGTCTTCCACCCGCTGACACCACATGGGAACACCTGGATTCTTTTCGGGGAGCTCATCCAGATTTTCAGCTCGGGGACGAGCTGTTTCTCTAAGAGGGGGGAAATGTTGTGGACGTGTTTGTGGGCCAGTACTACCAATGCAGCATTGGCAGGAAAGGATTAGGAGATCAAATAAATTAGGAAAGATAAGATTGGTAAGGATCCTTAAGAGATAGTTTCAAGATTTCGGTTTGCCATCCATTATGTAAGGATGAGCATTGTATCCTTAGTTTCTTAAGCAAGAAAGAACTTCCTCTACCTGCATCTATCCTTACCCTCGTGCTTTGTCTTTCCCGTCGTCGCTACCAGCGCCCCTTGCCATCGGCCTTCACCACGGCTCCACCTCGCCAGCGAGTCCTTCGCCCTCACCCTCCCATATCACATCCATACAACCTTTGCCACAGGCCCGTTCATATCAATAGTGCACATTGAAAACAGAAGCAGCTGGAAAAGACTGATTGTTAGCACAGTGAATGCTGTGCTGGTCCACCACAATGGTCTAATTATTCTACCATTACAAAAGAAATTACGTTAGCCCAATAACAACAGCAATGGTTTAACATGTCCAGAACAAGTCAATCCATATGCAACATCGTTCCCAAATATCCAAACAACCTAGGTAAAGCTCACAATGTGGACAGGCACACTCAAAGTTGAGAAAAGCATGGGCTGCAGTCATCCAATGAGGCTTAGAGAAAATGCAAAAGTCGTTCACGGTATCCTGCCCTGGGAGTTCATCCTTGAATACAGTCCAATCAAACACTTGGACCATGGGAGGCGCACTTAATCACACTTTGGAAGTTTTCCAACCACAATACACGCAATGAAAAGCAGTGCCCTTTTCCTTTCAAGACTAAGACCAGGAATTCGACATCGTTTTCACCCTACCAAATTTCTCCCTCAAACACACATCCAATGGCACATACAGTGCAGGTAATCCATCCCAGCCGCCAGCCCCACACCGCCGAGAGAAAAAAAAACATCAATATCAGCAACAGGAGCACAACGCAGATTTAAACAGAATCCCGCAAGCACCTTAACCAATTCTAAAGTTTGTACCGCGCGTGCATTTAGGGGAGCCCATCCATATCATCAATCCACAAGTACACCGAACCAAAGTGAAGCATACATGATAGCCTCATGGATGGAGGAAAAAGCGTTGCTTACATGGCCTTCATCTCCGCGCGCTCCGAGTAGACCGGCACGACCGCGTACCGCCCGAGCAGCTCGAGGTAGAGCCTGTACGCCTCCGGCTGCGCCCGCCGGTTCGGTACCACCCTGCAGCAGAGAAACAATCCCCAAAACAGCACACGGCTCTCAAAATCTCAACTCGAACTCGAATCGAATCGAAGTGATCGACGGGAGAGAGAGAGAGAGAGAGAGAGAGAGAAAACAGAAGGCAAACGAAGCTCGAGTCGGCCGGGACCTTGGGGTGAGGAGGGCGAGGGTCTGGAGTGGGGAGACGAGGCGGGAGTTCATGGCCTGGTCCAGCAGCTTCCACATCGCGCCCGTGTTGTGCGCGAAGCACAGGTTCGCCACCAGGGACGCGGAGAGGCCACCTTCGCCCCCGCCGCAGGTGGCGGCGGCCTCGGCGGCCTGGAGGAGCGGGGGGTCGCCGCGCGCCGCGGACGCCTTCACTGCCGCCATCACCCGCCGATCCAGCTCGCCGGCGGCGGCCGCCATCGGGCGCCGCCGCGTGGGGGTGGCGGGGGTTTGAGGGGACTTTACGTCGGGGTGATTTTGGGAGGAAGGAGGAGCGTGCTGTTGGGAGGAGCTGCTGGTGGCGCTTTAATACGCGGCAGTTTAGGACAAAGCCTGTGTGACGGAAGTAAACTTCGCGAGGTTTGAGTCCCAAAGCGGAATTAAATCAAGCAGCCAAATAAAAGTAGGCGACTTGTAACCATATTCGCGGTAGATGTTTCGGAAACCCCGAAAAAACGAGTGACGTTGACGCAGCACGTTCGTCGTGTTCTTCTTCTACTCGTGATGTTGAAAAGATGAGCGGATTCCCGCTCCCGGTACTCCCAATCGTGAACCCTGTGACGGAAGAAACGACCTGGAATTTTCCATCATCTGCTCGTCATCCACTTGATACAGGAGAGCAAGACGGGTGCAGCGTTGCGGTGCGTTGCGTGTGCCGACTGCCGACCGCACGTACTTTGCTGATCGTACTTTAGCTGCATTTATCAGTAGCTAACTTGCTTATGCAGCAAGTTATTACTACGTGCTCGTGTTTTGGCGGTCAAAGGACGAATGGGTTTACAGGAGCATTGCCCTTGCTAATACTACGTACCTTGTTTTTACTTTTCGTTGTCTCCCATACACATGTTTAGCTATTACCTTTCAATTATGTTGTAAAACTTTTAAAAGTATAACGGTCGTCATTTCCAACCGACAAATCCAAATACTTTTGTATATATTATCAGCTAAAGCTTTAAAAGGTTGAGCACACGGATTCTAAAACAAACATCTAAAAAGAACTGAGGGTGTAGGTATATGTGGTGGTTGTACTTACCATGTCAGCATTGCTAATTATCAGTTGCCTTAAAATTTGATAAATCTCAGTCGAATTTCCTCGCCGTTGGATCTCCTCGCGATTCGTGCAAACCATCCTCTCCAGCGCCAGACGTGAGCACGGAGGAGAGCCGGTGGGCGGTGGAGGTCAGCGGGGATGATGAGACCGAAGTGGTGTAACATCCCAATTTCCGGGCCTTTTTAAAATTTTCAAAATAAAATTCACCATTTGATTTTTCTTGAATTGTTAAATCTTAATTTGATATTTTATAAATTTAAAACAATTTAATGTGATTAAATCAAACTCCAACTAATTAAAATTTTGTTTAATTTGATTTTACGGTTTTATCTTGGAATTCTTTTCTTACTTTTACTTTTAAAGATCTATTTATTTCTTTTCAAGTCTTCCGAATTTTGAGTCTTTTTAAAAGCTTTGAAAATTAAATAAACCATTTGAATTTTATTAGATTGATTTAAACCTTAATTTGAATTTTTAGAAAATAAAAAACATTTTAAGTGATTGAAATAAACCTTCAATTAAATCCAAAATTATTTTATTCGATCTATTCATGTTTCAAGGAGTTTTATGAAATTTTCTTGAATTTTTTAGATTTATTTTCTTTTTCGGACTTTCTTTCTTTTTCTTTTCTCTTTCTTCTCGTTCTCTCTTTCCTATTTTTCTTCCCGAGCTCCACGCCACGCCCATGCCGCCCGAACGCCACATCACTGCTTAGCAGATGGCGCCAAGACTCGCCATCAGGCCACCTCCCGGCCATCTTGAGCGCATCACGCGTTGCCCCCGCGCCCACGCCCATGCTACACCTCACGCCTCGCCTCCTCACTTGCCCTATAAAAGTCAAGGCACCCTTCCTACCCCATCCTCCTCTTCTCCTCTCTCTCTCTCTCCCTCCCCCGCCCGAACCGCAAAGACTAGCAAGCTTTCTTTTCTTCACCGCCGCTAGCCGAGTGCCACCACCGTAGTTCTCCCTCTTCGGCCACCTTTTTGCTGTGCCCCTCGGTCACCTCCTCCACCTTCCACGAGTTTCCCCTCCCCTCTCCCATCCTCCTCGCCGTATTTTGAGCTTTACCGCCATCAGTCGAAACTCCCTCGCGTTCTGCCGCTGTCGTTGATCCTTCGGCAACATCGTCCACTCCGTTGAGTTCGTCGCTTCGCGTTCTACATGTTCCTCTCCCTCTCCTCGCCAGGGCCTCGCCAGAGCGCCACCACCCGTGCAAGCTGCGCCGCACGTGCGCTCTCCCCTCTACCGGCGCCACCGCCACCACCATTGGGTCCACAACCTCACTAGGGTTCCGTTTTGGTCCTTGCCATCGGCCGCCGTGTAGCTCCTCGTCGGTGACGCCGCTAGGCCCGAGCGCTCCCTAGAGCTCCCTTGAGCTCCTACGCTATTTTCTTTGCTTTTCTTCCTTGAGTCTCTTACAAATGGGACCCACTTGTCATCCACATCCTCCTTCCTCTCTCTTTCCAACTCTCTCACCTCCATGTGGGGTCCACAAATTAGCCACCCTTTTATCCCAATTCCTGAAAAATCTGATTCCAATAATATTCTTTTCCGTTTTTCTATCTCTATCATTTCATGTGATCGCAATGCTCTGGACGCTTGTTCTACTTCATACGAACTCCGATTCCGTCGATTATCATTTCTAAATTCATCCCCTTTATTTTGGTTCTAATTTAATAATTTTTGGATTTTATTTAGAATTGTTGTATTTATTTGGCTCTTTTCGCGTGTGTAGATTTTGGCGTTTCCAAAGAATTCCTGGACCCGTTGGCCAAAGCAACTCAAACCTTCAACGAAGGTAAGTCATAGACCTTTGATCATGTCGAACCCATTCTATAAAATTATATTGTTTGATATCAACATATGTTGCTAGTTTTATAATAACTACTTTTGGGAATAATTAATTACCCAATTGCCGATATGCCTCCTTGGATAATTGTGAATGACATACATCATTGGACACCATAGGTTAGGTTAATCTTAGTTGGACATATTTAATTACCAACATGAGTGCATAATATGCTTAGCCATGCTTTAGTTGTACGATGGGCTCTTGATCACATATTTATAAATGATAAATTTGACTTAATGATATATGGAATTGTGGCGGAGCCACTGTTGATAAAATTTGTTGTGCCATGCTGAGTTGAACAAAAATGATTTCATACTTAGGCGAATGATCATGCAGTTAAGAGGGTGCGGTTATAGCACGTTGTGGGTTTGTGGTAGACTCGCCTGAGTAGTCACTAAGGACTTAACTTCGTACACCATTGATCTGGGTCTTACCGTACAACCACATGTCTAGGGTGGGGTAGACCTAGCCGAATAATTAGCAATGTGTTGATTTAGTTCTATTGTGGTAGTGTGGTTTTCGGGTTTACAGCTGGATTCACATGGCGCAAGAGGGGGCTTCCGGTGGATGGTTTAGTCCAAAGGAAGTGAAATCTTAGAGGACAGAACTGGGTTAAGACTGAACTTTATAAAAGTCTTGTGATAATCTCTTAGTCGCACGCCTTCGGAAGCGTGTCTTGGTCGACATTATAAGATGATTATCTCTTATGGGTCAAACTATACAACCTCTGTAGAGTGTAAAACTATTCGAATAGTTGTGTCCCCGGCTATGGAAAATGTCTAGTGATTTCACATGAGGGGTAGATTTTCTTAAAAATGTTAGAATGGTGGATCGATTAGGAAGTGAATGGGTTGTTCACCGATTGTTGATTGGCAAGTGAGCGGGAGGTTTATTGGTTGTGTTAAAGACATTGTCTATTTATTTATTATTCTTTTTAAGTATGCTTCACAATATATTTACTGTTAATATTGCTTTCCGCAAAATAGCCATAAAGCTATTCTTGTTCAAGCCTTGCATGAATACTATTTGCATACAGTCCTCTACGACTTGCTGAGTACTTTAAATACTCACGGGTTTGCGGCATTGTTGATCAGTCAGCGAGGAAGAACCAGATAACACAGAGTTCTACAAGGAGGAGTACTTTGAAGACTATGCGAACTAGGATGCGTTCTCCACTCAATTTCCTGTGGGCATGTCGGATGGCTACCACGAGCTTGTTTTATTCTGCTGTAGGTTTACTCTTTTGTCTTAAGCCCTGAGTGGCAAACCCTGTAAAATTTGACCATAAGGTTCGTTGCTACTAAGTAATATTAATTTGTCTGCTTCTTAGATATTTTATTATATGGATATGATTTCATCAATGATGTCACTGTGTGAGTTAGCTACTGATCATGGGACTAGTTTAGAATACATAGAGGGCTCGGATTCATAGGTCTGGGGTCCTGACAGAGATGGTATCAGAGCCATATCGACTGCAAGACACAACCATATTTGGTATGGTCGTTTTAGTCAAAAAAATTCAAAGTTTATTTTCTAAATCAAACCAACCAATTAACATGAATAGTTATTCTTCTCTCTTCTTATTCTATTATTTTCTTATCTTATTCTATTCTCTTCTCATATCATTCTTAGGTTCTTACCTATTATCTTTTCTAAAATCCGTTTTCGAAGTTGAATTGATTTTCTCACCTTAGTAATCTCTATAGGATCGAGTCTTCAGTGATCAAAGCGATGGATGGCCTAGAAGTTTCAAGATCTGTCGATTGTTTCTAGTCAACCATCCATATAAGTTAGTAGTGTTGTACCAAATTTGCCCCTCTCAGTTTCAGTATCGTTAGTCCATGTGATAGGATCTTCTA
Organism: Phyllostachys edulis; assembly: GCA_036346405.1. Lineage (NCBI taxonomy): Eukaryota > Viridiplantae > Streptophyta > Magnoliopsida > Poales > Poaceae > Phyllostachys > Phyllostachys edulis. Next base: position 42,922,761 of record CM070554.1, on the reverse strand, counting down.
CTTGAGTTTTGTTGCTTCTTATTAGCTTTCCAGATATTTGTTCTTTGGGTTTAACCGACTATCCCCAGTTAGTTTATTCTTGTCTTTCTCCCTTGTTCTCTCTTGTCTATTGTACTTTTCCCTCTCACCTATCGTGCTTTCTCCCTCTCACCTATTTAACATGGGAAGAATTGTTTCAGATGGATCAAACTCGCAACTCAGCAAATTCCAGTGAACTAGTAGATCCCAATGCCCCGTGTTGATCCCAATGCACCACCTCCTCCGGCCGCAATAGCATACCAAGGCTTGAGTCAGTTCATGGCAACTCTAACGCAGTTAATGAATGCCATGATGCAAAATATGAATCAGATGATGAATCAACAGAACCAGACCACTGCTGCTTTAATGACAATGATGAATCAGAACAACCAAGCAACTGTCATACCACCACCAGCTTATCCGCAGTCAAAATTGGTGGAGTTCATGCGGACACGTCCACTTACATTTTCCAACTCCTTCGAACCACTGGACGCCGATGATTGGCCACACTCTATTGGGAAGAAACTCACCATTACTCAGTGTAATAATCATGAAAAAGTTCTTTATGCCACACATCAGCTGGAAGGCACCATAGCAGAATGGTGGGATAACTACACCACAACCATGAGAATCCAGAAGCTGTTACCTGGGCCAAGTTTTCAGCAGCTTTCCGCCACTCTTATGTCCCAGATGGCATAGTAGAAATGAAGAAAAACGAGTTTCGTAAGCTGCAACAAGGAAACATGTCCGTGAGAGAGTACCTCAACAAGTTCACTCAACCCTCTCGTTATGCTCAAGAGGATATTGCCACGGATGATGCATGTTAGAAGCATTTCAAGCATGGACTCAACCCCAACTTGAAGGTACAAGTTGTTAGCAACGATTATGTGGATTTCCAGCATATGGTTGATAAAGTTGTGCTCATAGAAGAGTCTCATCGTGAGCTTGAAAAATCTCACAAGAGGAAGATAAATACAACATGGATCTCATCAAAACCAACCACAAAGACTCAGAATGATTGTGCAGCATCCTGTTTCCGTTACGCTCCTCGTGTTGCATCCATGGCCATTGTAAGCATCTAGGCCCCTAATTCGTGTTTTGGTGAATAATGACGACTTAATCATCGGGACTAACTTTTTGTTGGTGTTGTTTCAAGTTAGGTCTCGATGGTGGTTTGGATATGTGGGCTAAGTGTTGACCCTAAATGGACTCTGAAGGCAAAGCATGAAATTTGTTGAAGATTAAGGACTTTGTATTTTAGAAATGATCCAAGGATTCGAGGATGGATCATTGTAGTGATAGGTCCTTTGTTTTTATTTTAGCCATACTATTAAAGGGGGTCTAGGCTAGTAGCTTGAGTTTGGTTAGGTTGAGTAGCTAGTTGTGATGCACACTAGGCTTGTTTAGCTCTTTTTAGTCAAATGAAGCCCTTGAAAGAGTTGAAGTTGCAACGAAATCAAAGTTGGAGCTTTATTGGATAAGTTTGAGAAAGGATAATGCATTACGGATGATCCGGAAGCTAACGGAGCATCAAGCGGATCATCGAACCAGTAGGGTATTCCTAATTTTGTTGGAAACTTAGACCTTCCGGATGATCCGGAAGCTAACGGAGTATCAAGCGGATCATTGGACCAGTAGGGTATTTCTAATCTTGTTGGAAACTGAGACCTTCCGGATGATCCGAAAGCTAACAGAGCATCAAGCGGGTCATTGGACTAGAGAGTTGTTTTCGGAATAGGCTGAAACTCTTGTACATTACGAATAATCCGGATGGAAAGGATCATCCGGATGTAAGGATGATCCGGAAGCTATCGGATGATACTTTAAGCCTGCAACGGCTAGTTTTGTGACCGTTGGACTTCAAGCTTCAGGATGATCCAGAAGGGCTTCAGATGACCCGAAATGTGCTGATTTTTCACAAAATTAGGTGTAATGGCTAGTTTCTTCAAGGAGGCTATAAATACTGTTCATGGACGTGATTGTTAGCTCTCTTGGCCACTCTACAGGTTCATCTAATACCAAGGGAAGATCAAGGGCACTTAAGAGGATTTAAGAGAAAATTTTGAGAGATTTGAGAGGTAGCATAGGCTTTGTGTGCATCACTCTAGTTACTTGATCTTTCTAAGTTCAAGTGATGGTCTAGGTTTGTTACCTTTGGAGATCAGCGTCTCCTAGACGGCTCGGAGGCGTGGTTCTCGGTGACCTTCTAAGGAGGAGCTTGTGGAAGGTACTGGGAAGGTTGTGAAGGCTCGGAGTCCACCCATCCAGAGAGGAGAAGGACTACCACAAGTGGAAGGCTTGATACCTTACATGGCTTCAAGTCGGAGCAATACTCTTGTGAGAGTGCTCCAACGAGGAGTAGGGGAGATCGTCGAATCTCCGAGACCTCGGTAAAAAAATTGGTTGTGTCTCTTGTCTCTTTTACATTTACGCATTTACTTTCTTGCACTTTCTAATCTTCTCTAGAATTGTGTAGGAGTTGTTTGTCCACACTAAAATCCATAGACACATAGTTTGTATTAGAACTGATTAGATTTTAAAATTGTTCATTAGCAAAAAGAATCCCAATCCACCCCCCCTCCTTGGGCATTCGATCCACTTCAATTGGTATCAGAGCAAGGTTGCTCAATTAGGGCTTTACCGCCTTGAGTAAGGATGTCGGGTGAGTGTGTGAATGTTGGTAGAGCTTCACTTTTTGATGGCACAAATTATACCTATTAGAAGGTTCGCATGGGGTGTTACCTTGAAGCTATGAGCTTGGACGTTTGGCATGTAGTTGAATATGGTTTTTCGACTACACGCAATCCACTTGCACCCATGGATGTGGAAGTGAAAAACCTTCAATACAATGCCCAAGCAAAGAATGCACTTTTTTGGCTCTCTTAGTTTTGAAGTCTTCAACCGAGTTAGCAATCTTAGCACGACTCATGAGATTTTGACTACTCTTTGTGAGATTCACGAGGGTGCATCTAATGTGCGAGAGGCCAAAATGTATGTTCTTAAAGAGCAATTCAACTATTTTGTGATGCGACCTCATGAGACGGCAAACGAAATGTTCTCTCGCATGAATAGTATTGTGAATGAGTTGAAGGGTCTTGGGTTAACTCTTTCCAACCTTGAAATTGTGAGACAAATGCTTAGGGTTTTGCCCAAGGAGTACAAGACGCTTGTGGTGCTACTCACAATTGGAGATTTGAACTCATTGACACCAACCGCGCTTTTAGGAAGGCTCACTACACATGAGCTTTTCTTGAAGGAGTATGAAGAGTCTCCTACAAGCAAAAAGAACATTGCTCTCAAGGTCTAAGGAGATCACGAGGAAGATGATAGTAATCATGTTGAAGATGATGAGTCCGAGGACTCCGATGATATGGCTTTGCTCATGAAGAAGACAAGGCACCTTCTCAAGAAGATAAATGATAAGGGGGTGGACTTTGACAAGAGAAGAAGATCTTCATCAAGCTATTTGTCGAACAAGAAGAACTCTTTTACCAACACTATATGCTATGAGTGCAATGAGATGGGCCACATTGCTTCAAGATGTGAGAACAAGAAGAACAAGAACAAGGACACATATAAGGGCAAGAAGAAGCAAGATGGCAAGAAGATGAGATTCAAGAAGCTAAATCGAAATGGAAAGGAGGAAGCTTACATTGGAGAGTGGATTACCAATGAGGAGAGCTCCAAGGCCGACTCAAGTGATGAAGATGAAGGTCCAACACCACCAAAAGGCCTTACTGGACTTGCTCTCACTGAGTCCACTCCACCACCTCCAACTTTACCATTTTGCTTCATGGCAAAGCATGATGAGAAGGTACATGACACTCTTCCCTCATATGATGAGCTTGTTGAAATTATTGAGGAGCTCAATACGGCTCTTGGTATGGAGAAGCGAAAGTTCAAAGTGCTCAAGAAAATGCACACTTCACTTAGCACCGAGTTTAAGGAAGTTATTGCCAAGTATGAAGAGTTAGAGCTTGAACATGATTCTCTCTTTAACAAGGACTTTGTCGTGACCAAGGTTGCTAGGGGTATTGCATGTGATCTCTATCCTCAACAATTTGCCACTCAAGCATGCAAGGCTTCCGTCAAGGTCGATAGCTCTATTTCTTGTAATGATTTAATTTCTATGCATACTTGCAATATTCCTTCTTGTGGTGTTGCTTCGTGTGCCACTAACCTTGTGAAGGAGAACTTGGAGCTTAAAGCAAAAGTGGATATGCTTAACAAGGGCCTAGCAAAGTGCTATCAAGGAAGTACCACTCTCGATCGGATTCTTGGGGAGCAAAGGTTCACCTTGGGTAAGGAAGGATTGGGATACGTCCCAAAGGTTGTACCCAAGGGAGGTGGTTGGATAAGACCCAAGACGAAGTTCGTGATGGAGGGCAATTTTTGCTACAAGTGTCATGGTGAAGGCCATAAGCCCATTGCATGTCCATTGGCCACTTCATCCAAGAATGCTTCAACCAAAAGTATCATCTACGACTCTCACTACTTGCTCTAAAAGGGCAAAGATGGTACATTTGTTGCTAAGTTCATAGGTGTTCCAATGCTTAATGAAAAAAAGAAGGCCATTTGGGTGCCTAAGTCTCTATGCACTAATCCAAAAGGACCCAAAAAGATTTGGGTACCTAAAGTAAAGACGTGATCTCTACTTTTGTAGGTGAACTACAAGACTGGAGGCCAGCATTGGGTGATTGATAGCGGATGTACCCAACACATGACCGGCAACTCGTGGATGTTCACCTCTCTAGAAGAAAGTGTGGACTCAAGCAACAAGATAATCTTTGGTGATAATAGCAAGAGTAAAGCAATTGGACAAGGAAAGGTGGCAAGCTCCAATGACCATTCAATCTCCAACGTTCTATTGGTTGAATCCCTCAACTTTAATTTACTTTCCGTTGCTCAACTTTGTGATTTAGGGTTCCATTGTCTCTTTTCGAAAAAAAGGTGTTTTGGTTTTAAATAAAAATGACCAAAGTTTGATCTTCAAAGGCTTTCATTTTCAAAATCTTTACCTTGTGGATTTCTCCTCTAATGCTTCAAGTATCTCGACGTGCTTACTTACTAAAGATTCACTTGGTTGGCTTTGGCACCGCCGTCTTGGATATGTGGGGACGTCTACTTTGAAAAAGCTTTTCAAAAATAGTTTGGTTGTGGGCTTGAAGGATGTGAGATTTGAGAAGGATAAGTTATGTAGTGCTTGTCAAGCCGGCAAGCAAGTGGCAAACTCTCATACCACAAAGAATTTTTTGTCCACATCTAGACCGCTAGAACTCTTACATATGGATTTATTTGGTCAAACATCCCATAAGAGCATTGGGGGCAGTTCTTATTGTTTAGTTGTCGTGGACGATTTCTCAAGGTTTACTTGGGTGTTCTTTCTCCAAGACAAGTCTGAAGCCTCCGGTACTTTTAAAAGGTTTGCAAAAAGGGCCCAAAATGAATTTGAAGCTAAAATTAAGAAAATCCGTAGTGACAATAGAACCGAGTTTAAAAATACTAACATTGAAGAATATTGTGATGAGATAGGCATTAAGCATGAGCTTTCCGCTACTTACACTCCTCAACAAAATGGAATTGTTGAGCGAAAGAATAGGACTTTGATCGAAATATCAAGGACTATGCTTGATGAGTATGGTACTTTGGATCGGTTTTGGGCGGAGGCCATCAACACATTTTGTCATGCTATCAGCCGGCTCTATCTCCACCGGCTCTTAAAGAAGACATCATATGAGCTCTTAGTAGGGAGAAGACCCAATATCTCCTACTTTAGAGTGTTTGGATGCAAATGCTATATTTACAAAAAGCGCACCCATCTTGGAAAGTTCCAAAGGCGATGCGACATTGGATTTCTTTTGGGTTACTCTTCAAATTCAAAAGCTTACCGTGTCTTCAACAATGCCACTGGGCTTGTTGAGGAGACTTATGATGTGGAGTTTGATGAATCTAATGGCTCTCAAGGAGGGCATGAAAATCTTGATGATGTAGGTAATGAAGGCCTAAGAAGTGCAATGAAGAATATGTCTCTTGGTGATATCAAGCCAAAGGAGAATGATCAAGAGGTATAAGTCGAAGCTCAACCCTCATCATCAATAGCGCCTCAAGTTGATGAAGATGAAGCAAATAAAGATGATGAGGATATAGTACCTTCTCCTTCACCTCAAGTCAAGAGTCATCACACCATTACCAAAGACCATCCCATTGATCAAATCTTGGGGGATGTTACTTCGGGAGTTCAAACTCGTTCTCGTCTAGGATCTTTTTGTGAACATTACTCTTTTGTGTCTTATTTGGAACCCACAAATGTAGATCAAGCACTTAGTGCTGCAGATTGGGTGAATACAATGCATGAAGAGTTAAACAACTTCACCCGCAATGAAGTATGGACATTGGTGGAACGTCCCCTCAATCACAACGTCATTGGCACAAAGTGGATCTTCCATAACAAACAAGATAAACATGGAGTGGTGGTCCGCAACAAAGCAAGATTAGTTGCTCAAGGGTTCTCCCAAGTTGAAGGACTTGACTTTGGAGAGACTTTCGCTCCGGTAGCAAGACTCGAAGCCATTCGTATCCTTTTAGCTTTTGCATCATGTTTTAATATCAAGCTATATCAAATGGATGTTAAATCTGCGTTCTTAAATGGTGTTATTTCAAAGCTAGTGTTTGTAGAACAACCTCCCGAGTTTGAAGACACTAAACACCCAAACCTTGTCTATAAGTTATCTAAGGCGCTATATGGGCTTAAGCAAGCGCCAAGAGCTTGGTATGAGCGTCTTAGAGACTTTCTACTTGCTAAGGGCTTCAAAATCAGGAGAGTTGATTCTACCTTGTTTACTAAGCATTCTGATGATAATTTTTTTCATATGTCAAGTATGCAAGGAATTTGGTGAGATGATGTCTAGGGAGTTTGAAATGTTTATGATAGGAGAATTGAGCTTCTTCCTTGGATTTCAAGTCAAGCAATTGAAGGAGGGCACATTCATCTCTCAAGAAAAGTATATTATGGACCTCCTCAAGCGCTTTGGAATGGAAGATGCAAAGCTCATCAAGACTCCTATGGCTACAAACACACATCTTAACTTAGAAGTGGGAGGTACCCCGGTTGATCAAAAACTATATAGATCAATGATTGGTAGCTTGCTTTACTTTACCGCATCTAGGCACGATATCATGTTTAGTGTTTGTATGTATGCTAAATTTCAAGCTTCCCCTAAAGAGTTGCATCTAATTGCTGTTAAGAGAATTCTTAGATATTTAAAACACTCCCCTAGCATTGGTTTGTGGTATCCTTAAGGTGCAAAATTCGAGTTGCTTGGCTATTCGGATTCCGATTATGCTGGGTGTAAAATTGATCGTAAAAGCACTTCGGGGGGATGTCATATGCTAGGTAAATCCCTTGTCTCATGGGCTTCAAAGAAGCAAAATTCGGTTGTACTTTCAACCGCCGAAGCGGAGTACATTGCCGCGGGTAGTTGTTGTGCACAAATATTGTACATGAAGCAAACCCTTCTAGACTATGGGATCACCTTCAAAAGTGTGCTTCTTTTGTGTGACAATGAGAGTGCGGTAAAATTAGCAAACAACCCGGTTCAACACTCGTGTACAAAACACATTGATATCCGGCATCATTTTCTTAGGGATCATGTTGCAAAAGGTGACATTGTGCTAAGCCATGTTCGAACCGAGGATCAACTTGCGGATATTTTTACCAAACCCTTAGATGAGGCCCGCTTTTGTAAGTTGAAGAGTGAGTTAAATATCATAGATTCCTCTAACATTGCGTAATCATATTCATTTTTCTTGTAATATATTGTCATATTCATATGTGATTTATATTCCTTGCTTGCTTAGTTGTTTGTAGTTTTGTGTCTTAGTTGCTTCGGTTTTTGTGAGCTCAAATGGGAATATCACATTAAGGGGGAGCATTATACCTCTCATGTATTCTTGCAATCCTAAATGTGATCAAATCAATACTTTGCTAGATGCATCTTGAAAAATACTTTTCTCATGCAAATGTACTATATTGTATCAAATGCTTTCTAAATGTTTTTCTTTTCAAAAATTTCCATCATAAAAAATTGATTTGCTTAAAAAAAAACTTATGTCCAAAATTATGATTTAAAAAATATATCTTGAATCGAAAAAGGTTGGTCAAGTGCTTTCTCAAATACTTCATATTGGCCAACATCTTAAAAATACGTTTGACAAAGTTACCAAAATTCTATTATGTGCTTAACCGTGAGCTTTCTAGCATAACATGGGTCTAAGTCACTTGAGCCAGATGTTTCCATATCTTGGTTCATGGTGGCAGAAAATTAGGCCCATACATTACCAAAGATCTCAAACCCAAATTCATTTGGTTCACATTTTTTATTTATAAAAAGGGTGTTTTGGAAAACTATATGCATATAGCAATATCTTTTTTCAAAAATGTCTCAAGTTGGTGTCCTAGATCTTATTCAACATTTAACCATGTCCAATTAAGTGTTTATGTTGATTGTTGCAATTTTGGACCATGGGAGAACACAAAATTCTCAGCTTAAAATACCCTCTCTTCTTACCCGAATGTTTCGGATAATCCTAAAGGACCGGATCATCTGGATATATGGACAATCTGCTCCTATCGGATCATCTGTTACATAGGGTCTTCAAGTTAGCTCCTTACCTCTTTGCTTTCTATCTGAACCAAAGGATCATTTTTAAGTTAATATGGATGGTTCAGATGCTATCGTACCCCTTCGTCAATCTTTCTTGATCTGTCCTAGCCGTGGGATGCCACTTATTCTTACCCCTTCTTTTGCTCATATCCTAGCCGCTTATTCTAATTTCCTTCAATCCTAGCCATTGATTTCCTCTATCTCTCTCAAATCTTTACCAACTTAGTCAAAATCCCTAGCATTCAGTCATCTCTTCTTTTCCCCATTCAATTGCTCCTGTGCAGCAGCACCATGGGGTAGTGCCGCCACCTCCACCGCATTCCTCGCCATCATCCTCTCGCAGTCGTCGGCGACCACCAGAACGGACTCCCCCCCTTGCACGCATCAACTTGCTGTGCTCAGTTCTCTGTGTCGGCTGCTTGTTGTACTGCCATCGCCGCCCAGGTAGTCTTCTTCGGCTCCGGCGGTGTTGTCGCATCTCCCTCCGGTGAGTTTGGTTCCTGCTTGTTCTTAAGCCGAGGCCGTAGTGTGTACTTGAGCTGTGGCTAATTGGTTATCTCCATTGGTTTAGCTTGTGGATCAAGGGTCAGTGGCAGTCGGTTTGAGACAGCTTGTGTGCAAGGTTTTTTGCTTGTTTCAGTGTCATTTCAGAAGGGTGCTGCTGCCAAATTTTTCAGTATAGTTGCTGATGAAGGCTGCAATAATTTGTGCTTGAAAGGGGCATGTTTCTCAGAGTTTCTCTTCTGGTTTCCTGCTGACTTGTGCTTCAGCATTGCTTGTAATATTGGACTATGAGGTCAATGATGAAAGAACAGAAGGACAAAGGCAAGAACAAAAGGAAGACAAGTCCAGATCCTTCAAAGCGCAATCTTCGACCTCGACAGCAGGGCATTGCCATCACTCAGTCACCTTCAGTTCATACCCCAATCAATGAGACAGCTACTCCTTCGTCTCGTGGTCGCTCAACTTTAAGCTGACAAGATGGAAGGCGAACAGGACCCATAGTAGGTCCTGGAGGATGTCTCACTGGTGTGGCTCTTCCTTCACTTGAGCCAAATTGCAATGCTAGATATGCTACTATTGATTACTCGGCAGCATACAAAGCTGAAAAGATGAGAAAAGTGAGGAAAGTTGCAGAATCAAAATGGTTCCCTCAAAAGCGAGAGAAGATCACAGAAGTTAGGACAGACTTGTATTGGACAGTTGTGCACAAAGATATTGCAGTCATTCTTGAGAAAAATCACAAATGAATTGACTGGGAAGCTATCAATGAGTTTGCTAATGGCACAAACATCTGTCCTCATTTTGCAGCTACCCGTGGTCTCACAGACCTTCTTGAGACTAAACCAATGAGGTGGTTAGACAGTATCATTTTCCAATTCTATGCCACTCTGTGGATCCATGACAACCGAGAGTACATTTCCTTCATGTTTGGGAGCGAGCGTCGCCGGCTTGATCGCGAAGATATGTCAAACCTTCTTGGCATTACTCTTGGTGGCGACTCTCTGCACAATCTTGCTTTTCCCAGTGGTCGTCGAGGTCATGCAGATGGTGTACCACCTTCTCTTGAGCTGATCCAACACATGTATCTAGATCTAGATGCTGAAAATTTTAATTGGAAGGTCTAGGCACAGCTTTCTCGTGAGGCTTTTGTTACCTTATGTGTGACTCGATACAGTATTTTGCCAAGGAAGGGATCTAGAGAGGAAATTAGTGCTCGTATGGGTTGGTTGCTGCATTACTTGATGGATGACAAGGAAATAGATTTCATTGATCTAATGGTTGGAGAAATGCAGGATGCCATCAAAACCACCAACCGCATGTTTCCTTTTGTTCCATACATTATTAAGATGTTTCTCAATGCACGTTGGATACCTCAGTTAACTCATGACCAATATCCCATATTCATTGCTTCTTACAAAGCTTTGTCTCCTCAGGATAAACACCTTAGACAACGTGCCTCCTCCACTAGATCCAGAAGCCGATGATGCTACGTACTAAGATCCTCTACCGTTTGATCATCGTGAGCCACATGGATTGTTTAACTTTTGGGATCCACTTTCAGATGTTGAACTAGATGATGATGATGATAGTGATCCAAATTTTGATCCAGCTGATGATCTACCTCCAGAAGTCCCTACAGAGAAGAGGTTCAAAACTGGCACTCATAATTCTAAGGCAAGTAATTCTGGTACGATAGCTGCCATTGATCGCATTGAAAAATAGTTGGAAATACAACATAATGACCATGTTTATCTCCAAAATTTTCTCATCAGTTTTTGTGGAGACATTCGCCTTCAGCAACAAAACTTGACTAGAGCCATTTGGATGGTAAATGATCAACTGAATTGCTGTTGGGAGGATGTTCAGGCGCTTCTTAGGAAACAGGGCAAGGATGTCACAAATCTTGGTCGCCCTAGTGGAAAAGATGAGGATCTCAAGAAGCTCATTCCTTATCCTCATCTTTCAAGTGTTTCTCCTCCTGCACCGAATCAGTCGCCTGCTCATTCACACTCTTATTTTCAACGAAAACCGGCCTCAGTCTCAGCAGCAGCAGTAGATCCTATTGCAGCTCAGTCGCCTAGTGCACAGCTTCTAGCCTATCTTCACCAACTAGTTGACTCTTTGGTTTCATCAGCTCCCTTTTCTTCTACAAGTGCTTTGGTTGGCCGTGTTCTTGACTATTCCCCTTCTCAGACCGAGCACTTTGTTGATCGAGAGGAGGAGAGAGATCTCAGCCAAATAGCTGCTTTAGAAGCTCTAGTTCCTTTACACGTTCTACCAACAGCTCAACAGTCTTCAGCTCATTTTAGGCGTGAGTCTTTTCACGTCTTTCCTTCTACGGGCTTCATTTCATCTCGCCATACCTCCTCTTGTCCAGCAGCTCTGCATCCATCTCCTGTAGCTCCTACTTCTCCTGTATCCTCAAAGCACACTCTTGTTGTTCTTGGCTCTCCTGCCGATGATCATCAGCCCAGCGAGTCCGTTGCGACAGTTCAGCTCCTTAATGACGACTACGTGTCTAACGCCGACATCTGACTTTTGGGCAGGCCTTTTCCTTTTTTTGTGTGCTTGATGTCAAAGGGGGAGAGATCGTGCTTGTGTTTTATGCTTGTATGAGTACTATTTGCATCATGTAAGATATCTTAATACGCATAGACTTAGGCGGAGACTTTTTATATTATGTGGAGCTATCTTATGAGCATTTGTGTCATGCTGTCTATCTTGTATCCTGCTGACATATGCTTTACCCATACTTACTTGAGCTATTTGCTTGATTATGTTCTTTAATTTCCATATATATTGGACCAAAGATTTCATGTGCTTATCTTTTCAAGTATATGCTTTGCTTTTGCTCATGACATATACTTAAAAACCTTTTATATCTCTTGTGTTGGTTTGGTTGTCATCAATCACAAAAAATGGGGAGATTGTAAGCATCTAGGCCCCTAATTTGTGTTTTGGTGATTAATGACGACTTAATCATCAGGACTAACTTTTTATTGGTGTTGCATAAGTTCAAGTTAGGTCTCTATGGTGGTTTGGATATGTGGGCTAAGTGTTGACCCTAAATGGACTCTGAAGGCAAAGCATGAAATTTGTTGAAGATTAAGGACTTTGGATTTTAGAAATGATCCAAGGAGTCAAGGATGGATCATTGTAGTGATAGGTCCTTTGTTTTTATTTTAGCCGTACTATTAAAGGGGGTCTAGGCTAGTAGCTTGAGTTTGGTTAGGTTGAGTAGCTAGTTGTGATGCACACTAGGCTTGTTTAGCTCTTTTTTAGTCAAAGGAAGCCCTTGAAAGAGTTGAAGTTGCAACGAAATCAAAGTTGGAGCTTTGTTGGATAAGTTTGAAAAATGACAATGCATTACGGATGATCCGGAAGCTAACGGAGCATCAAGCGGATCATTAGACCAGTAGGGTATTCCTAATTTTGTTGGAAACTTAGACCTTCCGGATGATCCGGAAACTAACGGAGCATCAAGCGGATCATTGGACCAGTAGGGTATTTCTAATCTTGTTGGAAACTGAGACCTTCCGGATGATCCGAAAGCTAACGGAGCATCAAGTAGATCATTGGACCAGAGAGTTGTTTTCAGAATAGGCTGAAACTCTTGTACATTACGAATAATCCGGATGGAAAGGATCATCCGGATGTAAGGATGATCCGGAAGCTATCGGATGATACTTTAAGCCTACAACGGCTAGTTTTGTGACCGTTGGACTTCAAGCTTCAGGATGATCGTAAGGGCTTCAGATGACCGAAATGTCTTGATTTTTCACAAAATTAGGTGTAATGGCTAGTTTCTTCAAGGAGGCTATAAATCTTGTTCATGGGCGTGATTGTTAGCTCTCTTGGCCACTCTGAGTTCATCTAATACCAAGGGAAGATCAAGGGCACTTAAGAGGATTTAAGAGAAAATTTTGAGAGATTTGAGAGGTAGCATAGGCTTTGTGTGCATCACTCTAGTTACTTGATCTTTCTAAGTTCAAGTGATGGTCTAGGTTTGTTACCTTTGGAGATCAGCGTCTCCTAGACGGCTCGGAGGCGTGGTTCTCGGTGACCTTCTAAGGAGGAGCTTGTGGAAGGTACTGGGAAGGTTGTGAAGGCTCTGAGTCCACCCATCCGAGAGGAGAAGGACTACCACAAGTGGAAGGCTTGATACCTTACATGGTTTCAAGTCGGAGCAATACTCTTGTGAGAGTGCTCCAACGAGGAGTAGGGGAGATCGTCGAATCTCCGAGACCTCGGTAAAAAAATTGGTTGTGTCTCTTGTCTCTTTTACATTTACGCATTTACTTTCTTGCACTTTCTAATCTTCTCTAGAATTGTGTAGGAGTTGTTTGTCCACACTAGTATCCATAGATACATAGTTTGAGTTAGAACTGATTAGATTTTTAAATTGTTCATTAGAAAAAAGAATCCCAATTCACCCCCCCTCTTGGGCATTCGATCCACTTCAGCCATTGCACCGACACCTTGTCCAGCTGTTTTCGGATCCCTTGACATCGGCAACAACACCAACCCACCACCAAGGAACAACAACATGCCACCGGAATTTCCTGTTTCAACTGCCACGAGGCGGGTCACTACGCCAACAAATGTCCGCAAATGTGAGCCCTAACATTAATTCCATTCATTTTGGAAGCTACACCAGCCAAAATCACTACACCAGGAGCAGGCCAAGGAACAACTCAGATTCAAAGTCAAGCCAGTAGGACTCCACTTCCTTTTGCAAGAGGTCATGTGAATCATGTCACCGCAGAGCTAGCCTAATCAGCTCAACATGTCGTTCCTGGTAAGTCTCTAGTTAGTACAACATCCATTGCGGTTCTGTCTCGCTCAAAATAGAAGGTCGCTTGGAAGAGTGAGCAAAGTCCAAGTTCCCGAACCAATTCTCTAGTCAGCCCGAATCTCGAGGTTGAAATTCTGTTTAAGATAGGTATGTTTGTAACATCCCAATTTTTGGGCCTTTTTGAAATTTTCAAAATAAAAATCACCATTTGACTTTTCTTGAATTGTTAAAGCTTAATTTGATATTTAATAAATTAAAAACAATTAAATGTGATTAAATCAAACTCTAACTAATTAAAAATTTGTTTTATTTGATTTTCGGGTTTTGTCTTGGAATTCTTTTTCCAAGATCTTGTTGCTTTTACTTTTAAAGATCTATTTATTTCTTTTCAAGTCTTCCCAAATTTCAAAGTCTTTTTAAAAAGCTTTAGAAATAAAATAAACCATTTGAATTTTATTGGATTAATTTAAAACTTAATTTGAATATTTAGAAAAAAACATTTTTAGTGATTGAAATAAACTTCAATTAAATCCAAAATTATTTTATTCAATCTATTCATGTTCCAAGGAGTTTTATGAAATTTTCTTGAATTTTCCAAATTTATTTTATTTTTCGGACTTTCTTTCTTTTTCTCCTTTTCGTTTTCTTTTCTCTTTCTTCTCTTTCTCTCTTTCCTATTTTTCTTCCCGAGCTCCACGCCATGCCCACGCCACCTACTTCCGCTTGCCAGATGGCGCCAGTACCCTACACTGCGCCACCTCCCCGCGCACCACGTCACCCCCTGCCCACGCGTGCCTGGAGCCACTGTAGAGTGCATCGCGCGCTGCCCTGTGCCCACATCCATGCTACACCTCACCTCGCCCTCTCCTCTCACGTCCTATAAAAACTGGCGCAGCCCTTCGTTCCCCATCCTCCTCTTCTCCTCCCCTCTCTCTTCTTCCCCCAGAACCGCAGCACCAGCAAGTTTTCTTTTCTTCACCGCCGTCGGTCGAGTGCCACCACCATAGTTCTCCCTCTCGAACCACCTTTTTGCCGCGCCACCCATGTCACGGCGTGCCCCTCGATCTCCTCCTCCACCTCACCGAGTTTTCCCTCCCGTCTCCCATCCTCCTCGCCATATTTTGAGCTTTACCACCGCCGGCCGAAACTCCTTCCTCGCGTTCGCCGCCGTCGTTGATCCTCCGGCAACATTGTCCACTCCGTTGAGTTCGTCGCATTCCACATGTTTCTCTCCCTCTCCTCATTGGGGCCTCGCTGGAGCATCGCCACTCGTGCAAGTCGTGCCACCCATGCGCTCTCCTCGCCACCAGCGCCGACTCTGGCCACCTTCCGGTGCCACCGCCACCACCATTGGGTCTGCAACCTTACCGGGGTTCCATTTTGATCCTTGCCGCCAGCCACCATGTAGCTCCCCACCCGCGATGCCGCCAGGGCCGAGCGATCCCTGGAGCTCCAGCTCCTGCACTATTCACTACTACAGAAAAGGTATTCACACACGGTTCAAAAACATCATCACAGACGGTTTCATGAGCCGTCTGAGTTTATGGGTCAGTGATGACATGAGGTCATCACACACGGTTTTGAACCGTCTGTGATGCATACTTTCACAGACAGTTTATGGCTGAAACCGTCTGTGATAAGTACATATCACAGACGGTTTCATCCACAAACCGTTTGTGATGCATACTTATCACAGACGGTTTGTGGATGAAACCGTCTATGATGACTTTTCTCTATAAAGTCCCAAGCAGTGGCTGCTTATGCCATTAAATCCGGCATCATATTATATATATTATTCGTAGTCTCTCGGCCACTTTGGGGATCGTCACCTTGACATGAGAAGGATGAGGCGGTAGCCACGGGCAACCTCATTGAGCCCTGCAAGTTTAAAAAGTATGGATGCAAGGGGCGTCGGGACATCAATTACGGATTGGGCGTCGCTATGTTGAAAGTGATGTTGATCTTGTGAGTACTCCGTGGGAAGTGGCATCATGTATCGACAACTAACTATTTTTGAGCATGTAATCGTCTTTAAACCCAACAAGAACACAAGCAACCATTCTCATATTTCAAAAGAATTCTCAAGGCTCAATGAGGTTGCCCGTGATACTGCCTCATCCTTCTCATGTCAAGGTGACTAATTTCTAAAGTGGTCAGACATATATGAATATATATATATATATATATATATATATATATATATATATATATATATATATATATATATATATATATATATATATATATATGATGCCGGTTTTAATGGCACAAGTACCACTACTTGGAGACTTTATAGAGAATAGATTATGAATGGAATGGTAGGGCGTGCAGTGCAAGAGGTAGGAGAACTTGACCCGGCATGAACAAGGGGACTATTAATATGAACTAATTATCAATTCAATTTCAGCATAAGATCTGTTGACATCATTACATCACGAGAAAGGGACTATTAATATGGACTAATTATCAATTCAATTTCAGCATAAGACTATTGACATCATTGCATCACAGAGTAAGGGGACTATTAATATGAACTAATTGTCAATTCAATTTCAGCAGAAGACTATTGACATCATTGCATCACAGAGCAGGGGACTATTAATATGAACTAATTATCAATTCAATTTCAGCATAAGACTATTGACATCATTACATCACGAGCAAGGGACTATTAATATGAACTAATTATCAATTCAATTTCAAACATAAGACTATTGACATCATTACATCACAGAGCAAGGGACTATTAATATGAACTAATTATCAATTCAATTTGACATAAGACTATTAACATCATTGAGCAGTTCATCAGCAAGAGAATAAGGCCAAGGGTGTTCAAACCCACCACACCAGTAGTAGCCCTCGGCATCCATCGCAGAGCACTAGCCATTTTCATCATAGAGCAAGGGGGTAGAGATAAAGAGGGAGTAAGGTAGGGTGATACCTCAATACAGTACAACCACGGTGGTGACCCCACCACTAGCACAACCCTCATCCATCTCCTTCACCTTGCATAAATCACACAAACATCAGGACACAACTTAAGGCTCAAGCATAAAAATCAAACTCAACAAAAGACATTAAGCTAACAGATCTAAAGGAGAATAGAGGGAGGATGGGGAAAGCAAAGCCCGGCCAGGGCCCTAGCAAGGCGCAATGGGGTCGGGCGGCGATGGCGACGAGGTCGAGCGGTGGTGTCGAGGTGGGGAGGAAGCGGAGTAAATCTTGTTGGGAGTGACGAGTTAGAGGGGCGCAAACCCTAGCGGGTGGTGAGTGACGAGAGTTAGAGGCGTCACAGAAGTTGTGGCACAACGGTGATATTGCAAAAGACACTCTTATCGTGCACGAGTGTGTTGTATGCAGTGAACCGTGGTGTCTAACCGATTAGCGATGGGAAGAATGGCGGCGTCGGACGGGTCACTCGGGTCGGGAGGGAGCGGACGAGAGTAAGGCGGCTGGGAGTGACGAGTTAGGCGCAAACCCTAGCGGCCGGCCGTGCTCCTACTAATAAAGAGACTTATCACGACGGTTCTATTATGGGCTATCGGTGATAATTATCGCGACGGTTCCATAATGGAACCGCTCGTGATATAGATATATATCTGAGCGGTTCCATTATGGAACCATACGTGATATGGAATGGAACAAATCTATGAAATGGTAAATCGTGAAATGGTTTTTTCTCAAGTATATTTATCTTGTATATACACTTACATGACATGAAGAAATTACATGTTTATATTAAAAAAAGTAGAAACATATAATTAAACAAAGTTTTTCTAGTGGCGGAGGTAGGCTGCTATCTCCATCTTCAATACTTCATAGGCGACGGTGTCGGCATCGAACGGTTCCTAATCATCATGACGAAGCTCGAAATGCATCCACACCGCTGACGCGCTCGTTCGAGTGTCTCCCGAAGACCCTCAGACTGTTGAACCAAGAAGAATTGAGCCCATAGGCTCTCTTCCCTTACTTGAGGGGTCTCGGCCTAGTCGACTCGGTCGTCTGTCGCCTCGATTACATAGTCCAAGTGACGGCAAGCCTCCTGAAGACGTGCAATGTCGTTTTGGAGAACCACGTCGATGACGCGGTAAACTCGTCGAAAGTGGGAGATCACCCGGAAGACACGGCGGAGGAGGATGTCAAGATGGCGGAAGGTGGCCGTCATCTGCTCCGACAAATTCTCGGCCGACGTAGGAGTGAAGACACTGTTGAAACAGTGTTCTTCCGCAAAGACAGTTCAACGTCTGGCGAGAGATGTGCTCAGACTGGTGCGGCGAGTAGGCCATCAATGCCGCGACAAGGAAGAAGCGACCATTTCTTTTTTTATAAGTATGTGGGGATGATCACATCTTCAATGGCAGATGATCCTTTTTATAAAACAAGGTATAAATTCGGAGCGTGAGACGAAGAGACGCTTCGGGGAGCCGAAGTGGATGGCGGCGAAGAAGAAAACGCGCATTGGGCTATAGCGATATTATCACAGATGGTTATAACAAAAACCGCTCGTGATATGTGGTAATATCATAGCGATTATTGTTAAGAAAACGATGCGATGTTTCACGAAGGTTCTTTGTTGAAAACCGTCGTGATATGTAGAATTATCTGAGCGGTTATTAACAAGAACCGTCTCGTGATACTTCCTGAGCGGTTTTCAACACGAACCGTTTGTGATATTACCTCTTCACAAACGATTTTTAGCGTAGCAAGTAACCTGAGCGGTCTCTAAACCAAAACCGATTTGTGATTGCATATATCTGCATAGTTTTGGTTAGCAAATGCGTGATGAGGCGTCCAGTATTAGCGTTTTTGTAGTAGTGATTGTCTTTGCTTTTCTTCTTTGAGTCTCTTGCAAATGGGACCCACTTGTCATCCACATCCTCCTTAGTCTCTCTTTCCAACTCTCTCACCTCCATATAGGGTCCTCAAATTAGCCACCCTTTTATCTCAGTTCCTGAAAAATCAGATTCCAAAGATTATTCTTTTCCTTTGTTCCATTTCTATCATTTCATGTGATCGCAATCTTCCCAACGCTCGTTCTCCTTCATACGAACTCCGATTTTATCGATTATTATTTATAAATTCATCTAAATTCGTACAATTTCTTTTGGTTCTAATTTGATGATATTCAGATTTTATTTAGAATTGTTGTATTTATTTAGCTCTTTTCGCGTGTGTAGATTCCGGCGTTTCCGAAGAATTCTTGGATCCGTCGGCCGAAGCAACTCAAGCCTTCAACGAAGGCAAGTCGTAGACCTTTGATCATGTCGAACCCACTTTATAAAATTATATTGTTTGATATCGACATGCGTTGCTAATTTTATAATAACTATTTTAGGAATAGTTATTTACCCAATTGCCGATATGCCTCCTTGAATAATTATGAATGACATACATCATTGGACACCATCAGTAAGGTTAATGATAGTTGAACATATTTAATTACCAACATGGGTGCGTAATATGCTTAGCCATGCTTTAGTTGTACGATGGGCTCTTGATCACACATTTATAAATGATAAATTTGACTTAATGATATATGGAGTTGTGGCAGAGCCACTGTTGATAAAATTTGTTGTGCCATGGCAAGGGTTGTCATTTGGCCGGGTTGAACAAAAATGATTTCATACTCAGGCGAATGATAGTGCAGTAAAGAGGGTGTAGTTATAGCACGTTGTGGGTTTGTGGTAGACTCGCTTGAGTAGTCTCTAAGGACTTAACTTTGTGCGCCATTTATCTGGGCCTTACCGTACAACCACATGTCCAAGGTGGGGTGGATCTGACTGAATAATTAGCAATGTGTTGATTTGGTTATGTTGTGGTAGTGTGGTTTCTGGGTTTACGGATGGATTCACTTTGCGCAAGAGAGGGTTTCGGCGGATGGTTTAGTCCAAAGAAAGTGAAACCTTAGCGGGTAGAACTAGGTTAAAACATAACTTTGTAAAAGCCTTGTGATAATCTCTTAGTCGCACGCCTTCGGAAGCATGTCTTGGCCGATATTATAAGATGATTATCTCTTGCGGGTCAAACTGTACAACCTCTGCAGAGTGTAAAACTATTCGAATAGCTGTGTCCCCAGTTATGGACAATGCCTGGTGATTTCACACGAGTGGTTGATTTTCTTAAAAATGTTGGAATGGTGGATCGGTTGGGAAATGAACGGGTTGTTCACCGGTTGTTGGTTGGAAAGTAAGCGGGAGGTTTATTAGTTGTTTTAAAGGTATTGTCTATTTATTTATTATTCCTTTTAAGTATGCTTTACAATCTATTTACTATATTTGCTATTAATATTGCTTTCCGCAAAATAGCCATAATGCTATCCTTATTCAAGCCTTGCATGAATACTATTTACATGCATTTCCCTATGACTTTGTAGGACCGAATAGGCGACTAGAGGGGGTGAATAGGAGCACGCTTACTTTTCACTTTGATCGGATTCAACACCAATATCACTCCATTAGCTATGGAAGCTATGAAGATAAAAAAAACAAGTACAGTAGAAGAATTGTATTGAACCCAAATCAAAACCCCAAACAAAAGACCAAAACTGGAGCTCAAAACCCTCAAGTGCGGTCAGACCGACGTCTATGGCGTGGTTTGACCAAGGTGCGGTCTGACCGACGACTTAAGCGCGGACTGACCGGGGTCCGGTCTGACCGGCGTATAAATTTGATCGGCCAACCGACGATGAACGTAAGCAGAGCGTACCAAAACCAAGACTCAAATTGATCGAACTTTTGATCTACACAACCAAACTCCATGAAACTTGAGAGACACCTTCTCTAAGATATTAGGAACCTATTCCAACCAAGGATCGTGAAGATCCATGCCAAAGTTCCTATCTTTTTCTGTTTGAACGAAAGGGGCTTCAAAACCAAGTCAAAATCGAAATATGATCTAACGTCTTGCTCGTGGGTGATTGATGATCAAGATGATCCTAGATGTGTTTCCACATATCACAGCAAGCTAGATCACGGCAAGAAACCAATATAAAATTCATGAATCAAAGAAAGACTCAAAATCTCAAAAGAAAGAGGAAGAACACAAAGAAACTCATCTTTGAGAAATCATGGATGGATTGATTTGAGATTGTAGAGGGTTTATAGCCACTCCATCTAGGAGAACAAGAGCTCAATCCATGAGCACACACTCAACTCATCTCTCTAGAGCCCTAAGCCTCTCCTTTCCTCTCTTTGTCCCTAAAACAAAACTAGGATTTTCCAAATGAAGTCCTTAAGGGTGCTGGACAGCAGCCACCCCTATTTATAGTGGAGGACTAGTTTCTAGAAGAGTAAACCCTAATGGGCTCCCGTTAAGCCTACACACAAACGGGTCACACACGCACGTATTTTAAAGCGTCGTCTTCAACTCCTCTTGACCTAAACCACTTCTCTATGCGTCGTCTCGCGCCGTGGTTTAGCCGAAAGGTTACCAAGGTGGTATTTGGTGAAATTACCAAAATACCCCTTCTCGATCCTTCTCCGAAGACGAGTCCAATCTTGGTGAAGCAAACGCTTGCTTCGCCTCGTGTAGGTTGATCAACGGCTCTCATCATGTCAGTAAGTCTCTCCTGTCCAGTTCCCGCTGAAACCACCAAGGCACTTGCAACGACCCCGGCGCCGCTTGATCCAACCTGTCGCAACGAACTGCCCGTTCGGTCACCTTTGTCCAATTTGCGCCATGCTTGAATCCATTGACCTCACCCGGCATCCTTGATCGTTCTGACCTCAGCTCTCCAAGCTTCGTCCCGATCATCCTCGCCGTTGACCATCATTGACCTCCAAGCTACTTGCACAAAAATAGACAAAGAAATCGATTCCTGGAATAAATTCTTCACAACTTGACCCACGTTAGTGAAAACATGCATTATGCAACACATATGCATTGAAGCCCATGAACTTGACCTATCCCAAAAATCATCGCCACCGATTGGCCGATGAACAGCACAAAATCGGTCAGACTGCCATTCAATAGCCGGTCAGACCGCAGGCCGGTCTAATCATGCCTTGAACGCCGATCTAACCGCCAACCAGTCTGAGCGTGCCTTGAACGCCGGTCTGACCGCACTTGACCTAACAGTCTTTCAACCTTTGACGAAAATGCGTGAATCGACAAACCGATAACACCATTGCCAATTGTAACATCATCCTAAGATCATGAGCATATCCCCATGATATCCACAATCTCTCCCTTGATGAACACATTGGCAATCTCCTCAAAATGCAAATTGGGGGTTTGAAAAGAAAAGAAACTCGCGTTTTCGTGCAAAGGCACAACTTGGTCCAAATGAAAGAGAAAGCAATGAAAATGACCAAGCTGGCTTCAGAATAACGTATTCAAGTGAGATAAAGCAAAAGAAAGCAAGAAAGCTTCAAATTCCAAAAAGGAGTAAAAAATCTCACTTAAGGTCCATATGAAAGAACAATTGTTCAATTTGACATTTGATCATTGTGAGGAACTAAGAAATGCAAAAGAAATCATAAGAATGCAAACAAAATGCTCCCCCTCACTATAATCATCCTGAAAATTTTATTTTTCTCCCTATTTCTTCATTTTTACCATTTTTACAATTTCTCCCCCTTTGACAATGGATTCATCAAGGAGCAAAGAGGAAGATAGAGTATGAATGACATGGAATGGCTGCAATTTATTCACTTTTAGCAAAGAGAGCCATGAAAATTATCCAAGAGGACTCTACAAGTATTACACCAAGCCATATTTTGTGAAGAAGCTATTATAAATCATGGCAAATCATATATAGCCAAGCGAAAGCCAGATGAACAATAATATGAGATTAAATGATCGTTTAGTATGACTAGATGTTCAAGATCATAGTTTAGCCAAGGGTATCCAAAAATGAGTCAAGCCATGTCAATAAACTAAATGGAACCAAGAAGCTATAAAAGAGTCAAATTAGAGTGCTATGAGTTCAATGTTGAATTAATTTGTTCAAGCACTTTGAAATTTAGCACATTAAGCACTTGCTAAAATTTTTATTGGTTTTATCTTAGCAAAGCAAGTCCTGGACAAGGAGCCATCCACAACTGCCTCCTAAGTTTCTACCAATTTTCACAATTTGTTTTGTTTTTAGCCATGTGCTAGATCTCAAGGCTTGCCACGACCATCCCAAGCAAGAAGCTTAAAAGAGTGGTGTAGGTCATCCAAAACTCCCCCTGAGTTCATGCCTAGTGCAATGGCAAGTCGTCTCATGAGAAAGAATTGGTGAGATCAGTTTTTTCGCACAAAAAAGATCATTTTTCATTTTCTTGACTTAGGAAATAGCATAGCTCAATCTGAAACTCAAATTAGATTCAAGACTCAACTTAGCATATTTGACATGGCATGAATCATGAGAGGATCACTAAAGCAAAACTAATCACAAGATCCACCAAAACATGTTTTGATTCAAGTTTCTCATATTTAAAAGAGCTAGCATGGTAAAAACTAAGCGTCATGATAAATCTAGCAAAATAGCACAAGACATGTCAAGGTATAAAGCATAAAAGCATGTCACACAAGGATAATAATCAATGCTCCGTGAAATTATATTGCAATGCAAGTTGCTGATTTTAAAATGCAATATGGTACAATAAATGCAAAAGATCCAACTCCCCCTCAAAACAAGCCAAGAGGACTAATAACTCCCAACTCTCCCCGCAAAGAAGCAAAACAAGAAGAATCAAGAGCCTTAGTGAAAATATCCGCAACCTGCTGCTCAGACTCTACAAAGTGAAGCACAACATCACCCTTCTCCTCTAAGGAAATGATATCGAATGTCAATTTGCTTGGTTCTAGAGTGTTGCACTGGGTTTTTGGCAATGTTTATGGCACTAGTGTTGTCACAGAGAAGAGGGGCACTATCCAAAAATAACCCATAATCCCGCAGAGTAGACAAGATCTAGAGAACCTGAGAGCAACTCTTGGTCATAGACTACATACTCTGCCTCGAAGGATCAGGCAACAGAGGACTGCTTCCTAGAAGACCAAGAGATAAAAGAAGTGCCTAAGAAATGACAGGTGCCAGAAGTACTCTTCCTATCCACTCTACACCCCGCAAATTCAACATCAGAAAAAGCTCGAGTGGAGAGAGCAGAATCAGAAGAATACCAGAGTCCAAAATCAAGAGTGTCCTGGAGGTATCTAAAGATGCGACGACTGCTTGACGATGTGAGGCACGAGAGGAAGCCTGAAATTGAGCGCACAGACACACAGCAAATTGTATGTCCAGCCTCGACGCCGTGAGGTAGAGGAGTGAGCCGATTATGCTGCGGTACTCCTTCTGGTCCACGGGCTCTCCATCCTCATTAGGATCCAGCACGGTAGAAGTGGCAATGGGAGTAGACATTAGCTTGCTGCTTCCCATGTCGAAGTGCCGAAGAAGATTCTTTGTGTACTTGCTTTGATGAATGAAGGTACCTTCTTTGAGTTGCTTGACTTGAAGACCAAGGAAGAAAGTCAGTTCGCCCATCATGCTCATCTCGAATTCCCTGCTCATAGAATCTGAAAATCTGGACACCAAAGCATGAGAAGAACCACCGAATATGATGTCATCCACATAAATCTGAACCAGTAAGAAATCACTGCCATGCCTGAGAGTGAACAAGATTTTATCTACCATTCCCATTTTGAATTCATTTTTAAGCAAGAAACTCTTAAGCCTATCATACTAAGCTCTAGGGGCTTGCTTCAATCCATACAAGGCTTTGGAGAGCTTAAACACATGGTTTGGGAATTTGGGATTTCCAAAGCCAGGGGGTTGCTTGACATAGACCTCTTCTTCTATGAAACCATTAAGGAAAGCACTCTTGACATCCATTTGAAGAAACTTAAAGCCCTTAGAAGTCGCGAAAGCTAGTAATATGCGAATGGCTTCTAATCTAGCTACAGGAGCAAAGGTCTCCTTAAAGTCTAAGCCTTCTACTTGGGAATAACCTTGAGCTACAAGCCTAGCCTTGTTGCGAACTACCAACCCATCCTCACTTTGCTTATTTTTGAAAATCCATTTTGTTCTAATTACATTGTGATTAGGTGGAGGTTCAACTAAGGTCCAGAATTGATTTCTTTCGAAATTTTCAAGCTCTTCATACATAGCATTGACCCAAGAGGAATCAGATAAAGCATGGGTGACATCTCAGGGTTCAAAAGACACAACAAAAGCAGAATGCGCATGAGAATCTAGAGAAATAAACCTAGAGTGAGTAACTCGCTCATGGAGATCCCCAATCATCTTCTCAGTTGGGTGTTGTCGCTGAATATGAAGAGGAGGTCCTGGTGCAGATGTGGCCTCTACCTCATGAACTGTGGAGGTAGGAGCAGAGCCACTTGAATCGCGGGTGGAAATAGGAGGAGGTTGCTCAGCTGAAGCTGGAGAAGTACAAGCATGTTCTCCAACCATCTTAGAGATGACTAGAGGATGGATTGGACCTTCATCCTCTATGTCAGAGTCATCGTCGACGAAAATGCTTTCTCGAATATATCAGGAACCTGTGTACCTGCAGCATCGGGTCTAGTACTAGGACTAGTCTCATCAAAAGTGACTTCACAAGTCTCAACAATTTTGTTAGTATCCAAATTAAATACACGATAGCCACGAGAATGAGCAGGATATCCAAGAAAAATGCCATCATAACATCTTGATTCAAATTTGTCAAGTTGCCATGTTTAAGAATGAAGCACTTGCAACCAAAAATCTTGAAATGAGATACTTTAGGCCTATGACCAAATCTAAGCTCAAAAGAAGTCTTTCCTATGACAGATCTCAAGAACACCCTGTTGGACACCTAACAGGCAGTAGAAATCACCTTAGTCCAAAACCTCTTAGGTGTGCTATGCTCATCTAGCATGATCCTAGCCATCTCTACAAGGGTCTTGTTCTTCCTCTCTACAACCCCATTCTGCTGGGGAACTCTAGGTGAAGAGAAGCGGTGCTCAAGTCCTCTCTCGGTCTGAGAAAGTGGCAAAGGAAGAGTTCTTGAATTTCGTGCCATTATCACTTCTAATAGTCCTCAAAGCTCCAGGAAGGTCAACAGCTAGTCTAAGGGCCAACTCTCTAAAACAGCCAAAAGCCTCATCCTTAGAAACCAGAAAAATATACCCAAGAATAACTGGAGAAGTCATCCACAATCACAAGCACATACCACTTCCCTCCTGCAGACTGAACTCTAGAGTGGCCAATTGTGTCTAAGTGCAAGAGCTGACCAGGTCCATCAGTCATCACTAAAGTAAGAGGTGGAGGAGAAGCAGAAACCATCTTACCATGTCTATAGGGAGTGCACACAAGGTCTCTAACATTCTTAAGCCTAGGCAAACCTCTAATCAAATCTTTGCTACTGATTCTAGTCAAATGGTCGAAGCCTATATGTCCAAGCCTACGTTGCCACAACACTAGATCATGAGAGTCTGAAGCCACAAGACACCAAGGGCTGCATGAAGAAGAGATACTGAAATCAGCACTAAAAATCTTCTCAAACCTAGAGATCCCAAAGACACGCTCACCCGAGGAGTCAAGAACTCTACACTCACCACTCTTGAACCTCACTTCCAGACCCTCATCAAGAAGCTGAGAAACAGATAGCAAATTATACCTTAGCTTACTTACCAAAGCGACGTCCTTAAGCATGAAGTTGTTGTTGACGCACATTGTGCCCTTAGGCATCCACAGTCCGGTAGAAGCATCCCCAAAGCGTGATCAACTTGTTGCGGATGCTGCGTGTGAGGAGAGAACCATCTAGAATCTCCGGTCATGTGTCGAGAATACCCAAAGTCAACAAGCCATATGTCCTCCTTTCTCGCATGACGGACCTATAGGGCATAAGCAGGGAACATCTGTGCCTCAGTACTTGGGTTAGTGATAAAAGACTTGGGAATCCAGTACTGAGCCACACGATGCTTAGGAACAACAGAAGAGGCAGCAATAAAATGGTTAGAGGGATAATAATAAGAATGCACACGAGTAACACCTAGACCTCTCCGAATCGACCTACCAAAAGATCGGTACTCCCCCTGTCTAGATGCTACCCGTGGTCTCTCCTCACGATATCCTAACCCAAAATGCTGCCTAAAGCCACCAAAAGAGTCAAAGAAGTCATCTATGAACCTAGGCCTATATATGTCTAGCAAGAAAGACAAGCTGCCTGGCTCTAGAGACAGTAGAAGGTGAAGGAACTCCTCTAATGGACCTCAAAGGACGCACTCTCTCCTTCATCTCACTCTTAGCTCTACGGAAGCAGAACTCAACTATGTGGCCATCCTTCTTGCAGAAGATGCAATGATACTTGACCTTTTGAGAGGTGCGACCACGACTTAGAAGCATCTGTCTTGTTAGAAGGGGTTTGGGCAAAAACCTGCAGATCTAAAGACTATCTTAGATGGCTCAGGGGGTTCTACCTCAAATAAACCACTCTTAATAGCTGTCACAACCTTAGGTGGGTGATTATTAGAATTCTCTAAAGAATTAAATCCTAGGCCACTATTCTTCACACTCACCTTAGATTGATCAAGGATCATGTTAAGATTCTTGTTCCCACTAGAAAATCTCTCAAGAGTCTTTTTGAGGTAATCATTTTCTTTGGCTAGATCTTTACAGGTGACACACCTATTCGTCTTGATTATCCTAGTAAGTTTTTCTTTAACAAGAGCTACCTCAACCTTTGAAACCTCACAAGACACACAAGAAGCATTCTTAATCCTACTCACTTGCTCTTTGAATTTGACTCTAAACGCCTCTTGTATCTCATCTAAATTTGTTCTAATTTCAGTACAAAAAGCACAAGAAGCAGAATTAACAACTTTTTTGGAAGCAGTCATGGACATGGATTGTTCAATTTTAGATTTCTTCTCTAAAGTCTTATTCAAAGCATCATTCTCAACTATGAGTTTATAGCAATTTTCACATGAAGCAATCTTAGAATGAAGAACCATTTCAGTCATTCCTTTCATTTTAATTTTATTATCCTCACAATGAGAGCAAGTGTGACTAGCATCAAATTTCAGTAATTCTTTTGTAGCACTATCTAACTTCAATTCAAGCAAAGCACAATTTGAGCAAGGTGAAGGAATAGCATCTACAACAGTCACATCTAGAGCAATAGCATCTATGCAAGCAAGACTAGCTTTGAAAGATTCTAGTTCATCTAGAGCATCTTTAAGTTGATTTGCAATAGAGGAATGAGTAGATTTCAGTTTGGTCAATTCATCATGCAAGCTGGAGCAAGAATCACAATTATCAGCAAGATTAATGGATTTGAGCCTAACCACTTCTAGGTTCAAGTTGTCAATCATGATATCTTGTTTCTTAATCATTTTAGCTTGCCTTTTCAGATTTCATTCAGCAATAACTAAATCACGTTTCATCTCATCTGGTGAGGGGCATACCTCGTCGGGATCGCTGAAAAGCTCATCGTCGTTGGAGGAGTCGATGTCGTGGTTGTTCTTGGCCATGAAGCACATGCTGGTGAAATCCTGGGCCTTCTTCTTGCCATAGGAATCATCATCGTCGTCCTCCGTCCCCGAGTCTATATCGCTCATATCAACATTCTCAAGAGCGGCAAGGACCCAGTTGACGAACTTCCTGTAGTTGGGCTTCTTGGCTTTCGTATCCCGAGCATGAGGATGCATCCGGAAGTCCTTCTCCTCCTTGCCCTTCAGCTTAGGGCATTTAGCCCGAATGTGGTTTGGCTCACCACACTCAAAGCAGGTAACAGGGCCACCTCTCCTTCTACTCCTCACTTTGTTGTAGGCTCTCGTGAATTTTGTCGATAGGAGGGCTAAGTCATCCTTAGGTAGCTTCTCTAGCTGCTCATCGCTCAAAGAGTGTAAAACGGACAATGAAAACCCAGATGAGCCAAAATCCAAAGTATCAGAAGAACTACCCTTAGATGGGTCAACCACTAAAGCCATCGACTCTATCTTGGGGAGACGCGAGATGAAGTCAATCTCATGCATCTTCAACCTCGAGTAGAGCTTATCCATGGTAAGCTCACTCATGACAGTGTTGTCATTGATGGAAGTGATTTTCATCCCCTAGACTTTCACGTCAAGAGCACCCAAGAGCTGACGTGCATTTTCAGATTCAGTGAACATAAGATCCACAACACGTAAGTCATGAAGGATTTTTGAGAATCTTCCCCACAACTCATCCAAAGATTCCCGGGCCTTTGTTCGATCTTTGAGTATTCTTTCTTGAGTTGGTTCTGTCTCACTTTCTTGATCGCAGTAGAGCCCTCGTGGTAATCACAGAGGGTCTTCCAGATCTCATGAGCAGACCTCAAATGAGTGACACGCTCAAACTCAGATCGACTAAGCCCTTGAATCAAGAAGTTTTGAGCCTTACTATTTGCCTCCACATCTGGAGTGATCACATCGTCATTGGCTGGCTCAATATAAGGATTTTTGACCTTAAGCCAAATTACGTGCCCTTGAGCCTCGATGTAGGCATGCATATGAGCCTTCAAATAAGCAAAATCAACTCCATCAAATACAGGTGGTTTGGTGGAATACTTGTCAGACGCCATGGCTCCTCAGACCGGTTAAGATCTATGAGAAGAGCTAACCGTGCTCTGATACCAATTGTTGGACCGAATAGGCGACTAGAGGGGGGGTGTGAATAGGAGCACGCTCACTTTTTCACTTTAATCAGATTCAACACCAATATCACTCTATTAGCTATAGAAGCTATGAAGATTAAAAAACAAGTACAGTAGAAGACTTGTATTGAACCCAAATCAAAACCCCAAACAAAAGACCAAAACTGGAGCTCAAAACCCTCAGGTGCGGTCAGACCGACGTCTATGGCGCGAACTGACCGAGGTGCGGTCTGACCAACGACTTAAGCGCGGACTGACCGGGGTCCGGTCTGACCGGCGTATAAATTGCGGTCGACCGGTGCCGACGATGAATGTAAGCAGATGACCAAAACAAGAGACTCAAATCGATCTAATTTTTGATCTAAACGACCAAACTCCATGAAACTTGAGAGACACCTTCTCTAAGATATTAGGAACATATTCCAACTAAGGATCGTGAAGATCCATGCCAAAGTTCCTATCTTTTTTAGTTTGAACGAAAGGTGCTTCAAAACCGAGTCAAAATCGAAATATGATCTAACCTCTTACTCGTGGATGATTGATGATCAAGATGATCCTAGATGTGTTCCCACATGTCATAGCAAGCTAGATCACGGTAAGAAACCAATATAAAACTCGTGCATCAAAGAAGACTCAAAATCTCAAAAGAAAGAGGAAGAACACAAAGAAACTCATCTTTGAGAAATCATGCATGGAATGATTTGAGATTGTAGAGGGTTTACAGCCACTCTATCTAGGAGGACAAGAGCTCAATCCATGAGCACACACTCAACTCATCTCTCTAGAGCCCTAAGCCTCTCATTTCCTCTCTTTGTCCCTAAAACAAAACTAGGGTTTTCCAAATGAAGTCCTTAAGGGTGCTGGACAGTAGCCACCCCTATTTATAGTGGAGGCCTAGCTTCTAGAAGAGTAAACCCTAATGGGCTCCCATTAAGCCCACACACAAACGGGCCACACAGGCACGTATTTTAAAGCGCCGTCTTCAACTCCTCTTGACATAAACCACTTCTCCATGCGTCGTCTCGCGCCGTGGTTTAGCCAAAAGGTTACCAAGGCGGTATTTGGTAAAATACCAAAATACCCCTTCTCGATTCTTCTCCAAGACGAGTCCAATCTTGGTGAAACAAGCGCCGCATGCGTGTGGGTTGATCAACGGCTCTCATCATGTCGGCAAGTCTCTCCCGTCTGGCTCCTGCCGAAACCACCAAGGCACTTGCACCGACCCTTGCGCCACTTGATCCAACCTGTCGCACCGAACTGCCCGTTCAGTCACCTTTGTCCAATTTGCGCCATGCTTGAATCCATTGACCTCACCCGGCATCTTTGATCGTTCTGAACCTCAGCTCTCCAAGCTTAGTCCCGATCATCCTCGCCGTTAACCATTATTGACCTCCAAGCAACCTGCACAACAATAGACAAAGAAATCGATTTCGGAAACAAGTTCTTCAAAACTTGACCCACGTTAGTGAAAACATGCATTATGCAACACATATGCACTGAAGCCTATGAACTTGACCTATCCCAAAAATCATCGCCACCGATTGACCGATGAACAGCACAAAATCAGTTAGACCGCCATTCAATGGCTGGTCTCACCGCAAGTCGGTCTGACCGCGCCTTGAACGCCGGTCTGACCGCACTTGACCTGACAACCTTTCAACCTTTGACGAAAATGCGTGAATCAACAAACCGATAATGCCATTGCCAATTGTAATATCATCCTAAGATCATGAGTATATCCCCATGATATCCACAGACTTGCTGAGTACTTTAAGTACTCACAACTTTGTACCATTATTGATCAGTCAGCGAGGAAGAACTAAGAAACACAGAGTTCTATGAGGAGGAGTACTTCAAAGACTATGCGAACTAGGATGCGTTCTCCACTCGATTGCCTATGGGCATAGCGGATGGCTACCACGAGCTTGTTTTATTTCGCTGCAGGTTTACTCTTTTGTGATGAGGATATCCCTACTAATTATGAGGCTGTTCATAAAGCAAGAACTAAACATCTCAAACAACAGGTGCATTTGTTTCTTAACGAGTTTTCTTGTGTTGTCCATGAGAATTGGATACTACGTAAAAGCAATACTTTGTGCATTCTCAGGTTTGACAAACTTAAAGCCTTTAGAACCGAGAGGGAGGTGAGGGAAGTTGGAGCCAAAGCAATGGAGGATCACAAGGAGGAGGGTAACCATATTTGCTACCTAGCCATGAAGGACAAGAAGGTCAAAGCGGTTGGGATGGACAAAGTCAAGCAGCCTATGTGGCTAATCAAGGAGGAAAGAAAGCATGAAGAAAGAAATGCACGAATAAAAGAAGGAAGAAGCAAAGAGGATTTGTAATCTGAAAATAAGTAGGAAATAATTTCTAAATAGAGTAGTTTAAATTTCAAATTAAACTAGGAGTTTTCAACATGAATTATTTTCAGACACTGTTCACGTGAACAGTAATCCGAATCAGATTACTGTTCATCCGACTCGGACACTATTCACATGCACTATTCACCAGAGTATATATTAGACCCCCATTGTGACCTCAGACCAGTTTATGCATAAGAATTGAAATATAGCTATTGCTTGTTCTTTCTAAACCAGAGTTTATGTAAGGACTTTTAGAGAGGACTAGGCGATCCATTGATTCGTTCTACAATTCAAGGTCAAGCTGTCATTCCATTGGGAATTGGGGACTTGGCGATCGTCATTCGTGGTCTCGCGACGATCAACTATCCGATGTGTTTTGGGCGTTATCCAAAGAGTTGAGGGTTCATGTATGGGCGCGAGTGTTCAGCTAGCGATATTGTCTACTTTGCATCAATTATCTAGGGTTTCTCACCGAGAAGATTGGGCCTTCCCCCGTATCATGTGATATCAGATTCTAGGTTTACTCGGTGAGAGCTTTCTACCCGTAGTTTAGATTGCTTTTTGTCCTATTGTCCATTAAACCAAAAATTTGCAACACCAAAACCATAGTTCAATCTGTTATTTCTTATGCGTTTAGTTAAGTTTTTGTCCATTAGAGTTTTTTGTTTTAGTGCTGATCCTTGTGTGTCCTTTGCGTAGCTTAATCTTTTGTGTCCACTTAAACCCAAGAAAATTGTTGGTTGCTTCCTTCAATTAGCACCCAAAAAAGAGTAATTTGTATCTTCACTTATATCTTTTCATCCTTTGAGACTAGCTTTTGATAATTGCATTAAGGGCTGCTCTTGGCATTAGTTTACACTTCTAAAATTTTTGAGACATGCAAATAAAAGGGTGAATCAAAACCTTCATTCAACCATTGCAAAAGAAGAGAGAAAAAGACAGCTGACTTGAAGAAAAAGCCACGGCTTGAAAAGTATATAAAAAAGACAAACCCACAAATACCAATAGCAATTTTTTCCTTTCAGTTGCCTTAATAGCCGAAGGAGGAAGAGTTTGTTCTTGCGGTTTTGAGAAAGAAAAGAGAAAAAACAAAAGGAGCTAGCCGAATTGGGAAGAGTAAACCCTAGTCCATAATTTTAGATTGTATCTTTAATCTCTTTGAGCAATCTTGTGCCCTTATATTCATAATCATTGCAATTGGCTAGCGTCTCTCCTAGTACTTGGTGTAAAACGAGCTTGTTGCATCGTAATTTCCGATTACTTCTCACTAGCTCATTCCTTTGTTTGCATTAAGTCACATTTATATTTGCGTGTGCACTTCACTTAAACCTTTTGGATCAGCACATAGGCAAAATACTCTCGCTTGGATCATTACTTAGATTTACAATACATTGAATATCAGTTTGCATAGGCTATACACTAGCATTTCCAAGCTCCACCTACACCCGTTTGTGTACTCTCTTGCTCTTAGTTACGCTCATACATTACCAGGTTGAGGTCATTCGCTATCACAAGTGTCGATTTGCCGTCCTTGATTCACTTTGGAACTGTAAGCTTATCTTGTGTTCAGAATAGTGAGTTGGGAGCGTAGAGAGAGATTTTTGTTTTACTAACCCGGATATAATCTCGCTAGCTATTTGTGAGTTGTTTCCATGTCAGGTCATGAGAAGGATCCACCTAATCCGGAGGCACCGGTTACGTGGACGGAGTACACTTGCTTGCGCGAAATGCTACAAAAGAAACTTCATAACCATAACATTGGTGTGCGCGATGAGCTCGAGGAAGTTAAGACTGGATTGAACGACCTCAGGGAGGAGGTTACGCAGTTGTGTACGGACATCAACAACAACTTCTTGGAGTTGCGCGCCATGTTCAACCACTCCAACGTGCATCGTCGTCGACACGACGACATTGAGGATTTTGTTGATAAACCCAAATTTCCTATCCCTATATTTTCAGGTAGTACAGATGTGGAAGTATACCTCATTTGGGAGCTGAAAATTGATACGCTATTTCGGATGCACAACTATTCCAATGAGAGGAAGCTCTTACTTGCGTCCAATGGTTTGGCTGATTATGCCACACATTGGTGGGAGCGGTTTGTTCGTAAGCGTATGGAGCGCCATGAATTACCGATTATCTCCTGGTAGCAGATGAAGAAGCATTTCCATGCACATTTTGTACCTCGCCACTACAAGAGTTCCCTAGTGGAAAAGTTGACAGGGCTGCGACAAGGTTTGAAGTCCGCTAGTGTGTCACCTGAGAAGGCGATCGAGCATGGGACTTACCCTTCGGTCCAGACTTCATGTAGTGCGGTTCCATTACTTCATGAAGAGATTGTGGTTGCTGGTAATTGCTCCATTGCTGACCCACAATCTTTGGGGGATGCGATGTATCCAAACTCATGTGAAAATGAGAGCCACATAGCTAAATTGAGTGAGAATGATAAAGAAAGTGAGTTGTATGATTCCACCATATGTGAGGTTGAGAGCATCTCCATTGAGTGTGAGAGAGATACACCAATAGAAAAGAGGGAAGTAGATGATAGCCAAAGTGAGATTATTGCTGAAATTAACGATTTACTCTCACTTCTAGTATTGTTTCTCACATTATGCAGGTTGATATTAAAGAAGAGGAATTGAATGTTCAATAACCGGCACCGTTGGAAGTAAAAGATGAGAAGATAACCACGGTTGGGGATGGTTTCATGATGACAATTTGATATCTACAACACCTACAACAACTGAGGAGGACGCTAAAGGTAACAATAATGGTGTTGAATTGAATGCTCATCAAGAAGAGGTACGCACAAGTGAGAACTCTAGTGTTCCTTTGAATATTCCATGTTCTGAAATATATATGCTCAATTCACATAATGTGGAATTGATTACTCGAAAGGAAGTTCTTACTAGAATATCTCTTGATGATTCTTTCTACTATATCATGTTTGATGTTCCTAGAGAGCTATCTAGTGTGCTTGAGAACCTTGCTGAAGTTTCATGTTTAAAATCACTAGTTAGTCCTTATGCCTACACATATACGTTCAATTTGATTAGAGATTATGGTGTAGATGTCAAGTTCTGTGTTTATCGAATATGCATTACCTGTGATAATCTTGCTGATTTAAAATTGTATTTTTTGCGCAAACCATCTATTGAGCAATATCATGGGCACTTTGAGATGGGTTTAAATACATGTGTCTATTGTTTATAACACAACATGATGCCTACTTGTTTATTCTGTACAAGTAAACAGTGTAGTGCAGTTGAAGCACGGAAGGCACTAAGAATTTTCTACCCCATATTTGAACAACTTGATCTAGTTGGTCCCTTTTATATCTTGTCCATGTACTTACAAAAGTCGAGGGCGACTTTTTCTCATAGGAGGGAGAATGATGTGAATGAAAGTATCGCAATGTATATATCAAATAGGCCCTATGGCTGTTGTTATGCTAATTATTTTGTGCAAAATAACGAGAATAACACAACAATTGATTCATGCATATATCACGTATATACATTTTTCTCTTTGTCTAGTACTTTTTCAACAAATCATCATGTGGAGGATAAGCGTGTTGAGATGAATACATCATATCTATCTAATGGTTATTGTTGTACTATTCATGATTTGCAAAACAAAAGGGTTGATAAAACGGATGATAAATATATATACCATGCATATACGTTGTTTTCTTTGTCTAGCATATTTTCAGGCTATCAAAGGCGAGGACAGCTTTTCTTGAAGAAAGGGAGGATGATGAGGATATCCCTACTAATTATGAGGCTGTTCATAAAGCAAGAACTAAACATCTCAAACAACAGGTGCATTTGTTTCTTAATGAGTTTCCTTGTGTTGTCCATGAGAATTGGATACTACGTAAAAGCAATACTTTGTACATTCTCAGGTTTGACAAACTTAAAGCCTTTGGAACCGAGAGGGAGGTGAGGGAAGCCGAAGCCAAAGCAATGGAGGATCACAAGGAGGAGGGTAACCATATTTGTTGCCTAGCCATGAAGGACAAGAAGGTCAAAGTGGTTGGGATGGACAAAGTCAAGCAGCCTGTGTGGCTAATCAAGGAGGAAAGAAAGCATGAAGAAAGAAATGCACAAATGAAAGAAGGAAGAAGCAAAGAGGATTTGTAATCCGAAAATATGTAGGAAATAATTTCTAAATAGAGTAGTTTAAATTTCAAATTAAACTAGGAGTTTTCAATAGGAATTATTTTCGGACATTGTTCACGTGAACAGTAATCCAATTCGGATTACTGTTCATCCGACTCGGACACTATCCATGTGCACTATTCACCAGAGTATATATGGAGGGTTAGACCCCCATTGTAACCTCAGACCAGTTTATACATAAGAATTGAAACATAACTATTGCTTGTTCTTTCTAAACCAGAGTTCATGCGAGGACTTTGAGAGAGGACTAGGCGATCTATTGATTCGTTATGCAATTCAAGATCAAGTCGTCGTTCCATTGGGAATTGGGGACTTGGCGATCGTTGTTCGTGGTCTCGCGACGATCAACTATTCGGTGTGTTTTGGGCGTTATCCAAAGAGTTGAGGGTTCGTGCATGGGCACGAGTGTTTAGCTAGCGACATCGTCTACTGCGCATCAATTATCCAGGGTTCCTCACCGAGAAGATCGTGCCTTCCCCTGTATCATTTTGTCTTAAGCCCTGAGTGGCAAACCCTGTAAAACTTGACCATAAGGTCCGTTGCTACTAAGTAATATTGATTTGTCTGCTTCTTAGATATTTTGTTGTATAGATATGATTTCATCAATGATGTCGCTGTGTGAGCCAGCTACTTATCATGGGACTAGTTCAAAATACACAGAGAGCTCGGATTCAGTGATCCAAGGTCCCGACAAGTGGTTAGGAAGCGGTGACGAATCTGGAGACGGTAACCGCCGGAGACGAGAAAGGGGGCGGCGGCGACATCTCGCCTGTGAGGGGGAAAGAAGGCAATGACAGCGGCGGCTTTGGGAGGTGAGGCGAAGGAGGAGGAGAAGGAGGGTGGCGGGGAGGAGCTCGGTGGCGATGGAGGCGGTGGCGGCTGGGAGTGGGGGTGAGCTGTGGTTTGGGTTTGGCTTGTTTGGGTGAGTTTTATAGTTATGAGGTGGAGAAAATCTAAACCACCGGATGTTGATCTAACGGTGGAAACAATGTCTAGGATTTCTAAAAAAAACTAGGCAACTGATCATTAGACAACCCTTACTAATTTCGGTTCTAGTATCCCCTTAGTAATTTCGCTTCTTGTATCCTCCACCGTTGCATTCTAGTACGTGGTGGATGCGTTGGTGTTTTGCTTTTAGCCGTTCGATCAGAAAATTAAAGATCAAAGTTTTCCAATGATTTTCTACAGTGCTACGTACTGCTACATATGCATGTGGTCGGTATATGACTTCTGCTATGGCTTACGGTGGATCGCCGATTTCAGGTGTTATTTTTTATCCGACGCTTAATTAGAGGGGTACGTAATAGCACGTAACATATGTAATGTCAGAGGATTGAAATCCACCCATAGGCCATAGCATTGCTTGTTTATGAACTGCTTAGCTCAATTTGATCGTGCAAGTTATTAGATGAACATTTAAATACATCGTAAAATAGTTCTTCTGTGTGGCAACTCAATTCTCCAGGTCAATCTTTTACAGAATCATTCTGCTTATTTGATTTCGTTGAACTTCCAAATAAGTGTTCGTCGATATATGAAAAGAAAATAGCCATGGAATTATAACTCAAAAAAATAATTTCTTTGCGCTTAGATAACTGAAGTGGTCAACGTGGAATTAATTATGGCACACGCCTACTCACGTTGCGAACTCGTTAAGTTACAGAAGTTAATATACGCTCTTATTTATTTCGATGGAGAATGTGTATGCAAATAATTTGTGTAACGCAGCCTTCAGAATTTTGCAAGTCTGACATGAACAAAACTTTCAATACGGTAGAAAATTCAATTGACTCAGTAGAAGGTACAGTCCACATCTAGAAGAAAAATTCAATTGTCTTAGTAGAAGGTACAGTCCACATCTAGAAGATGAGAATCACGTGTGTCATTCTTCCATCATTTATTTTCTTCTTGCCCATGTCTCTTTCCTTCTAGATGCTTTGACTTTTACCCGCTTTTCATGGTCAAGACGTCACAACAGTTTGATCCATGTCCTTTTCAGGCCTCCGTTGGCTGCTAGGTGCATGTACGGAGTTAACGTCACGAGGACCAGGTTGAGTGAAGAAAGGTTTATATTTTCTAACCATGTGCAAGGACATGTTTTTTTTTTCCGATTAGGTAGGGTGAATTGCCAAGTGTGCTCCGTTCGGCCACGGCATGTTTTGACATATTGTTCCGCCCAATCTCTACATTAATTACGATATGGTTTTGAGCACATCGTCTCTTCGGTCTAAACTTGTATGAGTTCGAAATGACTAATTGGGCATAGAAACTCTTACGGATAATGATGGAGATCATACGCCCGATCCCATACACGCTCACAGATTCCCACTACTCCTGCCACTTCACTTTACCCGCTTTCCCCCTTATCTGCTGCTACTGTGACTCGCTTCCATGCTATCGGACACTTCGTCCTCAACCCGATCGACCGCCCTTCCTCCCCGGCGCCAGTAGCTCGCACACTCCCACCCTATCCTCCCCTCCACCATATCCTCCTCTTTCTGCCTCCCTCCCCCATCTCTCTCTCTCTCTCTCTCTCTCTCTCTCTCTTTTCTTTGTGCTACCCGCACCGTCAATTGCACCGCCATTGATGGTGGTTTGTCGTTGCCAGTCACGGCCGCCTCCCCTCGATGCATAGGTTCCATTTTTGCCACCAATTTCTACTCTAAAACCTCGAATGAGTTTTCTCCAAATTTTAATATCTTCTTCTACATCTCTCTTCTCCCACCTCATCCCGATGACACCGCCGGTAGCCGAGTCCATCACGTCATCATCATCATCATCCAATAGTTGGTCATGCCGACGCCCCTTAGCTCAACCCCACGGAGTGTTGGTGATATGCCCTAGAGCCAATCATAAAGATGATTGTATCACGTCTATGTTTATGAGTTATTGAATAAATGTTATTATATTCTTTGGATGAATTATTGGTTATAAGATTGACAAGTATGTGACTTGTTGGTGAAGCTCTTTTAACTTATATGATGTCATTCTAAAAGTATCCCTGGACGGATGTCACTGGTCGGAACAGCAGTGATCCTATCGACCTGCACATGTATTGATTGATGACCATATTTCACCGGTCATGGATATAGGGATATCGAATCAATAATGTGAACACATGTTAGAGAACTTGGGGTTGGATTGACCCACCTTGAGACACTGTTGAGATTGTTATGATTTTATGTGTCGTCAGTTGGTCTCAAGTAATGATGATGTATAATCCTTAGATCTGAGATCAGCATGATTTTTTACATGTGTAAGAGTACACTTTGGGGGTTACCAAACGCTACTCCGTAACTGGGTAGTTATAAAAGTAGCTTTTAGGTATGCTGTGAAACATGCGGAGAAATGTGACTGGTCGGATATGAGATTTGTCCATCCTAACATAACAAGAGAGATATCTCTGGGCCCCTCGATGTGGTCGGATAAAGAAAGTGCATGGCTATGCCACTAGTGGTCTAAGTGTTCAACGACGTGAAGTTATCTAACATCCGATGGAAAAAGGATTGAACAATCCATGGATGACACAACATCTCACCTGGAGTTCAACTAGATATCGTGAGGCAAAGGGAGAATACACGAGAATGTCTTTCAGTTCGATCAAATACGGACTAGTCGTATGGAGATACGAGCTAGTCGTAGGCTGGTCGAACATGATCACTAAGTGGTCAAAACCTGGTCGTAAGGAGTTATGAACTGGTCAAGACCAAATATGAACTGGTCGTATAGAGATACCAGCTGGTCGTTAGTGATATGGACCTGGTTGTAGATCATATTGCATTAAGGTTCGTCTGATATAATTCGTATGTATTCGGGAATCGTTATGTTCTGCTAGGAGCCGCTGATGACTCGTGATCGGAAATGAGTTTCCAATTCACAACCGATTACGCATGAACCTAACGGGTCACACACTTAACGGGTTGGAACAAATCAGTACGGATACGATTCGTCAAATGTGTTCGGATACGATCCGTCACGGGCACTATATAAGGATCATGCTTGAGGCTGTTGGAAGGGCTGCAAGGCACGTGAGTTGTTCCACCGAATCCCTAACCGCCATCTTCTTGTGAGAGCCTTCCCAGGCGACTTGGTGCTAGCACACCAGCGTACAGTGTTCCTTTCCTAGACGTGTGGATATCGTAGAGGCGCTATTGTGGTTGCTGTTGCACTTGAGGACGATCCTTGACTTCTCAAGGAAAGCGATTGGTTGCTGG
Source organism: Phyllostachys edulis (assembly GCA_036346405.1). NCBI lineage: Eukaryota > Viridiplantae > Streptophyta > Magnoliopsida > Poales > Poaceae > Phyllostachys > Phyllostachys edulis. Next base: position 42,882,439 of record CM070554.1, on the reverse strand, counting down.
AGGAGTCAATCGACATTGGGAACGTTGGATGATCGATTGCGACCACTACATTAACGCGATCTTCATTAGACCAGGCTGCTCCAACTTTTCTTTCGCTGCACTGTGCGTCTGGTGGTAACGATCTATGATCTCTTGCTTATATGTCATCCTGGGTTACGTGATAGATTTTTGAATTGTCAGCTAGCGTAGCCTACCCGTATCCCTGCAATGGTATCAGAGCCATCCTGCATAGTTTTTGATCTAGATCGGTCGAATATACTGGATATGTGGCAGTAGTAGATTGGATCTATTACTGATCAGGCATGATAACCTAGATTGGTTCATATAGATGGAACGATCTAGCACTGGTCGATAAGATCGATCGGGTGTTCAGCGGTAGTAGACGTGTCTACGAGGAGGTATGAGCTAAAAGGACCAGATGGTTAATTGCGCTTGTTTATGATCACATTGCATGATACTCCTACTGGTCAAAATTTCACCATCTGAGTATGCCGCAGTGCATGGTTGTATCAAGGCAGTGATCAGATTGGTTCGGAATAGGGTTAATATGATTAATCCAATGATTTCTGAGGCTTGATTATGTGAATAAGCACTACTACGTAAAAGGTATTCACAAGCGGTTCAAAAGGTCATCACGAGCGGTTTCGTGGTATGCGAGTTTATAGGTCGATGATGACATGAGGTCATCACGAGCGATTTTCAATATGCGTGATGCATACTTTCCTGAGCGGTTATTAGCGAGAACCAAATGCATGATAAATACTATCACAAGCGGTTTTAGCCACAAAGCAAATGCATGATGACTTTTCTCTATAAAGCCCTAGCGTTGGTGCTTGTGCTATTAAATTGGCATCATATATATATATATATATATATATATATATATATATATATATATATATATATATATATATATATATATATATATATATATATATATATATATATATATATATATATATATATATATATATATATATATATATATATATATATATATATATATATATATATATATATATATATATATATATATATATATATATATATATATATATATATATATATATATATATATATATATATATATATATATATATATATATGTTACGTAGTCTCTCGGACTTTGGGGGATCGTCACCTTGATATGAGAAAGATGAGGCAGTAGCCACGGGCAACCTCATTGAGCCCCTGCGAGTTTAAAAAATTTGGATGCCAAGAGTGTCAGGACATCCAATTACCTGGATGTTGTCGATAGGTAATTGGACCTAGGTTCAGAAAGTGACATGGATGCGTAGGTATTCCGACTGGGAAGTGGCATCATGTATCACCAACTAACCATTCTTGAGCATGTAATCGTCTTTAAACCCAACAAGAACACCAAGCAACTTCTCACATTTCAAAAGAATTCTCAACTTGTTGCTTGGTGTTCTTGTTGGGTTTAAAGACAATTACATGCTCAAGAATTGTTGGTTGCTGATAGATGATGCCACTTCGATGGAATACCCACGATCAACGCCACTTTCAACATAGCGATGTCCAATTAGCTATCGACAACATCCAGGTAATTGGATGTCCCGACGCCTCCTTGCATCCATACTTTTTAAACTTGCAGCGCCAATGAGGTTGCCCGTGGATACTGCCTCATCCTTCTCATGTCATGCGGATCTAATTTCCTAAAGTGGTCGGGACTACTAACAATATATATATAATATATATATGATGCCGGTTTTAATGGTACAAGTAGCCAACGCTGGAGACTTTATAGAGAAGAGATTATGAATGGAATGGTAGGGCGACAGGGACGCAAGAGGTAGGAGAACTTGACCAGGCATGAACACAGTTACACAGACAAAGGTGAAATGAATGGCGAGAGACAGCATAAGACTATTAACATCATTACATCACAGAGCAAGGGGACTATTAATATGACTAATTATCAATTCAATTTCAGCATAATACTATTAACATCATTACATCACAGAGCAAGGGGACTATTAATATGAACTAATTATCAATTCAATTTCAGCATAAGACTATTGACATCATTACATCACAGAGCAAGGGGACTATTAATATGAACTAGTTATCAATTCAATTTCAGCATAAGACTATTGACATCATTGAGCAGTTCATCAGCAAGACAACAAGACCAAGAGTGTCCAAACCCACCACACTAGTAGTAGCCCTCGGCATCCATCGCAAAGCACTAGCCATTTTCATCACAAAGCAAGGGGGTAGAGACAGAGAGGGAGTAAGGTAGGGTGATACCTCAGTACAGTGCAACCACGGCGGTAACCCCACCACCAGCACAACCCTCATCCATCTCCTTCACCTTGCATAACTCACACAAACATCAGGACACAACTTAAGGCTCAAGCATAAAAATCAAACTCAACAAAAGACATTAAGCTAACAGATCTAGAGGAGAATAGAGGGAGGATGGGGAAAGCAAAGCCTCGCCAGGGCCCAAGCGCAGGAGGCCGAGCAGGAGAACCAAGCCATGGCGGCACAGGTGACACGCGGGGTGGCGGTGTCACCGTAGTTGTGGCACGACCCTGACACTACAGAAGACACTACAACTATCGTACGATCTTGTGCAGTGCAGAGTGGTGTCACAACCTATGGCGACGGCGACGGGCGGCGGCGTCGAGGTGGGGAGGGGAACAGACGAGAGTAAATGCACTAGGAAGTGGCGAGTTAGGGCGAGCGCAAAACCTAGCGGCGCTGGGGAGTGAGAGTTAGGGCGAGCGCAAACCCTAGCAGCCGGGCTCCTACTAATAAAGAGACTTATCACAGACGGTTCTATTATGGAACCATCAGTGATAATTATCCTGCACGGTTCCATAATGGAACCGTCGTGAAATAATTTTTCTCAAATATATTGGAACCGTCTGTGAAATGATTTTTCTCAAATATATTTATCTTGTATATACACTTACATGACATGAAGAAATTACATGTTTATATGTCAATTTTGTCATTTAAATCTTCTTTGAAAATTTGCTTTAAGTATATATACATACATACATATATATAATTAATTAATTTGTTCCACTAAACCGTCTTTGATATAATTAATATTAATTGTAACTTCACCTCCAAACTAGATTTTTTCCACAAAACCGTCTATATATATATATATATATATATATATATATAGAGAGAGAGAGAGATATAGAGAGAGAGATATATATATAGAGAGAGAGAGAGAGAGAGAGAGAGAGAGTAATAATTCAACATATAATTAATATAGTAATTAACTTAATTCACCTCCAAACTTTTTTTTTCATTTTGGAATTTTCATATGGCCAAACAAGTGGCGATTAAACTACTAAAAGATTAAAAAAGTAGAAACCTATAATTAAACAAAGTTTTTCTAGTGGCGGAGGTAGGCTGTTATCTCCGTCTTCAATACTTCATAGGCGACGGCGTCGGCATCGGACGATTCCTGATCATCAGCGAACGAAGCCTGAAATGCGTCCACCCACTAACGCGCTTGTTCGAGTGTCTCCCGAAGACTCTCAGACTGTTGAACCAAGAAGAATTGAGCCCATAGGCTCTCTTCCCTTGCTTGAGGGGTCTCGGCCTGGTCGACTTGGTCGCCTCCCACCTCGATTACGCAGTCCAAGTGACGGCAAGCCTCCTGGAGACGTGCAACGTCGTTTTGGAGGACCACGTCGATGACGTGGTAAACTCGCCGAGAGTCAGAGATCACCCGGAAGACGCGGCGGAGGAGGATGTCAAGACAGCGGAAGGTGGCCGTCACCTGCTCCGGCAAATTCTCGGCCAACGTAGGAGTGAAGACACTGTTGAAACGAGTTCTTCCGTAGCAGTTCAACGTCTGAGAGAGGTGCTCGTCTGATGCGGCGGAGTAAGCCATCAATCTTGGCGACAAGGAAGAGACAACCATTTCTGTTTTTTTTATAAGTATGTAGGGATGATCATCTTCGATGGCAGATGATCCTTTTTATAAAATAAGGTATAAATTCAGAGTGTGAGACGAAGAGAGGCATCGGGGAGTTGAAGCGAATCGATGCGACAAAGAGATGCATCGGGGAGCCGAAGCGGATGGCGACGAAGAAGAAAACGCATTGGTCATGGCGATATTATCACGAGCGGTTATAACAAAAACCGTTAGTGATATGTGGTAATATCACAGACGATTATTGTTAAGAACCGTCTGTGATGTTTCACGGACGGTTCTTTGTTGAAAACCGTCTGTGATATGTAGAATTGTCATAGATGTGATACTTCACAGACGGTTTTCAACATGAACCATTTGTGATATTACCTCTTCACAGACGGTTTTTAGCTCAGCCAGTAACACAGATGGTCTCTAAACCAAAATCGTCTGTGATTGCATGTAATATAGACGGTTTTGATCAACCGTCTGTGATGAGGCGTCCAGTATTAGCCTTTTTGTAGTAGTGAAGATTCATGTCTCGGAAATATTTTTCGAGAGCACTGCCCTCGATCAGCAAGGGGCGTTGCCCCTTTGAACCCTGCCTGCTAACCGGCTAGCGAGACCACCGTGGTTGTAGCTGCGTTATATAGTAGTATGTGTTCATGTCACCCGATTCTATGCATAACTCGTTTTTGCAGGGATTGATGTGAATAGTATGGCCTATTGTGTATGTGATGCATGAATGGATTTCACATGGCCTGCATGTCATGTTGTGTGATAGCCATCGAGCTACATATTATTGTATAACGGTCTACGTACTGGCTTGTGATGCTTGATATTATCGTCTGTAATTCATTACTAGCTTTTATGAGTAATTGCTTAGTGATGAATTCGGTCGGAGACTTCAAGCATGATGGTCGGAGGACAGGAAGCATGGTGATGGAGATCGTCATGTTAAGAGCCATACTATTTTAAGTCAAATTGATGCTTTTCCCATTGTTGCGACCATCACGATTTTGATCGTTAATTGGTAGGTCTACCAAAGTAGGGTGTCATTAACTATCTTAATAAGATGGGGTGGGTGTCGGACACCCACATGCGTAGTGTTGGTTTAACTTGACAAGGCTATCAAAAGGGTTTTGGGCCTTGGGGCACAGTGTTGGTCGAAAGTGCATAGAGATGTTACTCGTGGTCGGAAAGGGTTTCCGAGTCACAACCGAATACATATGAACCTATAGGGTCACACACTTAGTGGGTTGAAATAAACTTGTTCGGATAGGATCCTTCATGGGTTCTATATAAGGAGATGCACGAGGCTATTGAAAAAGACATGAATTGATGTGAGTTGCTCCACCAAAGCCCTAGCCGCTATCTTCCCGAGAGCTCTATCGTGCGAGTTAGTGCTAGCACACCGGCGTGCGGTGTTCCTTCCCTAGACGTCTGGATACCGTAGAGGCGCTGCTGCGGTTGCTGTTGCACTCAAAGACGATCCACGACTTCGCAAGAAACGCGATTGGTTGCTGGAGGAGACAATCATCGACGAGGACACTAGATGATCGACTATGTTGGACGATCGACTATAGTGGACGATCGACTACGACCACCATATCGATGCGCTCTTCGTTGGATCAGGCTACTCCAACTCTTCTTCTGTTGCATTGCGTATCTGGTGGTAACGATCCGTGATCTTCTATTTGCTTGACTTCGTGGTCTACGTGGTATAAATTTTGAATTGCTAGCTAGTGTAGCCTACCCGTATCCCTTCATATTTGTTGTCTCATCAATTTTTGTTGCGCTAGATCGAATTACTGAGATCGACCATTTTAAATTAGATCCGATGGAAGAGAGAAGCGTACGATAGAGTCACTCACAACTCTTACATGCCCACCAATGTTGGAATTATTCAACTAAAACGAATTAACTGTGGAGACTGAAGGGGTAATATAACCTCTTATTAAAGATGAGTTGCTAGTCAGCCTCCCAGCGTGGCCACGTCACCCTTTTTTTTTGGCCGCTGGATTCGTCGCGTAGCCCGTTCCCTGCCGCCCGATTTCGCCGGCGAATGTGGTTCGCGCGAAGCTTCGCATCCGCTATACATGTATGCCTTGACGCTCCTTCTATTGGTCTCTTTGCCCGGGTTGATGCCTCCAGAGCCCTCCGGTTCCTTCTCTTCCCCTCCTCTCAGGCACCTCCTTCTGGGTCGCCGCTCTCCTCGCCTTCGCCTGCGCTACCCCGGTCGGATCCTCCCATTCGCCCACGCCGCCCCCACTGCCCGCCACCACCTCCCACCGCCCTCCTCCTTATGCGTGGCCCGCCGCTCTTCCCCTGCCCCGCCGCTCTCCTCCCCTTCGCCCGTGGTGCCCCCGGCGATAGCCTGCTCCCCCGATGGTTGTGCCGGCACCTCCCGCCTCTTCTTCCATCCTGTCCCCGCACCACCTCCTCCATCGCCGTCTCCTACCTTCGCAGCCTTCTCCGACGCCTCCCCGCCTTTAGATCCACTGCCATTCTTCCACGCTGCCCTCGCACCACCTCCTCTACTGCCGCCTCCCACCTTTGCCTCCATACCCTCGGGTTTCCCCCGCACCCCACCGAGATCCCCGACCGCTGTCTCTCTTGCCGCCCCTTGCCTTACTCCTGCTCGACTCCCCCAAAATCCCCTGGCACAGCCCGTCGCCGCTTGCGTGGCCCTCTGTGATGCCTTTTTGCGCGCCGTGGCGCCACATGTCCGTCCTCCTCTCCTTATCCATAGGTACGAACCGATTGCTCCTTGATCGGTATGAATTTCTTAATACATGTGTATACGTATTTAGGTTGTGATCTGGTTGTACTCGACTCCCCAAATCCTCGCTTTATTATCGCGCTGCGGGCACACCGCCGCTTCCGTCGTCCTCTCCATATCCATAGGTACGAACCGGCCGTTCAACCGGCAGTCAGTACGAATTTGTTATATCTGTGTGCTTCTGTGCTTGAGTTGTGATCCGGTTGTTATCCACCATTTGGGTAGTTCCTGTCATGGTTCCGACACATTGGTGCTAAGTGCATTATCTGTAAACATCTATTGTGACTTCAAATTTATTTAGATAGTCTGGTTGTTCAATGACTAACATTGTCCTCTTTATGGAAAGTTGTTGCATCTATAAATTGATGCTACCGACATTGAGAACCATATTCTACAGAACATAAAAACTGGATGAAAATTGTTGGTGAATGGTTTTGCTTTTGTTTACTAATACTTGTACTCAAAACATTTGTTTTTGTTGTGCTAAGTGCATTATCTGTAAACATCTATTGTGACTTCAAATTTATTGAGATAGTCAGGTTGTTCAATGACTAACATTGTCCTCTTTATGGAAAGTTGTTGCATCTATAAATTGATGCTCTGAGCATTGAGAACCTTTTCTCTACGAACATAAAAGCTGGATGAAAATTGTTGGTGAATGGTTTTGCTTTTGTTTACTAATACCTGTACTCAAAACATTTGTTTTTGATCCAGAAACTTGAATATTAATTAACAAATCCTAATATTACAAGAATATATTTATTTGTGTCAAATATTCAGCAATGTCCAACTGCGCCACAGCCCATAGGTGATGGATTTAGCTGGCTCTTTTACCAATTTGCTATGGTTATGGGTTTCAACATTATCATAATAGTACAAATGCCAAGTGATTTAGTACATTGCTTGCATCAATTGACATTGCCATAGACTTCCCATAGTATGTTCTTCACATTTCGATCCTTCGCAAATTTGGATCTGAAGTTGAAGATGTTCTTATTGACATTGCGAGAAGATTTTTTGAATCTGTAAGTTCTTTCCCCTCTATTTTTTCCTGATTTTGAATGCTTACCTCTTCTTGGTTCATATACATTTATATTTCTTTGATGCGGTGAAAGACCATGATGATGCAAAACTAATGGTGGAGTATTTCCAATATACTAAATAAGGAGAATCTAGATAACTTTGCTCGTAAAAGAGATTTGGATTAAAGTGCACAAAGGATACATCAAAGTTACTTGAGAAGATACAATAGTTTGTTAACAGATGGAAGGTATAATGTTTGACAGATAATCACTATATTTTTTTCCAACAGCACTCCTTGAGTTGCTATATGTAATGTTCGTTACAAATTTTTCACCCTTTGCATCTGTCAATTTTTGGTTGAGATATCAATTTGCTATTGCAAAGTTGAAAGACTCGTGGATTTGTTGGAAAGCATGGAGCGAGCGGATTGCTTGATATCAAGAAGGTAATACATTTTAATGGTCAATGTTTTTGAAAATTTATCTTTTATTCAAGTTCCTGATTTCCATCTATTTTCAGGTTTAGCATGCTAGCTTTTTTAGTGAATGTAAGAAGCAAAGGGCTGTTATGGAAGCTGTTAAGCCGCAAGTTGATTAATGACGATCGAAAATGAACACCATCAATATGCTTTTATCATTGCGTGCTAATTAAGCTAGATTTTGATGGTAACCGACCTAGCTTCAATTTTACCTTTTCTTATAAGGTGTGCTCGAGTGGGAGATGGGACATTGAATATAACCAAATGTTTTAACCTTTACAGGGGCACTCCAGGTTATGTTGGTCCTAAAAGTGGCTGGTCTAAAACCTGATTGTAAACTTTACACCACAATAGTATCAACTTGTGCAAAATGTGCAAAATTGCCATGTTTGAGGTAACTAAATCACAAATTCACAATAGGAGGTTGCCATTTAAATTTTGGTAATATACTATACCTCACGTTATATCACTTATTGTGTGCTTTTATTTTAGGTGTTCCATGACATGGTCAGTGCTGGAATAGAGCCAAATGTTAAGACATATAATGCACTAATTGATTCTTTGTGCTAAAAATTTGGACAAGTGGCAAAACCATTTGATGCTTATGGTATCCTGTATCCTGTAGAGTTACACTAATATATTTCTTCTCACCAATCTATTCAGTAGCTTTAGGTGAATTTAGGTAGGCTCGGTCAATTTATACTTACTATATCATGCTTTTATCATAGAACATGGTGATAAGAAAATCTTCATGTCTGGACATTATATTGTCGCTATAGATGCTTGGTATGCTCTATGAACATTATTCCGATCCAGATTGTAGATTGTACTCCGAGAATTGGCCTGTCACGGCCAAATCTAATGTGGGCTTAGAATCTAATGAAAAGATCTGTATTGTACAATTTGTGGGCTTGTTGCTCTTACTTTTCATGTATACTGGAATTTTTCCTATACTGATCGTATATTGTAGCCTGTAAAGTTACACTAATATATTTCTTCTCACCAATCTATTCAATAACTTTTGGTGAATTTTGGTAGGCTCAAGTCAATTTATAATGACTATATCACGCTTTTATCATAGAACATGGTGATAAGAAAATCTTCATATCCTCTACATTATATTGTCACTATGGGTACTGGTATGCTCTATGAACATTATTCCGATCCAGATTGTAGATTGTACTATGAGAATTGGCCTGTCACGGCCAAATCTAATGTGGGCTTAGAATCTAATAAAAAGATCTGTATTGTACAATTTGTGGGCTTGTTGCTCTTACTTTGCATGTATACTGGAATTTTTCTTATACTGATCGTATAATGTATCATGTAGAGTTACACTAATATATTTCGTCTCACCAATGTATTCAGTAACTTTTGGTGAATTTTGGTAGGCTCAGTCAATTTGTAATGACTATATCATGCTTTTATCATAGAACATGGTGAAAAGAAAATCTTCATATCCTCTACATTATATTGTCACTATGGGTACTGGTATGCTCTATGAACATTATTCTGATCCAGATTGTAGATTGCGCTTAGGTTGATAATAAATCACTACTGAAAATTTTCCTATACTGATTGTATCCTACAACCTCTAGAGTTACACTGATTTATTTCTTCTCAGCAATCTGTTCAGTACCTTTCAGTGATTTTTTTAGGCTCGAGTCAATTCTCTATTTACTCTGAATTGAGTCATTGCTTCCAACCGTATTCCAGTTTTCACATTTAATTTTGTTACACATCGTCTGTCATGCTTTAAGCATAGAACATGGTGATACACCGATTTTCGTACGCTCTACATTATGTTGTCACTGTGAGTGCTGCTATGCGCTATACACATTATTCTGATCCAGATTGTAAATTGGACTTAAGTTGATAGTAAATCATTACTAAAATTTTTCCTAGACTAATTTATTAATTCTCACCAAACTGTTCAATAGCACTCAGTTATTTTTTTTGTAGCCTCAGAACCAATCACTGACTACTACAGATAGTCATTGTTACAAAACATATTCGAGTTTTCACTTTTTTTTTGTTACACAATGTGTAACATGCTTTTATCATAGAACATGGTGATAAGCAAAATTTTGTATGCTCTACATGATATTGCCGAATTATAATTTGCTGCTACTCTAATCCCTTAATTCTGTCATATTGAAAATGGTCATAGAATGCATAGAACATGCAATGAAACATGATACACTTTTATCGACTTATTATCTTCTTCAACAAAGTTGTTTCTAATCCATGTAAAACCAAAAAACAATCTACCATCTATTCAATGGTCGGGCGCAGTGTAGCGCGCCTTGCCACCTAGTTTAGTTGAGGCAGAGGTGAGGCGCGGACAAGTCAGGGGTGGAGCCGCAAGGTGGGTTCCTCGTGGTTCCAGCCGCCGCCGCCAAATATCGGAGTACGAATCTCAGCGTGGTAGAACTGTGGCAAATTCGACTGATTTTCACAAAGTTTTTAAGTCAACTGACGTTTAGCAGTTCCATTGAAACATTGCTGATCAAAAGTCCTTCGTGCTATATGTAGTTATAAGTCTTAACTTTTGTTTTTAAAAAGCACTTTCAAATTTCCCACAACGTGATGGACCCTGTTGCGACATTTTCGAGATCTATCTGTGGGTATATGATACGATTGTGTTGTATTGGTTTTGTGTCGCGTTCAGTTGGCTGCGGCGCTCTGGTATACATGACACTATTTCTGGATTTGATGAATTAAGACGGATGTTCTATTATGTTCTTAATAAATCAATGATTAAATTTGATTTATATTACCACTATATACTATCGGTAGAATACACCATAAAATTTCTCTAGTACATATGCATGTGTGAAAAAAATATCGTGGAGTTGACAACGATGCATGCGGCTTAATAGGATGGTTACCTTTCTATCTTCATTTGTACTAGCTTGGTGATCTTACGGGTTCACCATTTCACACCAATAACGGGTGAAAACCACAATATATTTGAGAGACAAACTGTTTTTTTAGTTAGTTTTAAGTGAAACTACGTGCGTTTAATCCACAGACGTTGCACGCGTTGTCAACTGCAGTTTAGAAACTAAAAAAAATCACAAATAACCAACACAGTTGGGTATAGCCTGTACAACAAGCTTCCAGAGCAGATTAGTAGAATATGCGAGAGACAAGATATTGTTGAGGAACCGTCGTTGGTGAGTCTAGTCCGAACGATTACCTTATAGACAAACTCATAATCGTAATAATAACGCAAGAACACAAGAACAGAATAATAGATTGAACACAGAGATATGAGAGGACTTCGGGCTTTTCTTTATTGATGAGGGGTCCCCTCTCCTTTATATAGGCCATGGATGGATGAGGTGTCCACCTGGGTCAGAATTCTCTGGTCCTGGGCTCGGTTTCTTAACACTCCTCCCTTGAACACTCATCCGACATATCTCAAAACTCCATAAAAACCCAGTGAGAAAAAATTTGGAGAAAGAGTACATGACATGCGTTCCGCCGCGTTACACAAATTGCCTCGTTAAAAACCTTAGCCGAGAAACTTCAGGAAAACTCATCAAAGGAAAAAGAGTACAATCCACCCAATTTTATTTAATCTCCAAGATTTATTCTTTGAGTACTCGATCTTCGTGATCAAGCTTTAATAATAAGTTCGTGAAGGTTCTCCCCCTGAATTTTGCACTTCTCTAAGTCTCATAATTCTAATTCCACGTATACATATTTCAAAGCTAGATGCTGGAAGTGACTTAGTGAATAAATCTGCAAGATTTTCACATGACTTAGTATGCAGTACTTTAACTTCATCCATCTTTTGCAATTCATGAGCATAGAAGAACTTGGGGTTGATATGCTTTGTAAGAGGACTCTTCACATAACCCATCTGTACTTGTGCAACACAAGCTGCATTATCTTTATAGATAATAGTGGGGGTTTGTGCGGCATTCAATTCACACGACTGCTGGATGTGATGAATCATCAGCCGAAGCCAAACATATTCTCGTAAGGCCTCGTATAGTGCTATGATTTCTGAGTGGTTCGTCAAAGTCGATACAAAACTCTGCTCAGACGATTTCCATAAAATTGTAGTCCCACCACATAGGAAAATATAGCCTGCTTGCAACTTGGCTGTATGCGGGTTCTACAGGTACCCGGCATATGCATAGCCATTCATAGCTAGGTCTTGATTATTTCTGTAGAACAGACCAAGTTCTTTGCTTCCTTTGAGGTATCGGAAGATGTCCTTCATTCCATATCAATGCCTTTGGTACTTTCTGCACTATACCTTGCTAGCAGGTTAACGACAAATGCAAAGGCCGATGTAGTATAGTTTGCTAAATACATGAGTGCTTCAACTGCGCTCAAGTATGGGAATTCCGGTCTCAAGACTTCCTCCCCCTCTTCTTTAGGTTTGTACGGGTCTTTGTCTTGTTGCAAAGATCTCCCAACCATCAACACTTTCGAAGGGTATGCTTTTTTAAAATCAAACCTTGCTAACACCTTCTGATTGTAGGTTGACTGATGCACTAATATCCCTTCAGGGGCATGCTCAAACTGCAAGCCTAGGTAATATTTGGCTTTACCAAAATCTTTCATTTCGAACTCTGACTCCAAGTAAGAGCTTGCTTTCTTTATACCTTTCAGGGTTTCAATGATATTCAAATCATCTTCATACACTGAGATTATACAAAATCCATCCTGAGATCGTCGTATAAATACACAGGGATAATTCTCATTGTTTGTGTAGCCTTTCTTGCATAGAAAGTCGCTTCAAGCGATTATACCACATCCTGCCTACTTGCTTAACTTCGTAAAGTGACTTTCTGAGTTTTACACTGTATAGATTTCTATTTGCTCTGTCTTGGTTCGGGACAGGGATAGATTCAGGTATCTTCATATAAATGTCTGAATCCAAAATTTCATAGAGGTATGCAATTACCATATCCATCAATTTCACTTTTAACTTTGTTAACTGCACTATCTTGTGTTTATCTCAAAATTTTTTGTGGGGTTTGCAGTCATTTTGTTGATTTGCTTGCTGTCTTCTGGGCTGTTAAAAAAATGAAATTAGATCACGATGATTTGTGTAAACTAATTTTGTTGTGCTTGCGTGTGCGTACGTCGCATTAGCTTTGAAGGAAAACATGTTACACATATGTGTTGCTAATCTGTACGTGCCAACTAAGAGCACGAATAGGAGTCATATGCATGTACGACTAGGAGTCGTATGCATGCACGTATTTATTTTCTGGTTGCTTGCGTGGAGATAAAAAGCTCCATGGCGTGGTGGGCGTTGGAAAAAATTGCAACATTGCCGTGAACAGCATGTAGCATTTTTTTTCTACAGGTGCAACATTTTTTCTACAGATGCAACATTTTTTTCCTACAGATGCAACACTTGCAACATTCCCGGACAACGGTTGCAACATACTAGGACAATGATTGCAACATCTCCGGACAACGATTGCAACATCGTAAATCAAAAAAATAAAGCATCTGGAAAAAAATGCGTTGGAAAAAATCGCAACATCCCCGTGAACAGTATGCAACAGTTTTTTTCTACAGGATGCAACACTTGCAACATCTCCAGACAACGGTTGCAACATCCTAGGACAATGGTTGCAACATCCCTGGACAACGGTTGCGACATCGAGGTGGCCCTCACGTCGATGTCGGAGAGAGACGAGGCGGAGGCCAGGCGGTTGTGTCGTGACGTGCCCCGGCCTCGTCGACTTGGTCGCTTTGCGGAGGGATCAAGACGTCATTGTGCCCAGGACCGGATCTTTTGTGGGAGAGTGGACATTTGGGCTATTGGTGTAATCGAGCACTTCTTGATTAGTTTGCCCAAATTCACGAAAAGTAGACTTCTTTTGGGATTGAAATGTGTGATACCATTGGTTAATTACTAAAAGGATTGACCAGAGCCCATTATATACATAATAATATACTAAGTCAGTCGATCAGGGGCTGAGGCAGCAGCGAGGCTTCGTGGGCGGCCGCCAAAGGCCAAACCTCGCCAAGCGACTAGGCGAGCAATGCACTAATGAAGTAGGTTTTGTCGGTTTGTGTAGCAGCGTAGGTCTCAACATTGCTTTTTGTTTAGTCAATTTCAAAGTCAAACTTCCTTACTACTATGGAGGATGGTGAATGCAGAGCATACGAATGGAATGCTTATATTGGACGTACTCACAGTATCATTACCCAAAAAAAAGATCTACTGAATATGTATTGATACAGATACCCTCGAGAGCCCCAGCCGACATAGAAAAGCCCACTCAAAAGAGTCAAAAGATCTAGCTGAAACAACTCTCCTTAACTCGACAGCACAAGCATACATGTGCGTTGCAGTCTTGCAATGGAAATTTGGAACTGCTAAATTGCTCGCTCGATCCGATCGTGCTTGTTCACGTGATGAAGTGGCGATGCACACGCGGTAGCATGAGCTGTGTATGCATGCCCGGGCAATCTCTGAAACGACCCCATTTTTTCGAACAGGGTGTACTCGGTTTGCGCAATCGCTTAGAATTTCGATTGCAGACCGGAATGGCACCAAACCTGCTTACGAACGTTTAAAAAACATTTATTTGGTTGAATTATGGCCTAACGGCTATTTTGCAGCAACAAAATGGGCATATTAAGCTCAAGCTTTAACTTACATTCAGAAAAACCAAATAGCCTCCACAGGAAAGCTTGAGTGCGGTCGTAACCCTAACACGATCTCTAAAGTGTCCTTCAATCTTCTGATGCACCTTCTGATGAAAAATTAGCGAGATTAAGTACACAACATACTCAACAAGCTATATGGGAAAACTATTTAACTACATGCTAGGAATTCAATTAATTGTTGAGGTCTTACCATATCAGGTATATATGGATGCAACTTTTGAGTTAAAGAAGTTTACCTTTAAAATAGTAAAATTATACTAATATGACAGTAAGACCATAGGGGTTTTCTAAACATATGTAATTATCATCTTAATATCTCAAAATCTCTATTTATGCCTCATATATTGGAATCACCCATAAACACAACTTCATTAACTGGAAACACGACGTATCCGAATACCATTGATTATACTCTGTGGAGTTGCTCAACTTTACCCACAAAATATTTCATACTCATACTGTCATGCAATATACACGCAACCTGATAGTGTGCGACTGAGTTAAGATAACAAAGCATTTCCACTGCTCAACCTTTCTAGCCTCTACCCGGTAGGTTCAAGGTCAATACAGTCATCGGAAAACCACTGGCCAATGGTGGAGTGCACGGTCCGATGCTGACTGGTCCATACTGTTGTGTAGTTTAGCGAGTTCTCTGACCGGCCCACTCCTAACTCACCCCAATCCACGGCTGCTCTATACAACAAGAGCATTGACATCCTGTAGATATTCAATCGGAAGAGCAGTGTATTGAGCTAAGTTGGATATACCAAACTCGTGGTTGAGCGATTTCTATATCTGTTATTTGGCACAAAGTTCTAGTCCTTACCTGTCTTACTATGAGATGATGGACCAACATCCAACTCGTGGTTGTCTACCTCTTGATCTCACCTTCGACTCACTTTTATCAAGTCTATTGGGTTGTCTAACCTCCTGGTCTCAACTCTCAACTCTCCACCAAAACCATTAGCAGTTAGCCAATACTCTTTTTCAGAATTTATAAACACATTGTGTGACAATGCTGAATATTTAATAATATTTTATGTATCTTAAACTTGTCAAGATGAATATAGCCTACAAATGAGCAGTTGAGTTTGTATGTGGGGTGATAGGATATATCTAATCATCATGATATTAGAAGTATTATTTCAATATTAAAGTAATTGGCATAAATATGATAGTGAAAGTAATAATAAAAGTATATAAAATATAGGCTCAAAATGATCAAATGGATGCAACTTGCCTTCGTATCTGCAGTCCTTGACCGGATTTACCTCTCCTATCTTGATCAATTCCTTCTATAGCTTGATCAATAAATTAGGCTCTAACGTGGAAGAAAATCCAATAAATAAATCTAGAACCAACAAGAGGCGAGCTGGGAACAAAATAAAATAAATAAATTCAGAAAGAATAGAAAAGAAAGGTGGTGTGGGTGGTCAGGATTTATTGAATGCTTGATTTGGCTAAACGGAGTCGAAAATATGATTCACAGGCTTGAAACGGTCAAAACGAACATATATATTTATATGTCTAACGGGTTGGGTGAACAGTAATGGGTCATGTGAATAGTGACATGTTTGATACTATTCACTGAAGTGTTCGGGTAGGAATAGTAAAAGGTTTGATGAATAGTGTCAGGTCAACACTATTCAGAGCGGGTCAGGTTTGATGAATAGTAATGGATTAGACTAGGGTGTTAATGGGTTGAATAGTATTGGGATTTGAGTAGTGTTAGGCTACACAGTGGGAAATAGTATCGGGATCAATTGGCCTTTTGTGTTTACTTCCGACCCATGTGACCATTTGGCCCAATTCGGGATTTAGTCGAAGGGTGCCCAGCTCCTGTTTTCTTTTTTCTCATTGGCTTCCTTTGCTTGCTTTCCTTCTCTCTGTCCGACAGTGGCGGCGGCGATTGCGACGGCGGTGGTGGTGAGGGAAGGTGCGAGGAGCAACTATGTAACATCCTAAAGCTCTGTTACCATTTTTAAAATTAATAAAGTTATTATTTTATTGATTTTTCTAAGTTGTAAAAGAGTTTTCTTGATTCTCTGATAATTTAAAAGAGTTTTATTGCTTTTCTTGAATTATCTAAGTTTTAAAAGTCAAAAATAAAATTGTTTTAAAAGTCAAAAATAAAATTTATTGAGTTTACTCGGTTTTATTGGATTTAAATTGAAAAAAAAGAAAAACTTAATTAATTTCACGAAGTTTTGGATTTTAAAAAACTTTTCCTATTTTTAAGAAATTAAAAATAATTTATATGCAAAAATAAAAGCCAACTTTAAGTTAGAAATAATTTTATTAAGTTCAAATTGATTCAAGGAATTTCTTTAAATTTTTCCTTAATTTTTTGAACTCTCTTGGCTATTTTCTAAAGGCTTATTTGATTTGTTGTCTTTTCTGAAATTCGAAAATCATTAAAAATCTTGAAATCCTCCCGGGCCGAATGGTTTCCTTCCGGCCCATTTCTCCCTCCACGCCGGCCCAGCCGCTCCCATTCTTATCTCCTCTCTCCCCTTGTCTCGCTGCCAACCGGGCCCACTCGCTAGCCTCTCTATCGGGACCCCGGATATACAACTCCGGGACCCTCTGTGCATTCTGAACTAGTCCCATGATCAGTAGCTAGCTCACACAGTTGCAACATCGATGGAATCATATCCATACAACCAGATAGCTAATGAAGCAGACAAATTAATATTACTTAGTAGCAAAGGACCTTATGGTCAAGTTTTACAGAGTTTGCCACGCAGGGCTTAATGATAACAGAATAAACCTACAGCGGAGAATAAACAAACTCGTGGTAGCCATCTGACTTGCCCACAGGCAATTGAGTGAAGAACGCATCCTAGTTCGCATAGTCTTCAAGGTATTCATAAAAAATCTCTGTATTCCCTGGTTCTTCCTCTGTGACTGTTCAACAATGGCTCAAAGCCGTGAGTACTTCAAAGTACTCAGTAAGTTGTCAGGAAATGTATGCAAATAGTATTCATGCAAGGCTTGATAACGATAGTTTTATGGCTATTTTGCAGAAAGCAGTATTGACAGTAAATACAGTAATTAGATTGAAAAACATAATTTAAAAGATTAATACGTAAGTAATCAAGTTTCTTTAAAGCAACTAGTGAATACCCTGTTCACTTCCCAACCATCAACCAACATCCATATCGCTTCCCAACCAAACCATTCATGTAATACCCCGATTTGGTTGTGAGGCAGAAGCTTGAGCACTTGGTAAAATCAGAGTTAAGGGGGGTTTTCTACCCTGCCCTGGGCTTGGGCCCTTGGCCAACAAGCCCAAGGAGGTGGCCGAAAGGCCCATGGGGGAGCAGCCAAAAGACCCAAAGGGGGGGGGCTGTTTTCCCAACCCTGCCCCACTTTCCTGGCCGCCGCCCCCTATGTCCATCCTCAAGCCGCTACCCCCTCCAAGCCTTGAAGCCGCCGCCTCCCCTAGTCCTGAAGCCACCGCCTCCTCCAAGACCTAGCAGCAGCCCTACGCCCCATCCATCCTCCTCCTTTGGTGCAGCCGGCCCTCCTTCCTCCATTGGAGCAGCAGCTCTTTCTTCCTCCTTTGGTGCTGCCGGCCAAGACAAGGGAGAGCCCGGAGGCCGTCGTCCTTTGGTGACCCGAGCAAGGACCAGCGTCTCAAGCATCTCCTAGAGTATCATCTCCCATCCCTGCTGTTGTTTCAGTTTGTTCTTGGTAGGGATCGGTTTTTGGATTCATCAATAGTGCTGTGTTTAGAATCAGATTGCTGTCCTCTGTTGAACGTTGATTCTCGCTTAGATCAAGGCCGAATTCGGATTTTTGATCTCTTAGAGAATTGTAGATTATTTCATCAGGTTTCCATAGCCTCTGAGTTCACCTAAATCCGAGTTATGGTTTGGAAGATACGTCCATTTATGTACCACTGTCCAGAACATCGATTAATTCCCAGCAGTCACTTTGCGTAGCAAATTGAGCCTTGTTAAGGTCCGAATCAGGAATCCTCCCTATTATGAGAATTGTATTTTATTGTATTATATTTCCATATCCACCAAGATCACCAAATTCCGATATACGGATCAAAAGTTATGTTCGTTTCATTCTTGCTGTTCAGATTCCTGACGAGATTAGTATGTTGATTTGTCTTGTGATATATGTTTATGTTAGAGGCACATTCAGGGTTCCCACCCAACTAGAATATTTTATAAAATTTCATAACCTTTTCAGAATGTTAAAGAACACCTTAATTGGAGTTGTAGATCAATAGTTGAGTTATTTTCTTTACTGCTGTGCGTTTCGTCGGAACAGAATCTGTCTTTCATGTTCAGCTGCTTGTTAGTATTTTTCTTTGGCCGATTTGGGGTATCTCCCCAACTAGGTTTTCGTATATATGCTTGTTAAGTTTCTCTAGGAACTGGGATCACCTTATTCTGAGTCCTAGGTTGATAGTTATGGTCTTTTCCATGCCGCTATCCAGATTCACTTATGCGTTGGTGTTGTCCGTTTTAGACTAAGTCTATTAGTTAACTCTTGGGTGTTCAGGAATGCATTGTAGAACGTTAATGGAAGCGTCCTGTTATATGTTGTTCTTATTTCGAGTATATATTGTGTAGGCGGAGAGGCTTCGGGATTAGGAGCACCGCCATTGCCTACTAACACGTCGCATCATGAAGGCAAGTACTTTAACGTTCTTAATTATAAAATGTGAATGCGATGTTGGTATTGTGTTCCTAAGATCCATGCTAATATTTAATGTTCATGTTACTTCCATATGTGTTATCTCCATGATTATAGAGATTGTCTTTTCAATATTCATATTTCATTCCATGCAACCATCATTCATGTTTCATCACGGAGTGAATTAAAAGACTCATTAATTCGGTATGGGCACGTAAGACCCGCCATTCCAATGTGGGCGATTTGGGACACCCGTATGAAACGTTCTTCATACGGGACTTGGATCATCGCATTTTCTTAAATCACGGGCTTTGAGTGAACACCTGCGGTGTGTCACCAAAGACAATACCGATATATACATGTGTGTAGTCCCTTCATTTCATCCAATTCATTCATCTCATTCATTCCAATATTCGTTCTGTATTTATTTCATATTCTTCAATGATGTTATCCTGAACATGGTTGTTGTATGTACCATTCATTTACTGTACTTGCTGAGTCTCGGACTCACTCTTGCGTTGTTTGTTTATTTTAGGTGATCATTGAGGCTGGCTATGTTGGGAGGGAGTAGGCACTCACGACTCATTCACTTCACCTTAATCAAGTCCATGATTTCATTCTAGTTCCATTTTCTCATTCATTAATTTATAAACTGTAATAAATAAAGTTGGTGGAGGTTGATGATCTCGTCCATGTTATGATTGAAGTAGTACTGCGTGTGATCTTCGATCATCTTTTTGATACCGATGATGGAATTCAAGCTATACTCCTGTGATGGTTCTGTTACTTATTAATTCCTTATTTGCCTTGATATATATATGACTGTTGGAAATCCCAGTATAGCTAACTATACAAGGGAGGTTCTGCCGAAATTTAGAATTTTGTCTTCTGTTTTAATTTTGTTAACATGTTAGATTAGTAGCATTCCAGGCCCTTGTAGGACTAGGGTGTTACAGTTGGTATCAGAGCGGGCTTTAGGTCCGTGCTAATTAATTTATTAAAATGACACACTGTGCACAGTAGGTGGGATGGGAAATTCGTGGCTTCCGCATTTCTATTATTATGATTTCTCCGTTGAGTAATTGTTGATTTGTTTCTATGCTTCTATTCCTGTTAAGCTAAATGTTTAGCTTTATATGCTTTGGTGTTCTTAGATGGCGAGAGGTAGAGGCAATGGTCGTGGAGCGACCCGTGGCCGTGGTCGTCCCCCGGGCCGTGGCCGTGGTCGTGGACGCGGTCCGGTTGCGTCTTCATCTTCGTCTGAAGAGTCTTCGTGTCGCCACGAGAGGTTGCCTCGGCCGCTCAACCGGCCGCAAAAGCTCAAGCGCGTCTCTTTGTTATCATTCGAGAATCTTGGAGGGGAACCAGGAACTCCGTCGACAAGTGCAGGCAGCCCCTCCTGCTGCAGCTGCACTAGCTGCGGAACCTGCTGCTGTAGCGATTCCACCCGAGGCTAGGATGAGTCTCCGCGAGTGGATGTTACTTCGTCTGGACACCTTTGACGAGGCGGGTACTCCGGTTCAGGCTGCAGATTGGTTGCGATACATGGGGAGACAGTTCGGTGCCTTAGAGATGACTTCAGCGTAGAAGGCGCGGTTTGTGGCCTTCCAACTGAAGGGCCAAGCTGATATCTGGTGGGAGGGGGTTCTATCTGCTAGAACCCCAGTGCAGGGACCAGTCACTTGGGAGGTATTCGTGGAGTAGTTCAGGACAAAATTCTATCCGGATTCCTTTGTTGAGAGAATGGGCGATCCTTCACGACATTTGTTCAAGAAAAGATGTCGATGTCGAGTACGAGGTGGATTCAACAACTGCATGCGCTTTGTACCAGTGATGGCCAATGACGATCGGGAGAAGGCCAAGAGGTTCATGAGGCCTCATTAGAGTATCGCCACGCCTGAGGCGATCGACTTGCGTGATTTTAGCTCGTGGTCGAGCGGGCCAGGGGAATGGAGCTCGAGAGAGATCTTTCTTCTCAGAGGTAGGCTGCTAGTGGCGCTGTCCTTACTGGTGGTTCTGGTGGTGGCCAGAAGCGGAGTTTTGGTGGGGGAGGTGGGTCTTCTCAGCGACCCGCTCCCAAGAGGTTTCAGAGGTTCAAGCATTTGTTGAATAGATTCCTGAGATGACTTTAGTCTAGCTTCTAGCAGTTCACAATTAGAGCAAGTTTTAATTTGAGCATTCAAAATACTTGACTCTAAACAAGTTGAACTAGACTTGAGTTTTTCAATTTCAACAGATGCAAGTTTCAGCTTATCATCACAAGATTCATGCACTAGTTTTAGCTTTTCAAATTTAGTATAAATAGACCTAGCAGCTTCTAATTCAGTGTGCAAAACTTGACAGGATTCACAAGATTCATCATCAGGAATAGAAGCCTTAAGCCTATTAATTTCAGAATTTAAGCTATCAACAACAAGGTCATGTTTCTTTACTTTCTTTTGATATTTCTTAAGCTCATTTGTTAGTTTAAGCACAGCACGAGATAAATCAGTATAGGAAGGTTTTACCTCATCAGGGTCACTGTAGAGTTCATCATAATTAATCTCCTCACTGCTTGCCATAAAGCACATCCCTATGAAGTCCACCTCCTTTGCCTTTTTGCCTTTGTCCTCATCATCACTTCGAGTCAACATCACTCAAATTAATATCGTCAAGTCTTTGAGAGTATCACGTGGGCGCTTTACGATAGTTTTGCTTCTTGCTTGAGTCAATTTTGAATTTAGAGCTTTGAGTTGGTACTTTGTCATCTTTGTCCTCCTTACTCCTCAAATTGGGACAATTTATCCTTATGTGATTTGGCTCACCACATTCATAGCACCTGATTGGACCACCTCTCTGCCTTGATCTAATGTTGTTAATTGCCTTGGTCAACTTTGTTGGAGAATAGTACAAAATTTGTTCTTGGGATCTCCTCCGATTGTTCATCTCAGAGAAGAAGACAAAATAGACACAAGACAAGAACTTGAAGAAGCAGCCTTCATGGGGTTAGTCAAAAGATCTAATGGTGAAGATTTATCAACCTTAGATGGGAGAACTTCCATCTCATAGGTTATTAATCTAGAGAACAGATCATCCATAGTTAGAGTATCTAGATCAACAGTTTGATTGATAGTTGTGACAACCATCAACCACTCAAAACCTAAAGATCTCAAAATTTTGATGCATTATCTTCATCACTTGGAATAACACCAACACCACGCAGATCACTTAGTATCTTTTCAAATCGAGCAAAAAGATCATCAACAGATTCATCAGGCTTCATAACAAAATCTGAATAGTCCTTTTGAAAAAGATTTTTGCGCACTTTCTTAATTTTAGTAGTTCCTTCCTGATAATCACAAAGATTCCTCCAAATTAAATGAGCAGAGCTAATGTGAGCCACACGATCAAACTCTTTGCGAGAAATTCCTTGAAATAACAAGTTCTGAGCTTGAGCATTAAGATCAACATCGACTTTATTTAAATTAGTAACGATGTGATAACTTCATAAGGACAAGAAACCTTTCTCCAAACATCATTACCTTGAGCTTCAATGTAGGCTTGCATCCGACACTTCCAAAAGGCGAAATCAGTACCATCTAGCATGGGAGGACGATTTACATACCTCTCTGATGCCATAGCAACCTGCTCTGATACCAATTGTAGGATCGCATGGCACAATCAAAGGGGGGGGGGTGAATGATTGCAGCGTATTTGATCTTCAAGAACTTCAGCCGAAACCTTATTGCTAAACCTCTCTAAAGCTTCTTTGAGATCACCTCAAGAACCTCTCTGGATATCTTTAAAAGACCTCCAGAAGAACTTCTCAAGAAACTATCAAACGCAGCAAGAACAAAGCGAAACTCCGGACACAATATAGAAACAATCTGTTGTATATTGCTCAAACAATGATGTGTGGCTACAAGGCGCCCTTCAAGCACTCCTCACAATCTTCAACAGAAGACCTTGCAAAAACTTTTCGACAAAAGCTACAACTCGAACCTTAACTCAAAACCGTGACTCAAAATCACGACCTCCGATCTCAAAACTCACGGGTTAGCTCCTAACCCTCCTCTATTTATACCCTAGAGTCCTATCCATGTCCAACACGACACCGACTCTATCTCAAAACGACAAGATTTGGAACTCCTTCCAAATCAATCTTTCCAAATTTCACGCCGCAAGCCTCCGGGACTCCATCCGTAGCTTCGGTAGCGCCCCTTGATCTCCACGTGCTCCAGCGTGATCCAAACCACCTCGTGACATCCACGACTTCCAAGACCTCAGATCTCCCCATCCTAGTCCGAGTCAACTTCGTCACCGACTGTAATTCGACTTCACGCTCAATCTGCACATACAAAGACCAAAGAAACTAAATCTTGGTACAAGTTATCCAACTTGACCATCCATTAGTTCACTCACACGCATAAACACTATCATGCATCACGCAACACGATAAAGCTCACGATTTTAACTTATCCTCAGTCAAATCCCCAAAACGACAATATTTAAGAGCATAAACGGAACTACATACATTAGCGGTACTACCGCTGCAGATCGTATCAAGCTTCAGCTCTTCATCAAATACCGCTCTTCGTGAAATCTCAAAATCTTCCATAGACACACTCTCTGGAAATTCCATACCTTTATCAAGCAGGTCATACCGACTAGCGGTATTACCGAGCGTTCAAAGCAGTCATACTGATTCTGCGGTCATACTGCGCCAAGACTCTGATTCTACGAATTTCACTTAACAAAGTGCTTGTCGAAACTCTCTCTCTCTCTCTCTAAAAACCTATCGCGGTACTACCGCCATCCATGGCGCGTCATACCGCTCGACAAAAATCAATGTCCAAAAGAACAAGTGTTACGGTTTTTCCATACCGCCAAAAACACAAGCGGTATTCTTGATGTGAGGTACTACCGCAAATTCCAAGCGGTACTACCGCACCTCGAAATCATAAAGAACTCGAACCAAGCCACGAGACACGTGGGCGCTCGGATGATTTGGGCCGATCGGACCACGCTTCAACATCGTCGGTTAGAACCTTGTAGAGTCGAGCGAACGCCCTTGATTTCAGCCGTCAGATTCCAAATCAAAAGCTCACAATCATTGAAGAGTTCAGACGGTCCGAACGTTCCTCTCAATATGAGCCGTCCGATCAAGATCTAACGAGTCGACCAAAACACCATTCGGAAACAAAGACTTGCGGTACTACCGCACTTAACAAGCGGTCCTACCGCAATCCGGTAGTTCCGCAGATACAAAGCCGGTACTACCATTTCTAGAGAAAATCCAAAAGCCAAACGCAAGTCTTCGGGAAATTCCATACCGCCAGCAACTGTGCGTTTGTTCCTCTCACCGGTAGTTCCGCGGACACAAGGCTAGTACTACCATAAGGCCTGACAAAAACTGATATTCGACAGAAATCAACAGAACTCAATAGCAGTCAGCAACTAAGATCACAAGCATGTTCCTTTGGCAATGTATTCATCATTAAATAACATGATTAAGACCTCTGGGTCTAACACTCTATGGCATGTCCGGGCTGTTCTATCACTATTGATGATGAGAACTTCACTGCTAACCTTATGGTAATTCAGTTGTCACCGTTCGACGTTATTCTGGGCATGGACTGATTATTCAATTACTGTGCCAAGATATGTTGCTTTTGGAAGACGGTGACTTTGCAAGCTCCGTCCAGGGAAGAACTGGTGTTTTACGGCAGTGCACCGTCTGATTCCTTATTCGTATTGGCTAGTCTGTTTCCCAGACTTCGGGCCTCAACCATCTAGTTGCTTTGGTCTCTCAGCGAGAAGGCGGATTCCTCACAGCGTATTGAGGAGATTCCTGTGGTGAATGAGTTTCCTAATGTTTTTCCTGTGGAGCTTCCTGGGATGCCGCTAGAGCGGAAGGTAGAGTTCCGGATTGATCTTATTCCGAGAACTTGACCTATTTCAATGTCTCTATACCGTTTGGCACGACCCTTCCAAGAGGAGTTAAAGAAGCAATTGGACGATTTGCTGTCCAAAGATATGATCCGATGTAGTGTTTCGCCGTAGGGAGCGTCTGTTCTATTCACTAAAAAGAAAGATGGCAGTTGGCGTATGTGCGTAGATTATCGGGCTCTTAATCAGGCTACTATGAAGAATAAATATCCTTTGCCCCGCATTGAGGATCTCTTTGATCAGCTAAAGGGAGCTAAAGTATTCTCCAAGATTGACCTTCAGTCAGGTTATAACCAAATTCGAGTTCGGGAGCAAGATATCGAGAAGACGGCTTTCTCTACGAGGTATGGCCATTATGAGTATAAGGTTATGTCTTTTGGACTAACAAATGCTCCTGCAGTTTTCATGGAAGCCATGAACAGTATGCTGCATCAATACCTTGATGATTTCGTTGTGGTGTTCATCGACGATATTTTGATCTATTCCAAGACGGAAGAGGATCATGGTCAACATTTGAGGTTGGTTCTCGAAGCTTTAAGAGAGAACCAATTTTATGCCAAGCTGAAGAAGTGTGAATTCTAGATTTCTGAAGTTGGGTTTCTGGGCCATGTAATCAATCAAGAGGGCATTTCAGTTGATCCTAGCAAGATTTCAACAGTGGTAGAGTGGAAAAAGGCCAACCAATGTCAATGAAGTGAGGAGTTTTCTGGGTTTAGCTGGATATTACTGGCGCTTCGTGGAAGGTTTTTCAATCATTGCTAGACCGTTGTCTCAATTGACGCAGAAAGGTGTCAAGTTTCATTAGTCGAGATCGTGTGGAGCGACTTTTGTACTGAAAGATAGATTGGTGACCGCTCCAGTTCTTACTCTTCCCGAGCCTAGGAAGCGGTTCACTATTTATTCAGATGCGTCTATAGTTGGGCTTGGTTGTGTGCTCATGCAGGATGAAAAGGTAGTGTGTGTCTATTCCCTCCCCATGGAGCCAACCTCAAAGATCACCTAAAAAAACAACAAACAAAGCAAGAGTGAGTCCGAGACTCAGCAAGTACAGTAAATGAATAATACATAACAACCATAATCATGTGAACATCTTTAAAGTGTATGAAATAAGCCTAAGCGAACACTTGAATGAATGGAATGAATGATGTGGATGAAATGAAGGACTACACACATGCATATACGGTATTCTTTGGTGACACACCGTCGGTGTTCACCTAAGCCCGCATTTAACAAAACGCGGGGATCCAAGCCCCGTCTGAAGAAGCGTTTAAATGCGGGTGTCCCAAACCGCCCACATTGGAATGGTGGGTCTTACATGCCCATCTTGGAATTGATGGGTCTTATTTATTGATCCACTCCGTGGATTGAAACATGTATTATGGATGCATGGTATGACATATGAACATTGAAAATACATGCTCTCTATTCATGGAGGTAGCACAAATGGATTGAATACGAACAATTAAATATTAACGTGGCTCTTAGAAATACAAAATCAACAACATGCATTCAACATTAGATGATTATAGGAACATTGAGGTACTTGCCCATGTTGGAAGGTTGGGACTTCACTACCCACTCCAGTGGGTGAAACATGACTGAACAAACGAAAGGATACATTGAACAAAACATATCATCGAAGAAACATGGTATATCAATCATGAAGGGAAACAAGTAATACCGGAATTACCCAATGCTTATTAATCAACCAAGTGGAACAAAAGGCAAGCAAGACAAATAAAATGTACTTGCACTTGCCCACTGTCATTATCATATTTCATCATTGTCACTATTAGCAAGTAGTCTCATTGTTCACCTTGTCTCATCATCATTACCATCAATATATAGCCTTTGTCATGAAAACATCACACCATATAAACAGTAACATGTACGCATCATCACATAACCCTTAGCATGCAGAGACATGTAAACACTCCCAAGTAGGGATGGCAATCGGGCGCGGCGGGTACGGGTAGTGCTCGCCCATACCCATGCCCGCAACCCTAATTTTCCCCCACGGGCATGCCCACGAAGGGCGACAGCGAAGAACCTCGCCCATGCCGTCGCCATGGTACCGTCGCCCGTGGGCATGCCCGTTTACCATGAGCAGTGCTACTAGTGGTACCCGCCGTGGGTACCCGCCGCCCAGGCATACTCATCACACATAAACAATGCACACATCAAGTTCATCTCAATTCACATCAATAGTGCATCACACATTCAACTCGCAAGCCACAATAAAATCACATTTCCTTATGAACAGTTGAACACACAAGTACAACTTACATTTCGGCGCAACATCACATGAGCAAGATCCACTAACTAGCGCAGATGAACATTTTCCACGCAAATGCATGAGATCTAGTTACTACTCGGATCTGGTGGCAATTGACAAAATTTGATGCAAAGGCGCCCAAAAAGGTTTGCGAGAGCTAGGATCATTGCATTACAGATGCCTCGAGGTGCTTGTCGAACCCCTCGTGCTGCTCGCGCGAAGGAGAGCGCCTCGGGGCGGCGAAGGCGCCGTAGTTCTCCTTGCCACCTCCTGCATCTGCCGCGCGCTCGGCGTCCACCGCCAGCGACTCGGCTCTGCGCCATCCGCATCACGAAACAACCATCACCACCAATCAATCGGTGAGGATTTGGGGTGCGTCATAGCGGTACCTTGTGGGCGCTTCGATGGAGAAGGAGAGGAGCTTCGGATCGAGGGCTGGTAGGTGGCGCTGCAAGTGGGGCCGGAGAGGCGGAGACTGGAGGAGGACCTTGATGGCGCGGGAGGAGGATGTGGCACGGGAGGGCGGCGACTGGAGGAGAACGCAGTGGCGGCAGGAGGGCGGCGGCGGGAGGAGGGCGGCGGCGGGAGGAGGGCGGGACAGGGAGGAGGCGGTGGACCGGGAGGAGGATGCGGTGGCGGCCGGAGGAAGGCGGCGACGTGGCGTGGGAGGAGGCGGCGCCGGAGAGGGATTTGGGAGCCGGAGGGAGGGGCCGAGGGCTTGTGGGCTTGTGGCGGGCTTGGTCTGGGGGAGGAGAGGGGCGGAGGGCGCGGCTGCTGGGAGAAAGTGGTATAACTTATAAGGCATTGTGACTTGTGAGCTAGGGTTTCTTTGGGCCCACCTGTCGATGTGGGTTGTGGATGTGGTGTGGTGGGCACGGGTGGAGCTTACCTATGCCCGCGCCCGTTTACCCGATGGGCAGAGAATTGCTCCCATTTCCATACCCATGGGCAAAGAAAGGCCCCCATACCCGGCTCCATTAGGGTATTTACCCGCGGGCACGCGGGTAATCGGGTACAATTGCCATCCCTACTCGCAAGTAATAAGCATCGTCAGTAAACTATAGCATTTCGGCTCATCAATATTACCAAGCAACAATCAACATCAATCAACTATGGCATTCATCAAGTACATAATATAACAACTCATTAATAATACTTGCACTTGCCTCAACCGTGAAACGGAAGGCAACAGCAGGAAACTGTAACACCAGGGTTCACCACCACGCTTTTGCCCTTCATATCCTCTAATAGTATAATCAGCAACAGAAGAGAGAAAAAGAGGCAAAACGGCTGTGAAGCTTCCAGATCCAGGAGTGCCTTTCTACAAGATAAACTGGTCTTCTTTATAAAAGTATCTCATTTACCATAGTTTTGGTGTTTCTTTGAGAAGTTATAGCAGGCTTTCACAATGGCACCATATTTCATTGATTTGGTGGTCCCATAAGCATAATCTCGGTATCCGCAATCTCACGTAGGAAAACCTAGATGGCATCTAGCGGGACCATACACAAGAAGAAGGTGCAGTTCGGCCCACCACAACCTACAATTTCAACGCCTTGGCCAAGTCGACCACGTAAATACTAACTCATATCTTTTAGATGAACAAAATGTCGGTCTCGGCTTTCCTCATAACACGAGATCAAGTACCTCCCGAGCTTGGGGTTGGCAATGAGGTGCGGTAGCACCAAGAGCGATGGAGAGCGAGGAGCAGTGTCTCGGCCGAGGAAGATCGAGCTCACCGGCTCCATCACCCTAGGCGCCGTCTCCGGCACCTCTCCTCATCATCCGGCCGCCTCGCCTTGAACAAATCACCAAGAACAAGTTTACATGAAAATCATCTAGCAATGGGACTTGATTCAACCTCAAACACTAACACCGATTTAACAAAGAACAAGGGGAGCGAGCCGAGCCGAGTTGCAGCGATGGGATGCCGACCCCAAGTGCCGAGAACCTCCGGCCTCGTGGCGTGGACCACTGAATCGGCGGTCCCCAATTGATGTCGTCTGTGAGCAGCCTCCCCAGATGGCGCCTCCTCGGCGATGAGGTCCTCCGGCTCGTCGACCACCGACACACGCCGCACCAAAGAAACCGACGCCGAGGTGCACAAGCCGGAGCTCACGCGGCGGAGCCATCTGAATCTTAGCTTCCCACGCCTCTAGGCCGACCTTCACCTTCACCGAGGCGATCGGGACGGGCCAGGCGGGGTGGCGCGTGGTGGTGAGAAGGCGGCCAGAGGCGGGCGGCAGAGCAGTGGGCGGCCTGTGGCGCGCGACCACCGTGGGCGGCACCGTGGGCCTAAGGAGCGAGGCGGCCGGTTGGCCGGGCGGCGTGAGCCGCACCGAACGCAGGAGACACAAAGTGGGCGAGAGAGCCGGTGGCCGAGGCGCTAGGGAGAGGGCGCGACGGGTGGCAGCCAGAAGGGCGGTGGGCGGTGGTGGGCGCAGCGTGGCGGCGCCAAGAAATCCCCTGGCGCAAGAGCCATGGCCGAGCAAAGCCACCCTGGAACAAAAATGGTGTGAGGGAGAGGCTTTGGGGTGAGCAAGAAATTGGGGAAGGAGGGGCGGCGGCTGATTAAAGGCAGCAGGGCCAAGCTAGGGTTTTTTTTTGGTTGGCCTCTCTCCCTTAAATAGGTGTGAGGTCAATGCCCTCTTGGGTCATGGACCAAAAGGCCCACCACTAAACCCCATTTCCCACTACATTCTTATTATCATTATTATTAATCCATTAATTGCTCCTTCATGATTCAGGATATTACATCAAACAAGGCAAACAAGGCCACTTCAGTGTTGACGATTCTGGTGCGTTGAGATTTAAAGGCCGCCTCTGTGTGCCACAGGAGGCTCAAGTCAAAAATGAGATTCTGAGGGAAGCACATCGTACTCCATATACCGTACATCCTGGTGAGACCAAGATGTATAAGGACCTGAAGAAGAGTTTTTGGTGGAAAAGGATGAAGGTCGATATAGCTCAGTATGTAGCATCTTGTGGAGTTTGCCAGCGGGTCAAGGCTGAGCATAAGTGACCAGCAGGTTTGTTGCAACCTTTGGAGGTTCCAGTTTGGCAATGGGATGATATCTCCATGGATTTCGTAGTTAGTTTACCTCGCACGCAGTGAGGGAAGGATGTAATTTGGGTCATAGTGGACCGGTTCAGCAAGTCTGCACATTTCATACCTATTCGCACAACCAACTCAGCAAGCGATTTGGCTCCTCTCTATGTGCGAGAGATAGTGCGGATGCATGGGGTACCCAAGACCATTGTTTCTGATCGAGACGCCAAGTTTGTCTCCAAGTTCTGGGAGAGTTTGCAAAGTGCGTTGGGCACACAGCTTCGTCACAGTACCACTTTTCACCCCCAAACAGATGGTCAGTCTGAACGCACCATTCATACACTAGAGGATATGCTCAGATGTTGTGTTATGTCTTGGAAGAGAGGTTGGGAAGACCACCTAGCTTTGGCAGAGTTCGCCTATAACAATAGTTACCATGCTAGCATTCGAGCGGCATCATTTGAGGTTCTCTATGGGCGGAAGTGCAGATCCCCGTTGTGCTGGGATGCAGTTGGAGAGCGGGCAGTTTTGGGTCCCGATTGGGTTCAAGAAAGCTGTGGCGTGGTGGCAGAGGTTAGGAATAATTTGTTAGTGCTTTCGAGGCAAATGAAGAGCTATGCAGATGTCCGAAGGCAAGATTTGGAATTCGAAGCGGGGGACGAGGTTCTTTTGAGAGTATCGCCTACCAGGGGTGTAGTGCATTTTGGTACCAAAGGGAAACTTAGCCCGAGGTACGTTGGACCATTTCCAATCATGGCACGAATTGGGAAATTGGCCTATCGTTTGGATCTTCCCGAGTCTATGCGAGGAGTTCATAATGTGTTTCATGTATCCATGTTGAGAAAATATTTGAGAGATCCAGAACATGCTATTCCACTTGAACCGTTGAGTATTGAGCAGGATCTCACTTTTGAGTTCCGACTGGTGAAAATTCTGGAGGAGTTAGAGCGGGTTCTGAGGAACAAGACTCTGAGATATGTCAAAGTTCTTTGGTCTCATCAGACTGAAAGAGAGGCCACTTGGGAACTAGAGTCTCGCATGCGCGAGCAGTATCCGGACTTGTTCACTTCAGGTGCGTTTTCTTCGTTTTTAATTTTCAAGTCTCGGATTCCTTTCTTATATATCAGTGTTTAGATTAGAATTGAATCTGTTATGGGGGAGAATGTAATACCCCGATTTGGTTGTGAGGCAGAAGCTTGAGCACTTGGTTAAATCAGAGTTAAGGGGGGTTTTCTACCCTGCCCTGGGCTTGGGCCCTTGGCCAACAAGCCCAAGGAGGTGGTCGGAAGGCCCATGGGGAGCAAACCAAAGACCCGGGGTGTTTCCCAACCCTGCCCCACTTTCCTGGCCGCCGCCCCTTGTGTCCATCCTCAAGCCGCCGCCCCCTCCAAGCCTTGAAGCCGCCGCCTCCCCCAGTCCTGAAGCCGCCGCCTCCTCCAAAACCTAGCAGCAGCCCTGCGCCCCATCCTTCCTCCTCCTTTGGTGCAGCCGGCCCTCCTTCCTCCATTGGAGCAGCAGCTCTTTCTTCCTCCTTTGGTGCTGCCGGCCAAGACAAGGGAGAGCCCGGAGGCCATTGTCCTTTGGTGACCCAAGCAAGGACCAACGTCTCACGCATCTCCTAGAGTATCATCTCCCATCCCTGCAGTTGTTTCAGTTTGTTCTTGGTAGGGATCGGTTTTTGGATTCATCGATAGTGCTGTGTTTAGAATCAGATTGTTGTCCTCTGTTGAACGTTGATTCTAACTTAGATCAAAGCCGAATTAGGATTTTTGATCTCTTAGATAATTGTATATTATTTCGTCAGGTTTCCATAGACTCTGAGTTCACCTGAATCCGAGTTATGGTTTGGATGATACGTCCATTTATGTACCACTCTCCAGAACATCGATTAATTCCCAGCAGTCACTTTGCGTAGCAAATTGAGCCTTGTTAAGGTCTGAATCAGGAATCCTCCCTATTATGAGAATTGTAGTTTATTGATTAGCTTTCCATAGCCACCAAGATCACCAAATTCCGATATACGGATCAAAAGTTATGTTCGTTTCATTCTTGCTGTTCAGATTCCTGACGAGATTAGTATGTTGATTTGTCTTATGATATATGTTTATGTTAGAGGCAAATTCTGGGTTCCCACCCAACTATAATATTTTAGAAAATTTCATAACCTTTCCATAATGTTAAAGAACGTCTTAATCGGAGTTGTAGATCAATAGTTGCGTTATTTTCTTTCTTGTTGTGCGTTTAAATCGAATGAATCATCTTCATGATCAGCTGCTTGTTAGTATTTTTCTTTGGCCAATTTGGGGTATCTCCCCAACTAGGTTTTCGTAGATATGCTTGTTAAGTTTCTCTAGGAACTGGGATCACCTCGTTCTGAGTCCTAGGTTGATAGGTATGGTCTTTTCCGTGCCGCTGTCCAGATTCACTTATGCGTTGGTGTTGTCCGTTTTAGACTAAGTCTATTAGTTAACTCTTGGGTGTTCGGGAATGCGTTGTGGAACGTTAATGGAAGCGTCCTGTTATATGTTGTTCTTATTTCGAGTATATATTGTGTAGGCGGAGAGGCTTTAGGATTAGGAGCACCGCCATTGCCTACTAACGCGTCGCATCGCGGAAGGCAAGTACTTTAACGTTCTTAATTATAAAATGTGAATGCGTGATGTTGGTATTGTGTTCCTAAGATCCATGCTAATATTTAATGTTCATGTTACTTCCATTTGTGTTATCTCCATGATTATAGAGATTGTCTTTTCAATATTCATATTTCATTCCATGCAACCATCATTCATGTTTCATCCACGGGAGTGGATTAAAAAGACCCATCAATTTCAGTATGGGCACGTAAGACCCGCCATTCCAATGTGGGCAGTTTGGGACACCCGTATGAAACGTTCTTCATACGGGACTTGGATCCGCATTTTGTTAAATGCGGGCTTTGGTGAACACCGACGGGTGTGTCACCAGCAATACCGGTATATGCATGTGTGTAGTCCCTTCATTTCATCCAATTCATTCATCTCATTCATTCCAATATTCGTTCTGTATTTATTTCATATTCTTCAAGGATGTTATCCTGAACATGGTTGTTGTATGTACCATTGATTTACTGTACTTGCTGAGTCTCGGACTTACTGTTGCATTGTTTGTTTATTTTAGGTGATCATTGAGGCTGGCTATGTTGGGAGGGAGTAGGCACTCACGACTCATTCACTTCACCTTAATCAAGTCCAGGATTTCATTCTAGTTCCATTTTCCCATTCATTAATTGATAAACTGTAATAAATAAAGTTGGTGGAGGTTGATGATCTCGTCCACGTTATGATTGAAGTAGTTCTGCGTGTGATCTTCGATCATCTTTTTGATACCGATGATGGAATTCAAACTATACTCCTGTGATGGTTCTGTTACATATTAATTCCTTATTTGCCTTGATATATATATGACTGTTGGAAATCCCGGTATAGCTAACTATACAAGGGAGGTTCTGCCGAAATTTAGAATTTTGTCTTCTGTTTTAATTTTGTTAACATGTTAGATTAGTAGCATTCCAGGCCCTTGTAGGACTGAGGGTATTCTGATTAGTATCGAGCGGGCTTTAGGTGCGTGGTAATTAATTTATTAAAATGACACCTTGTGCCTGATGGGTGGGATGGGAAATTAAGTGGCTTCCGCATTTCTATTGTTATGATTTATCCGTTGAGTAATTGTTGATTTGTTTCCGTGCTTCTATTCCTGTTAAGCTAAATGTTTAGCTTTATATGCTTTGGTGTTCTTAGATGGCGAGAGGTAGAGGCTTTGGTGTTCTTAGAGACAATTCCATATTCCATTAAGTCAAGTTTAATCTTTCTTTGAGTATGTGATCATGAATCCCATCGTGACTAAGCACGACTAAGCATAATACGACACATGTTGGTAGTACAATAATGTCCAACTAGAATTAACCCAGCCTATGGTGTCCCAGGATTTATTTCATTCAAGGGTACATATCAATAGCAATTATACAAGGAGGCGTAATGACAATTAGGCATTTAACTATTCTCAAAAGCATTTATTATAAACTTAGCAATACATGTTGATATAAAACAATATAATTTTATAAAATAGGTTCAATATGATCAAAGGTATACAACTTGCCTTTGTTGAAGCTTTGAAGTGCTTCGGCAGACGGTTCCAAGAATTCTTCAGAAACATCATAATCTACACGTGCGAAAAGAGCCAAGTAAATACAACAAATCCAAATAAAATCCAAAAATTACAAAATTAGTAGCAAAAGAAAGAGGCTGAATTTAGATGAATTTAGAACCAAAAATCGATAGAATCGGATTTTGTATGAAGGAGAACGAATATCCGGAAGGTTTGCCTTCACGTGAAATATAGAAAATCATCAAACATGAATAGTGCAAGCTTGGCCAAAAATGATGGTGCTGGCGAGGGAAAGGGAGGGGCGGCCGGGGAACTAGAAAAATGGAATCCTAGGAGTGAGACGAACCCAATGGTGGTGGTCGCATCATGGCGAAGGTCGATCTTGGTGGCACGAAAAAACACACACGGGAATAGTGGTATTTGGTGAGCCGGCGATGCTTCGGAGAAAAAGAAGGCTACACGACGTAGAACATCGTGAGGTGAAGTTAACGGCACTGACGATGTCGCCGGGGGATCAACGATGGTGGCGGAACACGAGGAAGATAGAGTTTCGGGCCGCGACCGAAAAATCTCGATTGCAGAGAAACGGAAGCGAGAGAGAGGGACGAATTCTGGGAGGTGGAAGAGGAAGTCGAGGGGCACGCCTTGACGTAGTCGGCTCAGGAAATGAGTGTCCGAGGAGGGAGAATGGGGAGGGGGTTCGTCCAGGGTGATAAATGTATAATGGCAGCACACACTTGTATTCACATTGCGTTCACGTATATGTAGTACATTGGTGGTTAAGTACATGTAGACGTTAGCAACAGAAACAAGCTAAGAATGTGGATCAACAGAGGGAGAAATGGAGGTGGCCGGCTGGACTTGAAAAAGGAATGGAGAGCTCGGCAGTGCTTGGCTGCTGCTGGTGGAGCTTAGGTTTGAGAAGAAAGAAAGGGGAGGAGAGGTAGCAAAGCACAGCATGGATGGGAGCTAGGCATGCATGGCGCAGCATGGCCGGCAGCACAAGGGTTGCCATGGTGGCGAGTCTTGACATGGGGCGACGAGGAGAAAAGTCTTGGCAGAAGCAAGGCGGCGATGGCGTGTGCAGGGAGCAACTGCACGTTAGCGGCGACATTACTGGCGCGACTGGAGCTTTGGTGGGGATGCTTCCAGGTGAGGGGAGGAGAGGAAAGGAAGCGGGGAGGGGAGATGAAGCTGCTGCTTGGTTTGCACTGGAGAAGAGGGAGAAGAGTAGGGGAGGAAGAACTTGGGGAGGCTCTGGTTTTAAGGGACAGGAAGGGAGCACGACATGGGGGAGGTGGTGGCCGACCGGAGTTGGAGAAGGAGCAGCTCAGCAGGGGAGCTTCGGTTGTGAGGAGTTCCATGGGCTTGGCTGCTTCGGTTTGGGGGGGGAGAGGAAGGGGAAGGTAAGGAGGGAGCTGCTGGGGCTTTAAAGGGGAGGCGAGAGGGAGCTGCACGGGACAAGCATGGGGAAGCGGCATGGCCGACGATGGGACTGGGCATGGCGACCATGGCGGCAGGTGTGGGGTGGCATGACATGGAGCAGCAGGCGGCATGGGAGGCCACGGCATGGCACGCAGCATGGGCCAAGGAATGGGCACAGCAGAGCGAGCGCGCATGGGCCTGGGCTCAGGAGGACAGAGAAGAAGCAAGGGGCAGCAACGGAAAGAAGCACAGCGCACGAAAAGAAAAGAAGAGGAGAGAGAAAGAAAAGAAAAGAAAAGGGAATAAAGAATATCCAAAAAATAAATAAATCTAAAAATTTCAAGTAAATTTTGTAAAATACTTTGGAACTTTAAAAGACCAAATAAAATAATTTTAGATTTATTTAAATTTTATTTTAATTAATTATAATATTTTTCCTCTCGAGAAATTCAATTTAGGCTTTAAATTAAACCGATAAAATCCAAGTGACTATTTTTATTTTTAAAGCTTCAAAGTAAATCACCAATTTAAATTAATTAATTTAAATTAAATTTTACAACAAATAAAATAATTTTTGGAAGACATAAAAGAATTAAAACAAGTAGGGTTGCAAGAAATAACACCGACTTGAATAAAATCCGAGAAAACCCAGAAAATCCACTAAACTCATTTTAGAATTTAATTAAGGTTTGATTTAATCATTTAAATATTTTTTTACTTTGGAATTTTAATTTAAGCTTTACATTTATTCAATGAAATGCAAATGATTTGTTTTATTTCTAAAGCTTTTAAAAGACTTCGCAATACGAAAAAGTTGAAAGGAAATAAAATGAACTCCACGAAAAAACAACTGGGTTTTGGAAAAAAGGAATTCCAGGAAAAGCCTGAAAAATCAAATAAAACAATTTTTATTTAAGGCCTGAAAATTGGGATGTTACACTCTCTTCCTCTTCCTCTCTCCTCCCCCTGTTTTTCTTTCCCACCGCCCATGCCGCCCAAGCCAGGCTGCCATTGTCGCTGGTCAGCGCGCCTCTCCTACTCTCGCACCCATGCCGTGCCCATGCCACTCCTGCCCCCATGCCCTGCTCCCGCGCACGCTGCCCCGCCCCAGCTACCCATGCCCTACGCCCGGCGCCTCGCCCACATGCCCATACCGTCGATCTTCTTCCCTACTCCCCTCGGACGCTATAAATGGAAGCATGGTGTGCCCCTCTCACTTCTCTTTCCATCACCGCCAACCAATCCTCGTCTCTAGCCTTCATTCGCCGGGTTTTGAGTTCTTTCCTCGCTGGCCGAAGCTCCTCCCACCGGAGATTGCGCCACCGATAAAGGTCCTTCGCCGCGACGTCTCCACCCCTAGCTTCGCCGTGTCGTGTTCGACCCCATGCCCCCTCGATATTTGCTGGAGCACCGCCAGAAAGCCCGCGCCGCCATGTGCCCGAAGCTCTCTACCGCCATCGCTGCTTCTCCTCACCACTGGCCATCTCCTTGCGCTCCATCGCCTCGACTGCGATCGCTAGGATCGCCTCATCTCTCTCTCCCTTTTGGTGCCCTCACCGAGCCTCACCATGGCGCATAGCGCCGGCGAGCTCCGCCACCCGAGCCACCGCCGACTTCGTGCTAGCGTGGCTGCCCATGTCCCCTCCACCTGGTGCCACCTCACCTTCTTTACCCACGGCGCCTTGAGTGGCAAGTCCCACAGCAAAGCCACATTCTGTCTTGGGTCCACGGCGGTCCTGAGCATTCTCGTGGAACCAGTCCACTGACGTGGGGCCCACAAGTTAGAGACACGATCCTTTCTCCTTTGAAAAATAATTTTGTTCGAAAATCCATAATTCCCCTACCAACATTATCATGACGCAATAATTATTTTTCCTTTAGAAAATCAATTCCATAACTTCTGAAAATCCCAATTTCATCATTTCATGTGATTTTCAAATTCCAAGAGCTCATTCTCCTTCATTCGAGCTCTGATTCAAGTGATTCAAGTGATTTAAATTTCTAAATTTATATAATTTCAATATCTTTCTCTCAGAGCCAAAATTATTTAATTAGGAGTTCAATTGAATTTATTGGAATTTTATTTAAATTTGGCTCATTTTCACGTGTAGTTTTCGACGACTTCGGAGGATCGGATTTCGACGTCGTTTGAGAAAAACAACTAAATAAGCAAGGCAAGTTACATCTTTGATCATATTTGAATCCCAGTATTTTAAATTATTTAAATTCTATCTTAAATTATTAGTGCATGCTTATTTAAATTTAAGTAATTTAAATTCCTGTTTCACGCTTTATAGTTATTCCCAATTACCTTGTATAGCCAAGTATTGTCAAGATAGGTAGTATGAAAAATCATTTAGAGTATGACATATTTTGGAGTTAGAATTGAAAAGATTGGATAATACTGTTGTGAATTGAAGGAAACAGAGGTGTATGTGTGGATACCTGTTGATCGTGAAGAATTAGAGGAATACATTATGGATGGATATTGGATTATAGAAATTTATTATGGATAGATATGGGATTATAGAATTGTATGATTATATGATTATTGGATATTGGATTATATGAATACATGATTATTGGATTATAGAAATACCATTTGTTGAATATTGGATTATAGAATTAGATTATTGTTAGGGATTGGATTATAGGATTGCCAATTTATGATGTTGATTTTGGGTGCATTAGGTTGAATCAAGAAGTATGGAATTAATTAGGTATTTTGGTCATATTAGATTTATCTGATATGAATGAATAGAGAAGTTGGATTTAGAATAAATCTTGGTTGGACTATAGAAGGCTATCTTGTTGAATTATAGAAATAAATCTCAGTTGGATTATAGAATTACATCTTGGTTGGATTATGGAAATAAATCTTTGGGGATTATAGGAATATATCATTGTTGGATTATTAGAATATATCATTGTTGGGTTGTTGGAAATTTAGTTTTGACAAGATGATCAAGTTTAGGTGTTGAATAAAGAATGAAGTTTGATTATTAGATGTAAGTTATGAATGGATTTCATGTAACTTGGATAGATTTTAGAAATAAATCTTGGTGAGATTGTAGAATTCTATCATGGTTGAATTATAGAGGATTAACGAAATTGGTAGATGTAATTGAATAGTAGTGTTTGGTTGATTTGCAGTTGTTGGCGGATTAATGTAAACAATAATGTGGTGGATCAATTGAAAAAAAATAGATTGATTTGGAGAGTATGATTCTAATTTTGATGGTTGATTACTAATCTTGGAGTTAACCACTCTTGGGCATCAAACCCTCACACCTTGTCGCCTTAGATAAAACTCTAGTTAATAGAATAGTATTAACAAGATGCTTTTGTTGAGAAACGTGCTTAGACAAAGTTTAGACCATAATGATTGAATTTGGGGAATTTAGCCAAAGGTTCAACTATGATTTAACATGATGTTATGGTATTTCTTTTACCATAGAAATTTTGGAAAATGATTTAACTTAGAAAATAACTAAAAATTGGTTTGGACTTGGGTGAAATGGATGTTTGAATGGTGCACATTGATGCACGGGATCGGGTCATTTCTATGATCGAGACCCAGGGGTTATTTTAGAAAGTCACCCAAATCAATTAAGGACCGATCTTCAAGCCGCATCTTGCTAAGCTCCATCGTACTACCACATGTGCTGTGTGGGCAAGACTAGGCTAACTAATTTGCAATATTTCACTGTGCTTGTGCTATCCGGTTCCGTGGGTGTCTTTATGGCATACTTTTATGTATTCCCACATGACGTAAGAGGGGGGGTTTAAATTCAGTGGGTTTCTATCCAAAGGAAGCGAAACCTTAGCGATACGGGACTACAGTGGGATGACGCATTGTGAAGGCCTTGTGATAATGACTTAGTCGCACACCTTCGGTAGTGTGTCAGACGAACATTATAAGTCAATTATCTCTTGTGGGTAAAGTTGTACAACCTCTACAGAGTGTAAAACTATTCGAATATCCGTGTCCATGGTCATGGATATGCTAGCAAAGCCACACCAAGTTAGAATTTGGGTTTTGATTTCAAAAGGGGTTATCAAACGATTTTGTTTGGATAGTTTATCCAATTGGGAAATTGGGCCATTGGCCATGTGATAGGAATGTATCCTTCACTGCTTTAATTATGGAGGTTATCTTACTATAAAACTTGAGAATATAGAAAATAAATTTTAGTTATATAATAACTACTTTGGAACTTAGTATAGATATTTGAAAAGAGAACACAACTTTTTGCAAATTCAACTCTATATGCCTTCCTTTGATATATCCTTGCATGCATTATAACTCTGTTATAGGTGTAACTTGCGGGGCACGGTTGTTTGTGCTCACTCTTACTTAATAAAATGTTGTTCAAAGAAGAAAGACTTTGCAACTGCTGAAGATCTCGACGACTAATCCGCTACCCCAATCGATTGCCTATGGCAGATTAGCTGGGCTCTACTACTCTTTCTTCGTCTTCCACTGTGATCTTTATTGTTGGCTCGTAAGCCTTTCTGGTAATCAGCTCTAATATTTATTAATAAAGCTTTGCGATTATGGATGTTACCATATTTGTTTACTGTGTGAGCTAGCCATTGATCATGTGACTAGTTCAGTAATGCATAGGGGATTTGGGAGTGTTAATCCCGGGTCCTAACAAAGTGGTATCAGAGCCATATTGACTGTAGGTTGTGACCTAGTTAAAATGGTTGTTAGTTGAAAACTTCAAAACTTATTTTACATAACAATAAAAATAAATTGTTCTCTCCTCATCTTTGGTCATCTTTCTATTCTTACCTTCTTCGTGGTATTCTTCTTACCTTGTCCTTCCTTCACCATTTTACAATGTTAAATGGATCCTCTTTCTCTTAAAAAATTTCTATAGTTGGTCAACATGTTTCTTACCATTATGTTCAAGACCACAAGAAATGGAGTCACTAAGAGAATGTCGTCATCTCTACTATTCAAGGACAACATGCAAAGATCATCGAAGACCGTGAGCAGAAGATGCGATATCAGCCAAGCCATATAGCTTATGTTTGCCAAGGCTCATTCTATGTATTAAGTCGTTTCACCAGATTAAGAGTATCGATTGAGTAGAATGTTGTATTGTTTCTTGACTTGCATAGTATATTTTATTTTGGTACGTCGTATGTAGATCTTTTTAATCTTGTGTACATCGTTTGCTTAAATGGGTAGACTTCTCACCTCATAACTTTCATTCTCATCCCTTGCTTTTCCATCTTCCCTAACAAGCCATTGGACAACCTAACATGTCGATGCATAAGGGACTTGAAGGACAAATCGATACTTGGAAAATTCGAACAACTCAAGACCCGTGGACATGAAGCCAACTCAAAGATGGACTCTCCCTATCTCTTTCTAGCCTCCCAATCGAGTCACCCTATACCTGTCTTTCTCTCTAGCTTCTCCGAATCTCAGGGATGAGATTACTTTTAAGGGGGGTAGTTTATAACATCCCAAAGCTTTGTTACCAATTTTAAAATTAATAAATTTATTATTTTATTGATTTTTCTGAGTTGTAAAAGAGTTTTCTTGATTCTCTGAGAATTTAAAAGAGTTTTTTGTATTTCTTGAATTATCTAAGTTTTAAAAGTCAAAAATAAAATTTATTAAGTTTACTGGGGTTTTATT
Organism: Phyllostachys edulis; assembly: GCA_036346405.1. Taxonomy (NCBI): domain Eukaryota; kingdom Viridiplantae; phylum Streptophyta; class Magnoliopsida; order Poales; family Poaceae; genus Phyllostachys; species Phyllostachys edulis. Next base: position 42,840,466 of record CM070554.1, on the reverse strand, counting down.
GGATTTAAAGTGAAAAAATAAAAACTTAATTAATTTCTTGAAGTTTCTGGATTATAAAAAGACTTTTCCTATTTTTCAGAAATTAAAAATAATTTGTGTGCAAAAATAAAAGCCAACTTTAAGTTGGAAATAATTTTTTTTAAGTTCAAATTGATTCAAGGAATTTCTTTAAGTTTTTCCTTAATTTTTTGAACTATCTTTGCTATTTTCTAAATGCTTATTTGATTTGTTGTATTTTCTGAATTTTGAAAATCATTAAAAATCTCGAAATCCTCCCGGGTCGAAAGATTTCGTTCCGCCCTATTTCTCCCTCCGCGCTGGCCCAGCTCACCCATCTGGCCTAGCCTCTCCCTTTCCTCTCTCCTCCCTCCCCTTGTCTCACTGCCTGCTAGGCCCGCTCGCTAGCCTCTCTTCCTCTCCCCCCTATATATTTTCTTTGCCACCGCCCATGCCACCTGAGCCAGGCCGCCATTGCCACTGGTCTACACGCCTCAGCTGCTCCCGCACCCATAACGTGCCCATGCTGCTCCCGCCCCCATGCCCTGCTCCCGTGCACGTTGCCCCGCCCCGATCGCTGATGTCCTATGCCAGGCGCCTCACCCGTGCGCACATACCGTCGACCTCCTTCCCTACTCCCCCTCAGTTGCTATAAATGGAAGCACGGTGTGCCCCTCTCCCTCCTCTTTAGCCTTCATTAGCCAGCTTTTTGAGTTCTTTCCTCGCTGGTCGAAGCTCCTCCCACCGGCGATTGCGCCGCCGGCAAAGGTCCTCCGCCACTGATGTCTCCACCCCTAGCTCCACCTCGTCGTGTTCGACCCCATGCCCCCTCGACCTTCTCCAGAGCACCGCTGGAAAGCCCACGTCATCGTGTGCCCGAAGCTCTCTGCCACCGCTGTTGCTTCTTCTCCTTGCCGTCGGCTATCTTCTTGCGCTCCGTCGTCGAGACCGCGAGCGCTAGGATTGCCTCATCTCTCTCTCTCTCTCTCCCTTTTGGTGCCCTCATCGAGCCTCACCGTGGCGCATAGCGCCAGTGAGCTCTGCCACCTGAGCCACCACCGGCTTCGTGCTAACGTGGCCACCCATCTCAACTCCACCTGGTGCCACCTCACCTTCTTCACCTACGTGGCTGCCCGACTGGCAAGCCCACGCGGCAAAGCCCTATTCTTGTGCGCATGGTCTACGACAGACCTGGGCATTCTCATGGACCCAGTTCACCGACGTGGGGCCCACACGTTAGAGACACAATCCCTTTTCCTTTGAAAAATAATCCCGGCCGAAAATCCATAATTCACCTGTTGACGTCATCGTGACGCAATAATTGATTTTCCTTTGGAAAATCAATTCTAGAAATTCTGAAAATCCTAATTTCATCATTTTAAGTGATTTCCAAATTTCTAATAGCCTGTTCTCCTTCGTTCGAGCTCTGATTTAAGTTATTCAAATATCTAAATTCATATAATTTCAATATATTTATCTCAGAACCAAAATTATTTAATTTGGATTTCAATTGAATTTATTTGAATTTGGCTCGTTTTCATGTGTAGTTTTCGACGACTTCGGAGGACAGGATTTCGACGTTGTTTGAGAACAAGAACTAAATAAGCAAGGAAAGTTATATCTTTGATCATATTTGAATCCCTGTATTTTAAATTATTTAAATTCTATCTTAAATTATTATTGTATGCTTATTTAAATTCAAGTAATTTAAATTCTTGTTTTTCGCTTTATAGTTATTCCCAATTACCTTGTGTAGCCAAGTATTGTCAAGATAGGTAGTATGGAAAATCATTCAGAGTATGACATATTTTGGAGTTAGAATTGAAAAGATTGGATAATCTTGTTGTGAATTGAAGGAAACAAAGGTATGTGTGGATACTGTTGATCATGAAGAATTAGAGGAATACATTATGGATGGATATTAGATTATAGAAATACATTATGGATAGATATGAGATTATAGAATTATATGATTATTGGATATTGGATTATATGAATACATGATTATTTTATTATAGAAATACACGACTATTGGATATTGGATTATAGAATTAGATTATTGTTAGGGATTGGATTATAGGATTACCAATTTATGATGTTAATTTTGGGTGCATTAGGTTGAATCAAGAAGTATGGAATTAATTGGGTATTTTGGTCATATTGGATTTATCAGATATGATTGAATAGGGAAGTTGGATTCAGGATAAATCTTGGTCGGACTATAGAAGGCTATCTTGTTGAATTATAGAAATAAATCTCGATTGGATTATAGAATTACATCTTGGTTGGATTATGGAAATAAATCTTTGGGGGGTTATAGGAATATATCGTTGTTGGATTATTGGAATGTATTATTGTTGGGTTTTTGGAAATTTAGTTTTGACAAGATGATCAAATTTAGGTGTTGAATAAAGAATGAAGTTGGATTATTACATGTAAGTTATGAATGGATTTCATGTATCTTGGATAGATTTTAAAAATAAATCTTGGTGGGATTATAGAAGTCTATCATGGTTGAATTTTGGAGGATTGACGAAATTGCTAGATGTAATTGAATAGTAGTGTTTGGTTGATTTGCAGTTGTTGGTGGATTAATGTAAACAATAATGTGGTCGATCAATAAACAAAATAGATTGATTTGGAGAGTATAATTCTAATTTTGATGGTTGACTTACTAATCTTGGAGTTGAGCATTCTCGAACATCAAACCCTCACACCTTATCGCCCTAGATAAAACTCTAGTTAATACAACAGTAGTGACAAGATGCTTTTGTTGAGAAACGTGCTTAGACAAAGCTTAGACCAAAAATATTGAATTTGGGAAATTTTGCCAAAGGTTCAACTATGATTTAACATGATGCTATGGTATTGCCTTTACCATAGAAATTTTAGAAAATTATTTAACTTAGAAAATAACTAAAAATTGGTTTGGACTTGGGCGAAATGGATATTTGGATGGTGCACATTGATGCATGGGATCGAGTCATTTCTATGATCTTGGTCCAGGGGTTATTTTGGAAAGTCGTCCAAGTCAGTTAAGGACTGGTCATCGAGTCACATCTTGCTAAGCCCCATCGTACTACCACATGTCCTGCGTCGGCAGGATTAGGCTAACTAATTTACAACAGTTCACCGCGGTTGTGCCATCCGGTTGCGCGGGTGTCTTTATGACCTACTTTTATGTATTCTCATATGGCGCAAGAGTGGGCTTAAATCTGGTGGGTTTCTATCCAAAGGAGTGAAACCTTAGTGTCAACGATTGAGTCGCCGATCTTACGAAATAAATAGAGAAAAATAGCAAAGAGTTCTTGGGAGAATATGAGACTGCTCTTTTTTGCTATGAACTGGATGTTACGGGGTTGCCTTCGACAGGATAGTGGACTAATCCTAATTACACTTAGCGAAGTACTTGCTTTGCTATTGAATCTAATGCTTCAATCTGATTGAATGCGATTGAATCTCCTCCTCCTTTCTGTCGTTTGTAGTCTCCTTTAAGTAGTCGATGAAGTGGTGGCAGTTACTTCTTCAAGATACGCCTGTTGGAAATGTCGTGGCTAGTCGGAGCGAGGCAGAAATTGGTAAAGTATCAACCATTCGGTGGTTGAGTGTCTGTGAGACACTGAACCGCATGGTGGTTGTTGTCAGTGTCTTAGGACCATGAAATTTCGCGTGGTATGGAGCAAATATAACATGTGTTCCATTCATCACACGGTAAGGAATATGCTTGGAGTTAAATCCAGATACCAGTTCATTGCTTCTACGAGCAACCACCTAGTTGGGGACTAGGTACATGACCTCATCCGACCAGGGTACCCATTATATAACCTCTAGAATCCTTACAACCTCGGAGATCGTTAGCCTTAGGGGTTACGACCACGAAGATATATGGTCTTTTCTTATGTATTAAAGTAATACATAGAGATTTTAATCCTCATCAGCTAGCCCCCGAACTTTAAATGAATTGGTCGTGTGAACACTTTCTCCCGACGAAGTTGTATCGGGCAGATCCTCATTTAATCCCATGATATACGAGATGGTCTATATTCACTTTAAAGTTGAGAAACTGTCTTAGGAACTGAAGAGTTTTTCTGTCTATTGGAGAAAAGGTCGTGTCCGTTGGACTTTTAGGTAACTCTCGATTGTAGTTAAGGAACCGCGGCTATAAAATCCCTATTGCGCTAGGCTTTAGGGTTTTTACGCTTTTAGATTTCCTTCAGCCCCTTTCATCTTCTTGCAAAGAATCTCTTCCGACCTCCTTTGTTTTCCTCACCCAAAATCTTCTCCGACCACTATTCTTAAACCCAAGCATGTCAGACTCAATCACCAAATGGTTGGTTTCCGATCTAAGTGGAAAAAACTCAAGGCTCTGGGGGAGATCAGGATGCTCCCAGATAAGAATTTGATCAAGTGGAGGTCGGCGGCTAAAGAACACTTTTCGAGCCGTGAGGAAGGGGAAATCCCTATTTTTCTTACCTATATTGAGTGCAGGCTCAGGTTACCAGTACACCAATTCCTCCCGAAGGTCTTAGAGTACTATAGAGTTGAGTTGGTGAAATTGGCCCCGAACTCCATCGCCAACCTCAGTATACTTCGGGATCCGACCAAGTCTGAAGGTCTTTAGGCATTTCTATAAGATGGCGAGGTCGGGGAAATCGGCGGCCAGGCCAGGGGAGTGTTCATTGCGACTCCACGATGGGAAGGCCGATGAGTACATTCGGATGTACCCAAAGTCCTTGTGGTTTTCATAGAAGAAGAGCTGGTTCTACATGACAGTCACAAAAGAGGACAACCTCTACTTCCCCGCGAAGGTGGCGAGCGAGAATCTCAACTGGCGGTCTACCGAGAAGAAAGGAGGAAGGGTCGGAAGGGTGGTCGACGCCATCCAAGATCTTAGTGCCAGGGGATTGACCGCTTGGCACGTGGTAAGGGACTTTTCCATGCGACAGATAAGTCCCTTGAGGCTCCGGTCACGTTCTCTGCTCAAGTACATTGGTCGTGATGAGGCGACCAAGTATACCAGGGAAGATAAGTCGTGAATTTTTTTTTGACCAGTATGGTTTATTTAGTTGTTTTATTTTCTAACCTTGGGACCTATTTGTTCTTTTGAAGCCCATTCTTCTGATGAGATCAGGCAACGGGTCAAAATGATCTGTGTCAGGGAGTCTGATGCCAAGGTTGCTTTTCCCGGCATTTTGGCGGTCATGTATGAAGAAGAGAGACTGAGGAGACTCAAGGTAGAGAACAATTTTTTCTTCATCTTTTATGTATTCTCCATTTTGTATATGATTCTGCTCTGATATGTAGGCGGTCAAGGAGGGCTCCGATCCAACCGTTGTTCCGACCGACTCTTGCTCAGAGACCACACAAGAGTATGTTCCTCTGGAGGTAAAAAAGAGCACATGAATGAAGTATATACTTTTAGATGGAAGACTTCATCATGTAATTAAATTGGATTTGTGACTTAGGTGGAAAAGAGAACGAACCCGCAACGCGGAGCTGCAAGGGTCGTAAGCCCCAAGATGGTCGTTCATGACTTGACAGTTGTTACCAAAGCAACTATTCTGGAGGCTAACGAAGACACCATCTCTGACCAACTAGTGAAGGATCTCGACCGACTGGTCGAGGAAGTTACCTCTGACCAGAGGTCAGGGGATGTCATGGGTACGACTAACCCTACTGGTTTTAAACCGGTAAAATCGGTTGAGAAGAAAAGGAAGGCCAGCGCTACGGATTTTGCTCCAGTGCACTTCAAGGTCAAGACAAAGAAGAAGACCAGGTATGCATACATGAAAGAGAATTATGTAAATACATACCTTTAGTACTTCTGATGTCCATGAGATCCTGAATTTCCTTTCTTGAATTTTCAAAGGTCCTCTGGTGTTCCGGTCGCCTTCGACCAGAGCACTCCTCAGGATAAGGTTCCTGAGGAAAAAGAGGTTGAACTAACCTCTGAGCAGGTGGCAGTGCCGTTGCCAGCTCAGGAACCTGCGGCAGCTCCAACTCCGCCTAAGGAGGCAGAAGCTCCAGAAGGGTCCCAGTAAGTTTTGACCACTACTGGGGTCCTTCAGGGAATTTCTCCGAAGGCCCCCTCATCCTACCGGCTTTCTGCATGGTCATCGAATCTTCTACGATGAAGAACTCGATGAGGCCTGGCGTAGAATATCGGTATCAGCGAGAGATGAGTCGATACTATTTTCTTGACTATAATGATATGGGAATCCAGGTGAGTATCCATGACCACTTCCATAGACTTTTCCCCTAATGTTTAATAAAAACTAAAAGAGTTTGCCATGTCTATAGCATATCATGGAGAACTTCGCTGTGGTCGGATGGCTAACCCAGTGAATAAAACTATTGGAGAAAAGAAACTCCAAATTAGAAAGTAAGAACTTTCCTCTTGCCTCCATTTTTCCTTCTTTGCTATCTTATTTTTCTTCTATTAGTTAACTTCTCCCCTTATCATATTTGATAGATTCGGAGAAATTAAAAGAAGAGGTCGTGGCCAAGGAAGCCGTAATAACAAAGCTTGAAGGTGAATGCCAAGCTAAGGACCGGTCGATCGAATTCTTGACGGCCAGGAACAAGGAGATTATCGACACTTGTGAGAAGAAGAGTCTAGGTAACCGGTCGTAAGCTTAACTAGGGTACTATCTGTTCTGATTATAATTATTTATCTTTGGTTCACTCGTACAGATCAAACTCAAGAATTAACCAGAGTAAAGAAAGCTCTTGAGTTCGAGCGCGGCCAGGGGGTAGAACTTGATCGAGGCCTTAACGAAAAAGTTATTGCTCTGAACAAGATGCTTTTCGATATGGGATCAGGATCGCAACTGCCACTCTTGAAGGATCCCGTGGAGAAAATAAACTTCCTGGGCCAACAACTCGAAGATCTCCGAGGTCTGCTTAAAGCTACTCAAGATAACTATGAACAGACGATAAGGAAAGCTATCGCTAATGGAGTCAGCTTTGCTATGGCAAAACTGAAGACTTCCGACCCCCTCCGTGCATCTCCAAGCTGTTGAAGAAGATTTCAACTGCTCGAGAGATGAAGCAACCAAGCTAATCGAGGAAATGGCGCCTCTCGGAAGCAAGGTTGTGGAGGAAATGGAAGTCAGATCTCCAGCGTGTCGCGACCAGTCTGATGATCCTAAGGAGTAGGATTGTGTAATAGAAGAAGTATGAATGTAAAAACTTACCTTTCTTTCATCAATAAAGTCTTTTGTTTATCTTTTTGGCTTATGAAGTACTCACATATTTCCTAGCCCCCCGACTGCTTTATAGTAGAAGATCTTTACTAAAGAAACAGTAAGCCAAGAATAAGAGTAGAAGTCATGACCACTGTGTATAAAGTATGTGCTGATTATGTGATAAAACTGATCGTATTAATACTAGGAAATCAATGTTGGTCGGGACCAGTGTATGACTTCAACTAGTTGTAGCTCTGCTTTCCATAATCGAAATACTAAACAATACATTGTATGGTCGTAAGAAAGGACTTGCCTTGATGAGAAAGAAATTATGCAAGGGTGTATGTAATAAACGATAAGTGGCTTTATTTATATATAGTATCCAAACTGGTCGTAATTATTGCTATGAACTGAAGACATGAAAACACCTCGCAAAACGTGCTCATGCTCAAGTTCGACTGGCAGCGAAGGTCGTAGGAAAAGAACCGTCGCTAGAAAACTCCTTCCAGTGGGCAGGACCACATGCAGAGAGAAGAGATTTCGACTAGGAGGCTTTCCGTGTCCCAACCAGTAGCCAAATGAGAGTAGAATAGAATGTTGAAGTGAAGAAATGTAGTCTCTGAAATCTTAAACATGTAAATCACTATATGTAGTAATTTGTGTTATGCTCCTTGTACTCGTATGTTTCTTTGAGAAAAGAGTGTGGTCGCGCGTGAGAACCATTGACTTAATGGTCACGACTAGGACCCTTACGGCGTTTGACTTATATGTTTGCGCCAAAGAGTAACAAAGATCCTTTAAAAGGACATCAGAGAGAATTTGGTCTTCTCCGACCAATTAGACAATAATAGTAGGCAACCAGAATATGGGTATAGTCATATAAACAATATCACTCATAAAAGAAAGTAAAGAAATGATGAATCTTTATTGAAATTGACAAAATGTAAAATACATTTATACAAAGAACTTACGCAATTGGTCAATGTTCCAAGAATTTGACAAAACACGCTCGTGTGACATAGCTAGTCATACTGAACCAGGTCTGATGATTTTGACCATAGTGTATGGACCTTCCCATTTGGGAGAAAGTTTGTTGCGATTAGCCTGGCTCTGAATTTTTCTGAGAACTAGATCACCTACAGCTAGGCTTCGAGATTGCACCTTACGACTGTGATACCTTCGCATGGCTTGTTTGTAAACCGCCGATCATATGAGGGCTTGGTTTCGTCGTTCCTCAAGGACGTTGATATCGTCGAGTCATCGTTCTTCTTGACTATTTTCATCAAAATAATTAGTTCGAGCAGAGCCTATTTTTAGTTCTGGAGGAAGCATGGCTTCAGCATCGTAAACGAGAAAAAAAATCGTGTTTCACCAGTCGCACGACTGGTCGTGGTTCAAACGGCCCATAATACAGAAGGAAGTTTTTGAACCCAAGCTCCTGGCCATTTTGTTAACTGGTCGAACACTCGGCGTTTCACCCCTTGCATTATGATACCATTGGCTTGCTCGACTACTCCATTGCTCTGTGGATGAGCGACAAAAGAAAAATGTATCTTGATACCTAGATCCTTGTAGAATTCTTAAAAATTTCCGCTAGAGAACTGGTACCGTTATCTGTGATTATTCGACTGGGTATACCAAATCGTGTGATCACATTTTTTGTGAGGAACCTCTTAGCAGCTTCAGTTGTTGTTTTAACAACTGGCTCGGCTTCTATCTATTTTGTAAACGTGTCAATCATGACGAAAGGGAATTCGAAGCCCCTAGGTGCTATTGGGAAAGGTCCCAGAATGTCTAGTCCCCAGGTTGCAAAAGGCCAAGAAAGAGGTATGGTTTGCGAAACTTGTGCTCGCTGATGTACTTGTCGACTATGTAATTGATATTGTACGCATTTTGTCATGAGCTCTTTTGCATCATGAAGGGCAGTTGGCCAGTAGTATCCTTACCTGAAGGCTTTACCAACCAGTGTTATGTAGGAATGATGTGCTCCACAGACTCCTCCATGAATGTCGGATAACAACTTAATGCCATCCGTTTGAGATATGCATCTCATCAACACTCTGTGAGATCTCCGTTTATAAAGGGTACTTTCGATCAGAGTGTATCATGTAGCTTTTTGAGCTATACGACCAGCCTCTATATCATCTTCGGGAATAATACCATACTGAAGATAATTGTAGATCGATGTCGTCCAATCTCTACTGGGATCGTGCTTGAAGACCTCCTGTGGAGCATCCATGTTCGTAGGATCGATTTGTACGACGTCTAGTGGAACATCTATCCTCGGAAAGCTCGACCAATTACAGTGAATCGAGTTGCTCAAGAAAAACTCCGAGCGGGACAGGTGACCATGTGGAGGCCATCTGTGCCAATTGGTCTGCCATAAAGTTTTCCTTTCTAGGAATGTGTTGGATCTGGAAATCGAAGAAGTGCTTTTCAAGTTTACGTAACAATCCTCATTTAATTATTTATTTGTAATACATATTATGGATAATAATGATGTCATATAATTCTTGAGTATACCCCTTAATATACATAAGAGAGAAGCTGGAGGTCGTAAGTTCTTCTACGACCACCCTATAGTCATAAGTCCTTTTATGACTACCCCATGGTCGTAAGCCTTTCTACGACTATGCCTTGATCGTAAGCTCTCCTACGATTAGTATATGGTTGTAAGCCCTTCTACGACCACTACCTGGTCGTAAGCTCCTCTACGACCAGCCCCTAGTCGACGGGGCTTACAGACATCTGGGCCTAGTCGACTAGGGAATCTTTCGCACCGTATCAAAAGATATGGGTAGTAAACTACGCTGTCATTCTCTGGAATAATGGCACGATTTAACCCCCTGTTATGGTGATAACTACCTCGCGGAGTGGGAACATTACTACTCCCACAATAATCTCGATGTGACTCCATTATCTGAAGCATTAAGGTGCCCTTTGGACTGGAGGAACAGTAGCACGCTTCGAGTACTATATAAAAGGCAGAATCATCAGGAGGATCAGGAGCATAAGACGCCTCATTCTAGTCTTTCTCTTAATCTTGTAATCCAGCATACTCAATACATACACACAGTAGGGTTGTTATTCTCCACAGGAGAAGGCAGAACACATATAAAATCCCGTGTCGCCTCTCTCTGCGTGATTTGAGCCTAGGGGAACCCCCGAATCAAACAATCTTTATGTAAGTTCGGTTCTAAAACACCGACATGTAATATACCGGTCGTTAAACATTGTCACGTTCTACGACCAGTACACAACTGACTGTTTGTGGCGTTGCAGCCATGCAAATCAGCAATGTTTCTCTAGATCTTGGAGATACTAGGATTGGGGTACTCGTAAGGTACTTTTAAGTTCTTCAAAGGCGTCGTTTTCCACTTTAGTCCACTCGAAACTTCCGTGTTTCCAAAGAACTTTGAAGAAAGGGAGTCATTTCTCACCTAACCGTGCTATGAAATGACTTAGCGCTGCCATACAGCCGGTCAGTTTTTGGACTTCCTTTTTTGTGGTCAGATGGCGCATCTAATCGATGGCCGTAATCTTTGCTGGGTTTGCTTCAATCCCTCTAGCTGAAACTAGGAATTCAAGAAGCTTTCTCGAAAAAACTCTAAACACACACTTCTCTGGATTTAACTTAAGGTTATGCCTTCTTAAGTTATTGAAAGTCTCGTATAGGTCGAAAATATGGTCACCAGCGTTGATGCTTTTCACAACCATGTCATCAACGTAGGCTTCTAGATTTTGACCTATCTGAGGATTAAAGGTTTTTTGCATCAACCTTTGAAAAGTTGCACTAGCGTTTTTGAGACCAAATAGCATCTTAACATAGCAGTAAGTGCCATATGGAGTGATAAAGGAAGTTTTCTCTTCATCATCTTTACTCATATTAATATGGTGGTACCCTGAGTACGCATCTAAAAAACTTAACAACTCACACCCGGAAGTAGAGTCTACAAGTTGATCAATGCGTGGAAGGGGAAAGTCATCATTCGGACAAGCTTTATTAAGATATGTGAAGTCAATACACATTTGCCATTTGCCATTGCTTTTTCTAACCATTACAGGGTTGGCGAGCCACTCTGGGTCGTCAACTTCACGAATAAGTCCAGCCATGAGGAGCTTGTCGATCTCCGATTGGATTGCCTCCTTCCGATTAGGTGCGAAACGTCTTAGCTTCTACTTGACCGGTTTTTTGTCAGGCTGGAGAGCTAGCCTGTGCTTGACCACCTCCTTGGGGACTTCGGGCATGTCGGATGCCTGCCAGGCGAATACGTCCTAGTTTACTCAGAGGAAGGAGATGAGCGACTCTTCCTATTTAGGGTCGAGTCCTGCCCTAACCAGTACCTTTTGGGCAGACGCATTAGCGTTTCCTGACCCAGTCTGTGTGTTGGTGCTTTCCATAGAAGCGCCTTTGCCATGTGGTACTTCCTTGGTCTGGTCAGAAGGTTTTGACACCATCTTTGGCCTCGAGAGCTTGACCTGCATGGTAGGCGGATTAGTTTCCCTGGTCGAAAGCTCATCGACTAGTTCTAAGGACTTCCGATCACATGTATAAGCCATTTTTCGATCTCCTCGAACTGCGATGACTCCTTTCGGTCCTGGCATTTTTAAACTCTGATAACCGTAATGCATGGCTATCAGGAATTTTGCTAAAGACGGACGATCGAAGATTCCATTGTATGCTATTTCGCAATCCACCACATCAAACGAAACATTTTACGCTTGGAAGTTGTCGAGTCTTCGAGCGTGAAGGTAAGACGATTGTCCTATCAGTTTGGCGGTAGAACCAGGAACTATGCCATGGAAGGCATATTTCACGGATTTTACCTTAGACTTGGGAACCTACATCTCTTACAATGCTCTCGTAAATAAAATGTTTAAAGAGCTACATCCATCTATTAAGACTCAATTAACTTTACAATTGTTAATAGTAGGTTCAACTACGATAAGAAACCTACCTGGTCGAGTCGACAGGATGGGGCTGTCTTCTTTGCTGAAGGAGATTATAGTTTCCGACCACCTGGATGGCTTGACGATGATCGGAGACTCGGCAAGGTTCACCTCTCGTTCCACGGCCTTCAGATGATGTCTTGACTCGTACGAGGAGGAACCACCAAAAATTATATCGATTGTGTGCTGCGGCTTCTGGTACTCCATCTCTTCGTCGCCATCTTTGTCCTTCTTGGAGCTTGGTTCTCCAAGTTCTGTTATGGAGGGGAAGGAACCTTTACCTGAGTAGTAATCCTCTAGTTTCTTTTTTCATGCTCAGCAAGTGCACAGATCATGCCCTGTTGCCTGGTGAAGTGGACACCACTTCTTATTTTTCTTGGTCAGAGCTTTTGCCTTGTTCTGACCGGAAAAGTCTTTTTTGCCCTTGGTAAATTTCTGAAATTGCAAGGACTTCTTTGTTATCGGGCTTGTGATTCTTCTTATTGTTGATAAACTTCTTACTTTTCTTCTCTTGCTTCTCCAGGACTGACTGGAGATTTTTATCTTTTTGATCAATAGCTTCACACCATTCGACCGTTTTACTAGTGGCTGCATACTTGTCTGCCATGTCAAAAAGTTTGATGGTCGTTCGTGGAGGATTTATTGCAATATCCTCTGTAAAGTGGTGATTCCTCAGCTCTGCTTTAAAGTCCTGGATGACAGAAGACTCTGTGATCTCTGGGATAGAGTTTCAAACCTGACTGAATCTCTTGATATATTGTCGAAGAGTTTCATTGGTTTTCTACTTCATCTGATGAAGATCATCCTCCTTCCCGGGATGGTCGTACGCCCCTTGAAAGTTGGCGATCAGAGTATCGCATAGCTGCTCCCAAATGTAGATAGATCCAACCGGTAGGTTGAGCAACCAAGTCCGGGCAAACACTTTAAGGACCGTGGGCAAGTAATTTGCTATCATGTTGTCATTACCACCAACAGTCTTGTTGGCGGTAGTATAAATTTGAAGAAATTCTAATGGGTTCTGAGTCCTGTTGAACTTCTCTATGTTGGCTAATCGGAACCTGTCTAGCCAACGAAAAGCTTGGAGACCTGCTGAAAATGCTCGGTAGCCGTAATGGAGTCGTGGCGCCTTATCTGAAAAGGAGCTTGATTATAGTCAGTTGGGGATCGGTTCCTCATATTTGCATACCTAGGATCCGGTGTCCCAATTTGGTCATGGACGTTATGATAACGTCTTTGACCACCTGTTGGTTCAGATGATGTCTGAGATCGCCTGAATCAAGTGGTCATTTCTCTTGACGACGAGGAGGAGTGGCTACTGCGAAGAGCCGTCTTCCCTCGTGATTTCCTAGTCAGAACCTACGAGGGGGTCTTGGTATCGATTGGCCCTCCACTCGACCATGTTGTCCCCTAATGAGAGAGAAGCACTGGGACAAAGTCATCGTGTGAATTTGCGAGTTCCTTTGCTCCCAGTACATTTCTGTACACTGCATGGTTTGTTGGAGGATCTCCGACGCCTCACCTGCAAGCTGAGCATAACTCGGAGTTCCTGCTAAAGTAGGATCTGGATTATTCAAAATATCCTGGACTCGCTGCATGTTTTGTAGTGTTACCGAAGGTTGTAGAAGACCCCCGCTTGCAGTGGGCGCTCGATGAGTTGAGTTTTCCCTCGACCTTTCGGATGGCCCTGTCTAACCCCTTACTCGTGGTAGGGTAGAAACAAGTGAATTAACTAATGCACATCCATTAGATCGGTTGCCTCTAGTAGTTGGTGCTTGAGTGCCCGTACCATTTCCACCAGTAATTTGTGGCGAGTTAACCCGTGGAGGATCGTGCATGGCATCCGGACTAGTATCTCCATTTACGTTTACTTCATAGCGCCAACAGTGATCTTCTGATGAGCTCCTTTCATAGCTAAGGAAGAGCATTCTAGAGCTTTGACAAGGAGCCTCTATGACGGGGAGCAGTTGGAGATTACCGTCTCTGGTGGGCTTTGTGGTGGACTCAGCCTGATCTAGTGGATGGCCGATTATATGCTGAGTTTCACCATGTCCACTTGGCCTACGATCGGTGACAACTTCATTGATACCCTTACCAGATGTCGGTTGGCCCCCGAAATATGTAGGAACCGTCGGCGAATACTAGTCGCCCATGACAATATCGTGATTACATGGACTCTCTGATTGCAGTACTGGGCTTTTGTTGCTGCTTTTGTCTGTCGGATCGACCAGGCTTGTAGAGGCATTCGAATGTTTGAACTGGTCGGAACGAGCGGTTCCTCTGAGAATGCCATTGTTGGTGGTGGTGAATCCTCATCCATCCGGTTCATTTCACCAATATCTGCGAATGGCGAGCCGGCAGCGGAGGAGGATGATGACATCCCATTTTCTTTCATGGCGCGGATGCATACGTCCATGTCGAGGTTGGAGTAGTCCGCTAGGTCGAACCAGTTTTCCTCATCCTAAGTCCCTACCATATTCGCATGAGCGATGATGGGGCAAAGGAAGTGGATGAGGAATGCTTGAGCAAAGTGATCTTCAAGAACTCAGCGCCTTCTTCCCCACGGACGGCGCTAGTAGTCGACGATCGAGTCGTCGATCTTACGAAATAAATAGAGGAAAATGGCAAAGAGTTCTTGGGAGAATATGAGACTGCTCTTTATTGCTATGAAATGGATATTATAGGGGGTGCCTTCAACAAGGCAGTGGACTCATCCTAATTACACTAAGCGTAGTGCTTGCTTTGCTATTGAATCTAATGCTTCAATCTAATGGAATGCGATTGAATCTCCTCCTCCTTTCTGCTGTTTGCGGTCTCCTTTATGTAGTCGATGAAGTGGTAGTAGTTACATCTTGAAGAGATGCCTGTTGGATGTGTCGCGACTGGTCGGAGTGAGATAGCAATTGGTAAAGTATCAACCGTTCGACGGTTGAGTGTTTGTGAGACACTCAACCGTATAGTGGTTGTTGTTAGTGTCTTAGGACCATGAAACGTCGCGTGGTATGGAGCAAATATGACATGTGTCCCATTCATCACATAGTATGGAATATGCTTGGAGTTAAATCCAGATGCCAGTTCATTGCTTCTACGAGCAGTCACCTGGTCGGGGACTAGGTACAGGACCTCATTCGACCAGGGTGCCCATTATGTAACCTCTGGAATCCTTACGACCACGGAGGTCGTTAGCCTTAGGGGTTACGACCACGAAGACATATAGTCTTTTATTATGTTTTAAAGTAATACATAGAGATTTTAATCCTCGTCACTTAGCCAGACGGGACTACGGTGAGATGGCGCATTGTAAAGGTCTTGTGATAATGACTTAGTCGCACACCTTCGATAGTGTATCAGACGGACATTATAAGTTAATTATCTTTTATGGGTAAAGTTGTACAACCTCTGCAGAGTGTAAGGCCCTGTTTGGTAGAGCTCCAGATTCTCATTTTTCAGATTCTACTCCTGATTCTCTAAGAATCCACTTCTCTGAGAATCTGGAGCTGTCTGTTGAAAGCGTTTGACTGGTAGGTTGACTCCAAAAACCATATGAGGGAGGATTAGAGGTAAATAGACCATGTTACCCCTGGTTGTAATAATTCAATTGTATTTGTGTCTTTCTCCTATGTTTTTGTACACAAATTATAGAAATTTTTCCCCTAAATTTGTTTAGACCATGTGAATGTATATACATTGTATCTATACACAATGCCAGGTCACATTGCATTTACACTTCATGATGGATTACAACTATGTATAAGCAAATGTCGATCTTGCATATGTGAGTTCAATCCGAATTACTAGATCCTTAATTCCCAAACCAACAAAGAACAAATCCAAAAGCCCAAATCAACAATTTTGTTTTATGTTAGTTTGAATTGTGATTGGTAAATCTTGTCTTTTTTTGTGAAATGTGGATATCAGAGCTTCAAAAAAAATGAGGAAATTTGTCGATTTGAAAGGCACGAATGAAAATCGAGTTAAATTGTAATTTTTCTTGATTATTTTGTAATTTTTCTTGATTATTTGAGATGTTGTCGTTAGTACGAATAATTTGTACTTTGATTATTGCGCATATTTATATTTTATATTGAATAATATTTTTGTAATTTCGAACACCTATTCTGAGAATTCTGGGTTCGCCATTGTATTCAAGGTAATGGATCAAGCAATACAATTACTTTTAAGGCATCAACACAAAGTAGAATCAATAAATGACATCACATATAACCAAATACTTCAATCTTTCATTACGAAGTTACTTCAACAACCACATGGATCCCATCAAAACTTCAACAGTTTACTAGAGCGATTACTCGAACATAAATCTAAAGCACATAAATTAAGCCTTCCATTAGCGGGTCCATCTCTTTGATGCGGTGAAGTTATCACCACAATGACAAGGCAAAATGTCTTCAATGATGATGCTGCAGGAAAAGAACACAAATCGTTGAGAGTATTTTCACTTGGATGAAAGATCCTAGTCTATAATTTTAGAAGGATAGAACCTATCGATCTGAAGCTAACACATTCTGAGACATATATATGCAATCAAAAGCAGTCTCACATGCGGATCGGTGCAATGATCACAACTTTATAAATTTTGACTTGAATCAAGAATTACCAGTACAATATATTATATAGGACAAGTTTCAGTAGATAAAAATCAACATCAAAATACACAAAAGATATGGTTGGATACAACACTTCAAGTGATCCAGACAAAATGAAGAAATCAAACCTTCTTAGACTATTGCACATGAACAAGGAGCAAAATGTTGTTTTTGGTTCCCTACGGTGTTTCACATGATCCATAAGCCATATCGAGCACTCAAGGCTCCATCTCCCTGTATATAGACAGCTATACTACAATCCCCTCAAGGCTCCTCGAAGATGTTATTGTCATCACTATGCAATCCACCAAACCTCTGAACATTGATCGACCTCTTGATCATTTCCGACCACGACTTCGGATCGCCATCTTCATCCTCACGGTGACGGTTACTACCGATGAGGCGGCTATGCGAGGTTGAGAAATGGAGGGTCCCCGGGAGATCTGTTGGGGAGCTTTGCTCAAAGGGATCTAGAGTCTGCCGAATTCACAAACAAAATTGGTGGCTCACGACGGCGGAGCTAGGCGCCCTTTGGTTGTCTTGCAAAGGTGCCGAACAATCAAAACACGAATTCATGTTAGTACAAAGGGAGTAGAGAGGACAAGGGGCGTGGGATGATGACCTTACCTTCACGAGGCCGGCCGGTGGTGCTCGGGAAGCGCATGGCGGCAATGGCGAACCAAAGGTCCTCTAGGGTTTCAGGGTGGGCGGCTATTGTGTGCTCATGGGCCTCCGGTCCCGCGGTGGCCTGATCGAGACCACTGGGCGACACGGGCCGGAGGGGGCGCAGTCGATGACAAGCGGGGCGCACACCACAGCCGACGGTGGAATCGCCTCGGCGCGAGAGCAGCGGGAGGGGAAGAGAACGCGAGGGAAAAGGTGAAGCAGTACGGGTGGGGTCGCGCGGTGGATTTGCCCCCGTGTGCGCAGTCGACGACAAGCGAGGCGAACGCGGGAGCAGGCGGCGGAATCGCCTCATCGCGGGAGGGGAAGAGAACGCGAGGGGAAAGGCAAAGCAGTACGGGTGGGGGTCGCACGGTGATTTCTTGCGGGGGTAGTTCAATGGCATTTGCAGGTAAAATCATCCAACTTCAAGGGGTACTTTCGTTTCTGTAAGGTGGATTCTCACGAGAATCTACGGGAAAACTGCTTCTTGTCGCTAGTTCATTTTTGGGACAGCTCCTCGTGAGAATCAGAATCGAGTGGTTTGAGAATCGGGGTGTTTGGTACGGCTCCATGAGAATCAATTGAGAAGCTGGGAGTAGAATCTGTACCAAACAGGGCCTAAAACTATTCGAATAGCCATGTCTATGGTCATGGACATACTAGCAAAGCCACTCCAAGTTAGAATTCGGGTTTTGATTTCAAAAGAGGTTATCAAACTATTTTGTTTGGATAATTTATCCAATTGGGAAATTGGGCGGTTGGCCATGTGATAGAAAGGTATCATTCACCACTTTCATTATGGTGGTTATCTTACTATAAAACTTGATAATTTAGAAAATAAATTTTAGTTATATACTAACTGCTTTGGAACTTAGTACATATATTTGAAAAGAGAACACAGCTTTATGCAAATTCAACCCTATATGCTTTCCTTTGATATATCTTTGCATGCATTATAACTCTGTTATGGGTGTAACTTGCGGGGCACGATTATTTGTGCTCACTCTTGCTTAATAAAATGTTGTTCAGAGAAGAAAGACTTTGCAACTACTGAAGATCTCGATGACTAGGCCGCTACCCCAGTCGATTGCCTACGGTAGATTAGCTGGGCTCTAGTACTCTTTCTTCGTCTTCTGCTGTGATCTTTATTGTTGGCTCGTAAGCCTTTCTGATAATCAACTCTGATATTTATTAATAAAGCTTTACGATTATGAATGTTACCATATTTGTTTACTGTGTGAGCTAGTCATTGATCATGAGACTAGTTCAGTAATACATATGGGATTTGGGAGTGTTAATCTCGGGTCTAGACAAACTATGAAGCATGGGGGTTCCATTTTTGGGCTTAGGTATGGCTGGAAGTGGCTCGTGGTGGGATCATGACGGCTGTGGCACATGGCTGAAGCAGAGCAACGGTGTCGGCGGTCTCCGGCGGTGCGGTGACCAAATTAGCTGGCTTGGAAGCATTAGTGGGGTTAGGGGATCTCGGTGGTCACGGTGGAGCTTGGGGAGGTCGGAGGAGGCTTGGCGACGGTGGCCGTGGGTGGTCTGACTTTGGCGCCGCAGTGGCGGCAATGAGGCGGCAACAGTAGGCTTGGAGCTCGGGGGAAACTTTGCAGTAGTGAGGGGAAGCTTGCAGTGGGGTTGCAGGGGTGAGGGCGTGGACAGTGGCAGCGAATTGAAGGAGAGATTTTTTTAGTGTTTCTCGGGCGCGGTGGCGATTGGCGGTGGTGACTGGCGTTAGGGAAGAAGGAGCAGTGTCGTGGGGTTGAGCGGACGCTGAGGATGAAGATAGTGTCGTGGCTTGGGCTTTTATAGCCAATGGAGGGCGGTGGCGCTAGTGGTTGAGCCAGGGCGAGCGCGTTGCGTGGCGGCGACATGGATGGCTACGCGCAATCGGTATTTGGGAAGGGAAGTGGTGGTGGGGTGGCGAGCACTAAGAAAGCGAAGGTGTCGGACCGGGAGCGAAAGATCCGAACCCTTGTGTTCATACACTAGTCCAGATTTCTAGTGTACAGTCAAACAAAAGTGATAATCAAAACATATCACGACTTTATTACTAATTATTGAGTTCATTACAAAAGAGGCACAAGCCAGCGATAAATAACACAATGGAAGGCGAAGAAGTAGTGGAGTCGGTGATCGCCCACGAACAATCGATTGGGAGTAGCGGTCTAGTCGTCGAGATCCACACCGATGGTGAAGTCCTTCTCCTCTGAAATTTGTTTGCATAAAGCAAGTATGAGCACAACTACCGTGCTCGCAAGTTACACTCAATATGGAATTGTAATGCATGCATAAGGTAAACAAAGGACATTGGCAGGGTTATTTTGCGTAAAGCAGCAATTTTAGTTTAAATAATCATATTAGATTGCAAGGCCATTTCCATACAGTATGTAAAATCATAATTTAAAAGACAAATATATAATGTGGATAACCTCCAAGAAAGGTGATGGATATCCTCCAATCACAATGGCTAACCGCCCAATTTGCCCACAGGACTAACCATCCTGAAAACATCTGTTGAAATCATTTTAAAACCAAAAACAAGTCTAACTCAAAGTGGCTTTGCTAGCATGTCCATGCATCATGACGCTATTCGAATAGTTTTCTACTCTGCGAGTTTGTGCGGCTTTACCCACACGACACGAATTCTCTAGTTTATCGGCATATATCTATGCCACCGCTCACTACCTAAGGTGAGCAGTCTAGAAACACGTGACAAGGCCTTTACAATAATCTACCTCAAAGTACTCATGCCCACTAAGGTTTAGCCCCTTTGGACTAACCATCCATGAGTTCGGGGCCCCCTCTTGCGCCAGGTGGGACTATAGTCTAACCGACACCCACTCATACAAATGGCACGAATATCTCCGAGGTATCCCAAATTAATAAGCCAAGTCCTGCCCATACAGGACGTGTGGTGGTCTGATAAGGCATAGCAAAGGCAGCTCAAAGGCGGTCCTTAATTGACTTGGGCGTCTTTCAAATCAAACCACAGGCTTTAATCCTAACAGTTAATCCGTGCATAAACTCGCACCCACCTTTCATCCGTTACGCCCAAGTCTAAACCCTTTTAAATTTTATTTAGTGAAAACCATCTTTACAAACTCTCTATGGTAAAACAATACCATAGATTTAATTTCAAACAATTTGCAATGGTTTGGCTAAATCCTCCCAAAATCAAAATCGCGGTCTAAGCATTTGCTAAGCATTTCAAAAAAAATTTATCTATGGTGACAAGGGATGACATTTCAATATTCAAAATTGGCCATACAATAACAATTGGAATAACTAAGCATTTAAACAGGGTATTAAAATAATTGACTAAAAATATGCATGCAATAATAATTTTAAAAACTAAATTAAATAACTTTAAAGTAGTAGGTGCAACATGGTCAAAGTGTAACTTGCCTTGCTTGATGGATTATTCTCAAACGGCGTTGAAATCTGGTCGTCCAAGTCGTAAGTAATCTATCTGGCGTAAGCGATCCGAATTCAAATAATAATCAAATAAAAACAAAATAAAATTATAAAATAAATACTACTAGGAAGTTATCGATTTTATATGAATTTAGAAAGTTGAATCGACGGAATCGGAGTTCGTATGAGGAGAAACGAAATTGTAGAAGATAAATTCTCAAAAATTTGAGATGCATGTGCTTGCATGGCACTGTTCACCCATGCACGTGAACAGTAAACAAAAGCTCAACAGTGGAGAAATGGCGATCTTGGCGAAAGGAAAGGAGCGACGGCGTGAAGCACTAAAATGGAATCCGGGGCGAGGCGGACCCAATGGTGGTGGTCACATCATCGGCGGAGGTCGGTCTTGGCGGGCGTAAAAGGTGCATAGGGAATAGTAGCACCGGTGAGCGAGGGTGTTTGAGGGAAAAGGAAGAACCTTGTGTAGAACGCGTTGCGGCGAAGCCAATGGCGTGGACGATGTCATCGGAAATCAAAAGCGGCACGAAAATGATGATGAAGGTGGTTCGACGTTTGCGAAAACCAATTTGCTTGTGGCGAGATAGATGGGCGAATTCAAGGGTATGAAGAAAGCCGAGGGCACGCGGCGACATAGTTAGCTCGGCGAGATGACCTTCGATGGTGGCCTGATCCGACGGAAAAAGACATTCGTGGCGAACATCGGTGTTTGGCGACGGAGAGGAGTTATCGAGATGAGGTTTGCGGCGATTTGAAGAGGAACCACGAGGCATAGCGCTTCGCATTTGTTGGGGTGGAAAGCGCCGCGGTCGTACGTGGCGGCAACGCAGCATAAAATGGACCAAATAATTAACGAAAATTAAATAAAATCTAAAATTATGAAATAAATACTAAAAATACTAGATGAATTTAGATGAATTTAGGTGAAGGAATCAACGGATTTGGAGCTTTCATGTGGGAGAAAGAAATTTTGGAAGGAATAAATGGACATGTGCAAAGGTATGAAGCGTAGACTAATTAATTGCTAGTGTTCATTCATCTTCTTCACGAGCGAATAGATAGAGGGCATGGCCGTGGTTTGGACATGGTGTTGGGGGTGCTCCGCGACGGTGACGGCGAGGAGGAGAGCACAGCGTAGTGGGCGGCGATCTGCGAATCCGGGGTGGAAACTATTTGGCCGAGCTAGCTCGTGGCGGCGCAGTCGCAAAGGAAGAGGCTTGATCTCACGGTTCGGATGTTGATATTGTTGGCGTAATCCAGCGGCATTGGACGGCCGACGAGGGGTGGAATGGATAGAGGATGGCGGGGATCTGGTACTCACCTCGGTTGGGAGTGGAATGTGTACGGATGGCGGGAGGCGGGGCAACACGACGTCGCGCGGCTTGGGCTCACGCAGTGGCGGCAGTGCTCGGCGATGCTTGGCGGCGAGAGGGTGAGCCTGAGGTAGGGCTTGGTGCGCGATGCCGGCAGTCTGGTCGGAATCTCTAAAGTCGTCGGCAATGGCGCTAGAGGCGGCACAAGGCGGTGACGGCGAATACTTGAGAAATCCGGCCAAAAGAGAGGAGGAGGAGTGGGTGGCGGGGTTGGAATGAGGAGGAGCAGGGCTCACCGTGCTCCCTTTTATAGAGGCGAGGAGGCCGTGGTGGGGAGATCGGGTCGCTGACCATGACGGCGGTTATGACGAAAATCCGGTGAACGTGTGCGTGATTGAGGGGGTAACGGGTGGGAATGAGGGAGGTGGGGATCGTGGGATTGAATGCTACAATTTTCGTGAAGAATCGTGGAGGAAATCGTGGGATTTGATGAGCTCCTGAAGGCTCTAATGGCGCCGGCTGTGCGTGTGTATTCCCTGGACACGAAGCATGAAGAAAACTCTTCACGTGAGGAAGAAAGCAGGAGAGAGAAAGAAAGGCTAAAAAGAATTAAAGAAGTATTATATTGATTGAAATAAAGAAAGCAAGAGGGCAGTGCATGCCTTGAGAACTCTGATGTTAATCGTGCTTGAGCTGGAGCAGCCCACGGAGGGGTGACCCACTGGGAAGTTCATTTTTTTTATTTAATTATTTAATTTTCGAAATTAATTCAGATTACACAACAAATCAAAATAGATTTTTAGAAGATAACAAATAGAGTCCAAAAATTCTAGAAAAATTCATAAAAATTTCTAGAATTATTTTGGACTTAATAAAATATTTCAACTTAAAGTTAGTTATTAATTTTGCAAATAAATTAATTTGGCTTTAAAATATTTAGGAAAAAGCTTTTAAAATTTAAAGAAAATTCTCGAATTAATTTAGTTTTTATTTTTAAATTTTAACTCAAATAAAACTTTAAAAACTTGAAAAAAAATATTTTTGACTTTTAAAACTTTAGAAATTCAAATAAAGCAAACAAACTCTTTCAAATTCGAGAAAATTCAATAAAATAATAAATTTATTAATTTTTAAATTAATAATGAACTTTGGGCTGTTACGGAAGGTAGTGGAAGAAGTCAATAGGGACGAAAGTGGTGTGGTGTCTTGTGAAGAGTGGGAAATGACACGAAGAAGAAGAAGAACAGGGGGTGAAGCGCACGGGAGAAAGGCACCTTCGGGCTAGAGAAAGTTGAAAGCCAAAAGAGGAAAGCGGGAAATGAACGAAACTTCCGAATTAAGCAAGAAAACCGAATTCAAACCAAACTCAAGCAAATTTTTGAAAATTCGAAATTTTGGGTCTTTTCAATCTCGACCGATCGGTCGCACTCACGAGCCATGGCTGGCCACCAACTTCGGACGCTGCAATAACAAACCATATCCCATCGAAGATGGAAAGCAAAGGATCGTCTTATCGTGTATGCTAGTCCATCCCCAAAAATATTGGTTCATCGCAATTGACCTCCACCCATAATCGGCACCGTTTGCTTTTCTTCGTGATATGTGCCAAGGCTTGTATTTTGACCCGTAAGAGCAAAATGCCCGTGGGTATTTTGAGGGATTTATTACAAGTTGATCTGACATATAAAAGTTGATATGACATGAGATGGTACTTGCCTGGCCCCCAACCTATTTCGAATTTTGAATGATGCCTCTTTGTTCTACACCGTGTGAACTTAGTATAGACATAGCACACACGAATACAACCTATTTTGAACACAAAAAAACATTTACAATCACCGAACTGTACAATACATGTATTGTACAAGATAAATACAGATTTTCATATACACAAAAAATGTTGTATGTATGATACATATAGATTGGGGGCTGCAACACTATTGAACACATACATACGGCAGGCGACAACGACGTACATGTACGGTGGTCGGCGTCAACGCCGTTGGCGACATGCACATATGGAGGGTGGGGACAGCGACATGCACATTTGTACACTGTAACACGGTGTCAGTGACCAAAGAGGGATGGTGACGAGGTGCTCCTTAGTGGTGCACACGATGGCGTCGACAGTGAGGTGCACGTGGTGGAGGTGCACCTGACGGCGGAGGTGTAACACCCTGGTCCACACTGAGCCGATAATGTCACCTAAATCATTCTAACTACCAATTTAAATCATAATTAGCAATAATTCCAGTAAGCAATGCCTGGAATAAAAACCCCACAATGGGTCACCTATCAACAAACACATCAATATAAATGCATAAAAAATTAACTTTCACAACTTGATCACACACATCAAGAACGCTTAGGTCACGTGCGCGTGAGAAATGCTGGAGTCACATGCGCTCGGCGGACGTTAGGTCACACGCACCCGACAAACGCTGAAACCGTGCTCCTAGTACATCGGATGTCAACAAGTAATAAAAACAAACTATTACTAAATCAACCAAATCTCCAACCATTAAACTAATCATAATCAAGCCTAACTAGAAGTATCATGTATCTAGATTTAGTGAAGCAAACTAAATAAATAGTGTATGTGTAATGATTGCATGTGATGCATATGTGCTACTCCATCCCATGCGTGTCACCTTCAAGGATCACATAAAAATAACAACAAAGCAAGAGCGAGTTCACGACTCAGCAAGTACATAATAGAACAATAAACAAACAACCTATCATTCAATTAAATCATCATCATCATCATAAACATATCCCAATGTCATTCTCATTTTCCATATAATCAATTCTCATCATTATCATGTATGCAAATACTCAATGCAAACTTTACCAGCTGATACTGGTATAGCAGAATGTTCACCCGTTGATGACACACTCTATCCTCCATCCAGTGGAGTGCCTACCTCTGTAGGATTTTATTAAGATCATTCCAAAATAGTCATACACATGACAATTCGCACCGACCTGGCTCTTATGCATGCAAATGATGCAACAATGTTCATTATCCATCAACGTTATCCATTATCATTATTACCATGTCATCCCCATGGTCATATCATTATTATCATGCCATTTAAATTAAGCATAAATAAATATCTTGGCAGATTAAATTGTATAGACAAAGGTAACCAAACCGATGTGTACCGCTCTACCATACACTTGTCTTTTAGGCACGAGAATCCGAACGATACAAAGGCGGCATCGAATTTGAAGCAACGCTCCCTAGACAATAATCAATAATACATCTTCAAACATACCACAACAGTGCACAAACATAAATCAACTCAACTTCACTCCTACGCGCAAGCCCAACACGAATAACCCACTTTCACTGGACAACATACCCATTGTCCTAGTGATCAAACACCTATAACTTATACTTCTGGACTCCAAATATAGCAAACTATATTATTTCTAGAATCTACAAAAAAAATTCTAAAATTCTCTAGTTATGCAAATTCTCTGATTTTGTCATCTAGTTCCCCGTTTTCAACCCCGAAGGTTAATCAGGAACTTCACATAACAATTGACTTCACAATTTTATAACTATTTTTCTATAACTTGGAAAATAGTAAACCATACCACTCTAGAAACTATAGAAAATTATATAGTGAAACCTAGTTACAATCGTAATTTAGTTCTACCGTCTACTGCATGAAAAAAGAGAAATATGCAAAACTGTAGTTAACGGCGACAGAGTTTTGGACAGTAGTACTCCCGAGGCCATAACAACCGCTTATCCAAACTAATGATTTTGTATTCTCTGGAAATATTACAAAATTATCTACAACTTTTCTAACATGAAAAAGTCATGAGTCTAGACAGAGTTACTCCAAAACTCCCACACAAAGTTCTGTAGACCATCTAATCGGACTTAGGCATCCCAATCCCGATTCCTTCTCTCCTCCTCTCTTCTCCTTCCTTGCTGATCCTCCTCTCCACGGCAACAGCAACTCAAGAGACGGCTAGGGCAGAGGGAAGAGCAAGGGGCGACTAGGGCAAGGAGGAGGGTAGCAGGGCACAGGGGGTGGAGCGGTTAGGGCTGAGGCAGCCGGCCCCCCTGGTTGAACTCAGCAAGGGGATGGGCCTTGGGCTTTGGCCCACCCACTCTCTCCCCATCTTCTACCTTGTGGCTTAATCTAAGTTCTAAATTATAAAATATAGTTCTTTTAGCCCAACTCGTTCAATTAAAACATGATATTACGGTAGGACACCGATGTGCACACGACGGCGAAGATGTACTAGACAATAGCAAGGAAGAACTCGCCGGAGCAGAGGACGACCGCGTCGGGGAGAAGGAGGTCGGCGCTGTGGAGGCGGTCGACAAAGAGGGGGATGCCGGAGCCGCCGCCGCCGCTGATGCCAGGAAGAGTCGGCGATGTGACGGAGGTGAAGAAGAAGCTCAGATCTGGGCGAGGTTGTTGTCGGCGATCTGACGAAGGCGACGCTTCGAGGAAGTTGACGACGAGCGCCATGGTCAGATCTCGGCCGACGGTGGCCAGATCCGGAGCTCCCCGATGCTCTCCACACCGGATATCGGGACAACGACTTTGGAAAGCTAGAATACAACGCTGGAGACCTCCACGCCGCTAGATTATGTTGTGTCGTCGCCTCCTCGCTCGCTGCCTCCGTCGTGTCCTTCTCCGGTCTCCGCCACCACCGCGCTGCCGTCAGCGTGCCGTCGTCGCGTTGCTCATGTGTTGGGAGAGAGGTGAGAGAGAGAGGGGTTGTTTCTTCAATGGGTTGTACAGTATAGGGCCCCCACATATATACACTATTATTCAGTATTTGACATTTGTATTCAGATATTACACAGATCCCGGTGCAATGTTCCACGGTTCAGATTTGTGACCTGTATCATTTGCGATGGACCATATCCACTCTCCTAGTCCATCTATGTTAAACACCCTCCAACCAAAGATTGCACACATTTAGCGTGCGAAGTTTGTACGTAGAACATTATATATAGTCCGGGCGCGACTAGCGCTCAGACGTACAGTCCGAGCGTTAGCGTCATACATCCAAGCGCAAATATGGTTTAATGCTAGATGCAAAAAATTGCGAACGTGCACAACATAATAAAAATTCATATGCATCATTTCAAAGAAGAGATGTCTCAAAAATCTCAGAATCAAAACAAACGTTTGGGAAAAAAAAGGAGCATTAAAAAATCTTGCAACATCACCAAAAAATCTTGCAACATCACCGTGAACAGTTTGCAACTGTTTTTCTCAACAGCCGCAACATTTTTTTTCAACAGGATGTAACATTTTTTTCAACGGGTCGCAACATCACAAAGAACAGTATGCAACCTTTTTTTCAACAGGCCACAATATGTTTTTCAATGGGCCGCAACATATCAAAGCAAGACACTCACCATGCCCACGGTTTGCACACAAAGCTTTCAGAGCAGGCGAAGGCTTCCAGATCGGGCGACGAGCGGTCCCAGTCTCGCCGAGCCGCTCTCGCAACGGGCGATGGCGGCGTCTTCTTGATGCTGTGAGAGCAGACATTAAGCCGACGATCGCCCTCGACGCCGGCGACTTCCCATGACCTCATGGCAAGAAGAGGCACCTAACCACCTCCCTTGAGCATCGAAGAGAACCCATGCTTTCTCTCTTTCTCCATTGCTTCGATCCCGAAAGAAATGACAATTAATTAGCACCAGCAATAAGCAACTAGCAGGAAACCAAGATTTGGCTTTAGGAGAGCAGCGAGGAGTGGAGTACAGGGGGAAGAAACCGGAACAAAGCGAAGCTCAAGGAGTGAGGGGTTTGGGGTTTGTGATGGGGACTCTGGAGTTGGAGCGATGGGAAAAAGCTCGGTCTGAATGGGGACTAGTAGAAAAATAAGTGGTGGAGGTTGGAACACGTGTAGCTAGCGTCCGATATTTTCCTCGCTCCAGACGTATGAACAGTATCATCTCCCTTATAGTTATTGCTCGGGGAGACATCTGGTGCAAACTAGTACTCCCTCGATCACTAGATATATGACAATTTTTTTACATACTTTTGTAATAATAATAATAATAAACAACTAGCCAATTTTTTTTCAAGTACACACAAGAGACATGTATATCATTGCATTAATAGAGAACCGTGGCAGCTGTGTCACTAGTTTAAATAGCAAAAGTCGCATATTATGAAAAGGCGTGTTTGTATTTCAGCTGTGATTCGGATCGAAGGTTCGTGTGTATAGCCCTTTTTCGTAGGAACATCCAGGCAACTATATATACCTAAACAAACCCTATATGCCATGTAATTCAGACCTTCATGTTCTAGTGTTATGACGGGCTTACAATCTTATTTTCGTCACTGAAGAATCTAGACCCGTCATTATGAGTTAATGGAGTATTTTGGTTATTAATGACAAATCTAATTGTGAGACTAACACTTCTATTAATTACCTATTGCTTAGTCTCATTTGAATAAAAAGGTGAAAATCAAAGAGGTATGCATTCGACATCATATTCTTATATCTTGTTGCATTTCTCGGATCCAAAATATAGGATGAACTCCACCAAAAGGTTAACTTGAATATGTGTATATATTCCCATTACACATTTGTGTATGCACATATTTAGGGGGAGTTCACTCTATGTTTTGTGATTTCATTAGTATTGATCCATATTCCTTTGTCCACATATATTTGGGATCTTTACTTTGAAATATATCCTTGAGTATATATAACTTGTGTAGTTAATATATTCATATGAGTATATGAGACTTGTGTAGTTCGTATATACTCATACCAATCTATTCATTTACTTGCAATTGAAGTGATTAACATCAATTACCAAAGAGAGAAAGATTGTGGTATCTTGTCCCACCATTATGAGTTAATGGTATGTTGTGGTAATTAATGATACTCATATTATGGAACTAATATTTTCCATGAGTTGGATGAATAGGTTATGTTCCACAGTGATGAAGACTTTAGATGACATCATGTGTTGATGATGTTTAAGTCAAGATCCCGAAGAGAAAAAGATCCTTTACTCCAAGCATATCAAGATCTAGAAGAAGAGATGATCATGAGTTGATCGTCAAGAGAAGACCCATCATGTGTTGATGGAGATCGAGTAAATGATGCATCATGTGTTGATGCGTATCAAGATCTCTAAGAAGAGATGATAATGAGTTGATCATCAAGTCAAAAGAAGACCCATCATGCGTTGATGGAAGTCAAGTGAGGGATGCATCATGAGTTGATGCATATCAAGTCAATGACCCGGACTTGAAGCGAAGATGTGCGTCATCAAGCTTTAAGTAGTTGCTCAAGGCAAAGGGTATGACTAGCTAGGGCTAAGGATGTGTTCCTAATCTTTTACCAGTCTTGGTGTTTAGTTGGAAGACCGGATTGCTAGTATAGGTTGCCGTACTATTAAGAGGGGTCTTTGACTAGTAGCTTGAGGTAGTCATGTGTTGATAGCTCATTGTGTTTGCTCTAGCTCTCGTTAGCATGTTGCTATTATTTGCAAATGTGTTTTGCAAATAGTTGAAGCTCATGCATCATCTTGTTAACATGTTGCCAATACTTGCGAATGTGTTTTGTAAATAGTTGTGGCACATGTATTATCCTTGTAGCATGTGACTTTAGTTTGCGAATGTGTTTTGCAAATGGTTTAAGTCCATGCACCTTGTTCCTTGTGGTGTGATTCTAAAAGTTCGCAAATGTGTTTTGAAACTTGTTGAGAATCTCACTTTGAACATTTGTTTGCATCACTTGTCAATTGTCAAATGTGTTTTGCAATTGAATGCAAACTGCTTTTTTCTCTGGAAAATCGGTAGTACTGGCATATTGCTGGCGATACGACCGGATCTTGGTACAGTTTGACCGCAAGTCCGGTTGTTCCGATTTCCAGTTGGCGGTTCGTTTAAAACAGTAGCAGTGTTTTTCGGTTCGGAGCCTCTCCTAGAAATCGGTAGTACCGTGGTTGCGAAACGGTAGTACCGCTCTGCGGTTGTACCGATGCCTATGTGGCGGTACGTTTTTTTCAGAGAGTGTGTCTTTTCGGCTGGGTTCGAAACCCTGCGAACGGTAGTACCGCGCTCCTTGAGCGGTACGAACGGGCTCAACGGTAGTACCGCAGGTTGGTTGGCGGTCGTACCGCGCCGACTTGTAACGGCTAGTTCAGAGCTTCTGACATAGCCGTTACTGTGCTTTGTCAGAGGTGCGGTCGTACCGCAACTTGGTTGGCGGTCGTACCGCTCCTGCTGACTTTTCAACAGACTTTGTCCTAACGGCTAGTTTTTGTGTGTGGGCTATAAATACCCACCTTGGCCGTGTGAGGGTAAGTTGCTGGTGCCATTATACACTCCCTTGAGCAAATAGCAAGCCCTCTACTCTCATTTGTGCATGTGTTGCACTTGGTGAGCTTTGAGAGACAAACCCTAATTGCATGTGTTGCATTAGGTAGTGAATTGAGTATCCACTTGAGCTTAGACACTTGATTAGTTCAAATGAGAGTTTTCGACTTGTTACTCTTGGTGTTTACCGTCACCTAGACGGCGTGGAAGCGTTGTGGTTCGGTGATCTTCTCAAAGAAGGTTGTGAGAAGACCCGGGCGTTTGTGAGTGGCTTGGTGCTCGCCATCTCCGGAGTAGAGAAAGAGCAACCCTAGTGGATCGAGGTGTTGATTCGTGTTGAAACCGGTCCAAGTGGTTGGACTTACCTTGGAGGGTTTGGCTTATTTTGAGAAGCCGGTCCAATTGATTTTGGGCTTACCTCAACGTGGATTAGGGGAGACCGACAAGTCTCCGATCACCACGGTAAAATATCGTTGTGTCATTGTGGTTTGATTCCTTGTGCTTTACATTGTGCAATTTACATTACTTGTACTTAAATTGCTTACTTGTATATGTATGATTGCTATCATTTATATAGTCTCATATTGTTGGTGCACTTAGTAAAAGACTAGTTGATTTAGGTTTTAATTGTACAAAACCGAATTGATTTACAATTCCGCTTAAAACTCGGTTTTAGCCAAAAAAAAGTTTTTAAAACCGTCTATTCACCCCCCTCTAGTCGGCTTCCTCAATCTTACAGTTACTCCATTCTCGTCTCGTTCAAACAGAAGCTTATAAAAATTTTCGCCAAATTTTGGGTTATTTGTGTAAAAACTTAAAATGGTGAACATCCACGTAAACTGATTAAAACATGATTTATTTACAAACAATTGCGGTCACCAAACTCTTAACTTTTTACCATTAATCATAGGATACATGACAGACCAAGGCCTCGCCACGTTTTAAATCGCATTGCTAGGCCTCCCACGTCAGCTAATCACTGTATGACTGAGTGATTGAGTGTAGTCGTGCAGTGGGCCGATAAAAATTGTGGTTTATTTTTTACAAATATTAAAGCGTGGTTTGTTTGTCCATTTTTTTTTTAATAAATTGTTTTTTTAATAATATTCCGCTACTTATAGTGCACTAATAACTTCACTGCTTCGGACTCCTTCCCTACTTCCCACTCAAACATTCCACCACCTTCCAAGTCCAAGAAACCAAGTTAACCAGCCAGCCATGGCCGCCGCCTCCTCCTCCTCCGGTTCGCTCTACAAGCACCACAGCGCCGCGGCGACCGCGTCCCGCTGCCGGCTCCGCGTCTGCGTCGTTGTCTCCCTCGCTGCACTCCTCCTCCTCGCCGTCGCCGTCGCCGCGCTGGCACTCACCGCGCTCCGCCCGCGCCCGGCCGACGCCACTCTCTCCTCGCTCCGACTCACCTCCCTGTCCCTATCCTCCGGCCTCTCCTTCAACGTCACGCTCTACGCCGTCCTCGCCATCCGTAATCCCAGCCCCGTCGCCGCCTTCGCGCACGCCGCCGGCCGCGCCGAGGTCTACTACCGCGGCGCGCTCGCCGCGGACGCCGACGTGCCAGCCGGGCGCGTCGGCGGGGGAGGCACCGAGTCGGTGACCGTCCGGCTCACCGTGCTCGCCGACCGCCTCGCTGGGTACGCACCGCAGCTGTACGGAGACGTGGTCGGCGCCGGGGACGTGCCGCTCACCGTGCGGACGATCGTGCCGGGAACGGTCACGGTTCTCAGCGTGCTCAGGCGCCACGTTGTGGTGCTCACGGTGTGCGACGTCGCGGTCAGCGTGCGCTGGCCGGGCGCGCAGAGCTCGTCGTGCCGGTACCGGACCAAGTTCTAGCTAGTCATGTAATAGAGGTGCAGTGTTCTGGGTACGCGTGTTGCGGAATAATGGTGGTGCATATATTCGAGGAAGTGATCAGTTGCTTGATTGGAAGCTTGATGCGTCTGTTGGAATATTTGGTGATTTGCTAGAATCAACCGTGTGCTTAGTGAAAGCTGATTGAAAGCTTTTCATTTTCTTCTGTAGACTTCAGAATTTTTTCATACTGCTATTTGAATTCTGTAGTACTTGGGTGCTACTTTTATTTCCAGAGAGAGAGAGAGAGAGAGAGAGAGAATTTCATTATGTACGAATTGGGAATTAATATTTTTTTACTTTATTGCTCAGAAATAGGAACAAAACAATTCAGAACAATGTGCGCAAATAAGTTCATGTCCCTCGATTTGATGAACACTTCAAGCATGAGCAACACATAACTGTAGTACGAGCTGATCACAGAATAAGCATGCAATAATCAGTTAGCCAACGAGGGACCCAAATGAATTGAGCTGCCAATCAGAATGGCCTAAATAGTTCAGTATCAGAAAGTAAGGATCAAATAATACATACATATAATTATAGAAATTGGTCTGACATATGTATCTTGTGACCAAACAAAAACTCAAAATATGAACTGAAACTAACAAGCAGAAGCAACTACTCCGTGTCTCGGTGTGATCGTCGACAGTGTTCTGTTCTAGGACTCGGAAAAGTCAATTTTCTCAATTTTCCGATGCTTAAGAATCGAAATAACATCTATATGTCATCTTAAAGATTGCTAGATGATGAAACCAAAAGAGACTAATTTGGTAATGTGCTGAGTTGCAAATGAAAATTTAGAGGGCTTCGAGCTTCAAATCATCACTTCAATGCTGTTTCTTGTCGGATAACATTGGGATCTTTGAGAGAAGCTTCTCATCGAGTACTGCATATTGCTTCTTGATCTCGATCAGGGCCTTCTCGCCCACAACGTCCACTTGATCTTCGTATTTCTCATACAGCATGGGCAGAGTGTATGCCATCAGGAAAACTGCAAACAGGCATCGAATCGACTTTAATCTCTTGAATTGATGATCTTATACGCACAAGTATGCTTGTACGTGTTTATTTTGTTGCACTTTTCTGAATTTAACATTTTGGATGTAGTGCAAGCAAACAGTCTGTAAGCAAACATTTCAAGAACACGTTGCTACCATAACCTTTTCAGTTTTTCCAGATCATCCATAGAGAAGAGACAAATTTCAGATCTTAGCATTTCTATATTTCACACTAACTAATTATGGAGTTCAATATCCTAGTGTACTGCAGTGTGTTATTTGACCAAAATTATCTTTTGAATGGTCTGAACTGAGACAATTCAATCCCATTCAATCCAATTGGGATGCTCTCCCTGCACGTGTGTTTTGGAAGAAAAAACACAAAAGTAAAATTTACTTTCATGCATTCTATCATACCAAATTAAAAGGGGAAGCTATTGTTGTAAGTTCAAATCTAGAATTTGATCTGATGGAAAGAAATAGTCTACCAATACATATTTTCAGACGAAGCTACTGTGCATTCACATGTGTCTGTGCTTAATTATACTGTTCAGTACCTATGGAGATATTCATGGATCAAGTTCTTGAATTTTCTAAGAGCAAAAGCAATCATAGAAATCAAAGTACAAATGTAAACATATAGTATTGCTGTATGTACCAGGAAACATAGAGAACATTGTTGTGGTATTGTAATTTTCAAAGTATTATTCAATTAAGTGGCGTAAGTAATCTACAACACACATTTCAGAAGAAACTCCTATGAACTAATTTACAGTGAAAACAAAACAGAAAGTAGATAAGGGTCTTACTAGTGTAAGACAAAGTCAAGAAGCTGAAGCAGCTCCCAATTATAGAAATGAACCAGAGGGCTGCAACTGACTGCAAGAAAAATGCTCCAGTATGACATTGAGCACAAACTTACATGAAAAAAAAGGAAAAAGAAAACAGATTGTAGAACTCAGCTTACCATCAGATATGTTTTTAGGTCTTTGCCGGAAGCAACATTGCGCAATGTTAAGAAAGCCTCATTAATTTCTTTCCTCAGAACATGAGCTAACTTCAGGCATTGAACTTCAGATAGAATGACCTCTGGGAACTTTGGAGGAGACCTGAAAATCCTAAGATGATATCACCTCCTAGAACATAATCATCTCATGGATAAAAACCAGACATTTTTTTCGGTGCAAGCTACAAGTGACCAATTTTTAGATCAAGAGTCCATAGAACTAGATTGAATTGGCTATTTTATTGTCTCCACTCACCAAATCATAATCAAAGCTCTTTAAAATTTATATTTCTTTGCATTTGGGGTAGTATAGAAGCTTGGCCAAACAAATACAAGTGAGAATAATGTTGTGGTCTAGCACAACAAGGGATAATCGAAGGGAGGTTGGACGACGACGACTTGAAATAAAACGGCGCTCAGTGAAGGAGGGCATCAATTGGGGGAGAAATAGATCTAGAATAGTCGGTCAAGGTAATGGCCACAGCTGAACTTTAGGGACTAGGAACTTGTTTATTCATCTTTGCTTCATTGATACTGAATACATGCTATCTCTTTTATAGAGACGACCCGATTTAACTCCTAAGAAATAATCTCTATTTCTAAAGAAACATATCTCTACTAGATGGAATATACCTCCAAGGAAGTAAACCCAACTAACGAGGAAACTAACTATTCTTATATCTATTTCCCAACTACTAATAAACCAGCGGCCCAGCATGAATAGTACATGATTGCTACAGTGCCACATGTGCTATTCATGCGTCAATAGTATCCCATGCCCCCGACAACTTCACCCTCCCTTCACGACAGCTCGTCCTCGAGCTGTGGTGGAGGCCATGGCAGTGCGAAGGCTGGCTTCAATGGCGTCGCCTGTGGGGATGGCAATAGCGGAACCAACGGTGGCGCTGACACAAAGGACGGCTGCAGCAGTAGGCTTCGTAGCGTCACGACTGGCTCTGGTGGCGTCGCCCATGGGGATGGCAGCGGCAGAACCAACGGAGGCGCCGACAACTCGGCAGCAGAGGCCGTGGTGGTTGGCTCTGATACCAATTGTTGTGTTCTGGCACAACAAGAGGTAAACATCTGTCAGAGGAAGGTCTGACGGCGACGACTTGAAGTAGAACGGCACTAGGTGAAGGAGGGCACCGATTGGGGGAGGAATAGATTTAGAATAGCCGGTCAAGGGAACGGCCACAGCTGGACTTTAGAAACTAGGAACTTGTTTATTCATCTTTGCTTAATTGATAATAGATACATGCTATCAATTTTATAAGGACGACCCGACTTGACCTCTAAGAAGCGATCTCTATTTATAAGATAACATATATCTACTAGATGGAATATATCTCTAAGGAAATAAATCCAACTAACAAGGAAACTAACTATTTTTATCTCTATTTTTCAACTACTAATGCACCCGTGTGCTTGGCATGAATAGTGCGTGGTTTCTACCGTACCACGCCCATGACAAATAACTTAAATAATTAAACTCTAAAATTGTACATTAGAAAACTATATACAGTAACAAAATAATTAAGCTCTAAAATTGTACATTGTATAGAGAACTATATAGAGTAACAAAATAAATGGCAGGAGTGAAGGAACTAGATTCAGTTAGGCATTAATAGAGAAACTCGAATAGCAATATGATGACAGAAATGAATATAAGAAAAGTGCACAAAGCCATATATTCGAGTTTTATTTATTCGGTCATCTGTAATTTTGGCCGATTGTCACTGCTTCTAATAATATCACTTTTGACTAGTATTGATAGCTGTGCATTATACATCTGAAATACAGGAAGAACTCACTAAATTGATAGCTCATGTATCAAACTATAAATGCTGTTCTCAGAACATAGAGGATTGTAATATGACCAGTCTTCAAATCTTAAAAATAGAAAATAAAGCGGTGGATTTGCACGGTCTGAGATTGAAATTCAGTATCAAAGGCCAGGGACACTAGGACAGACTGTCCTTCCAACAAAATATACTACTAGCCTAGCAATGAAGATCATATTTGGCTATGAGCACAGAACAGGACAGTAGAGCATCAAAGAGGTATTGCACGACCTGTTGATGAAGGATGCAGCGTTGGACCAGACGAAGTAGACGGTGAGGAAGACGATGAGCGAGTGGCAGAGGAAGGTCAGTAGGTGGTAACCAATGCCCTCGAACAGCAACCAGATCACAGTCACCCCTGCCAGAATGCTCCCAGACGTCTGCTTATTCCTCCACAGCACAAGATCAGCACCTGAAAAACAACACAATTAGGTGTCACCGTCACCGTTGTCATCTGAACTCACCTTACATCGACGCAAACAGTAAAAAAAATCACAAGATGCAGCGGATGCGTCCTACCGAACAATCTGTGCCAGAAACTGAGAAACAGGGTTCAATCTGTCACCGATTAGGTATAGTTTTTCCATGTCCTTAATCTGTTTTCATAAAGCATTCCGAATTCTCATAAATTACGTGACTGATCCATGGTTCTTGATGTGTCCATCCATGTTTCCCGATCTCCTTTTTGAGCAAAGCTTTTCTGGTGGGGATTTTTTTTTCTTCTCTTTAGGTAATATTCATCGTTTCGTTTATACCTTTGCCTCCGCCGAGGACGTGATGCAGCTGATGCGTCCTACCGAACAACCTCTTCTTCTTGGATTTGCGAGGCTTGTCGTCCTCGGAGTCCGACGACGACGACGACGACGAGGAGCCCTTGTACTCATGTATCTTCTCGTTGATCTTTTCCAGCAGCGAGCCGTGCTCCTCGCTTTCGGACATCATCCCCTCCCGTAACTACTCACACAACAAATCGCAAAGGCTAGTAAATATCCAAGAACACTGAGACTGGGATCAACATAATGAATTTATTCAGAAAAAGCATCATCATATGAATAACAACGACATCGCATTATGAGAAATTCTTCATCTCAAAGAAAATCAACACAACTACGCATATATTCCGTATGCCATTTACTCAACAAAACATTCTGGCCATCCAGATAAAATTCCCCGGGAGAAGGAAAAAAACAGATAAGATCCATCATATAAACATAAATCTGACGAAAAAAAACGAACCAACATCGAAATGGAGAGACAAATCATGAACCTGCTGAGTCGATGTATGGAATCCAAGATCAACGAAACATTACATTTCAAAAAACAATCCAAACCAGAAAAAAGGAATCAAGATCAACGATGCTTACAAAGAGACGACGGTTTATTTAATCACTCACTCCTCACCTCTCTCCCTTCTTCTTCCTTGCAATTTATTTTCGTTTCTACCGCTGTCTGTAACTTCGTTTCCCCTGTCCTTGCGCTGGAAGGAGTTTTTCTTTGGGAGGAAACCGAAGCGGAAGGGGACTACCTGCAGATATAAACGGCCGGGAGCCAAAGGCGGGATGGGGGCGTTACCTGAGGCCTCCACCCGTTACTATCTGGACGGTCCGGATCGCTCGCTGGGTGTCGTCCACGGTGGGATGGCGACTGGCCGTGACGGCGTCTCACGGTCACGGGGCGCCGCGGGACTCGGGGAAACGACCCGCGTGCTAGTGAATGCGTGCGTGTCGGGATGCAGCGTGTGGCCGTCCAGATAAAAAGGAGGGGACGATCTCATGCGTACGTATCGTATTTGCACTTCAGGAGCTTGAGATTAGTTCAAATTTTTATTATTAAATTAGTGAGAGTGAACCGACTTAAAACTAATTTGAGCTCGCCGCTGTAGCTGCGTGGCGGCTAAGACGGAGGGAGTGCGAGGTGACATGGGCTGCCGAGTGGAAGCGGCTCCCATGACTCCGGCCACCGCCGAGCTATGGACATGATTGCCGGCGATGGATTGAACAAAGGAAGGAGATAGACATTGTTCTTTTTTGGGGTGTGAGGACGGGAGTCTTTGGGCCTGTGCTGCAACCAACGGATCGACACCATTGTTTTCTTCCTTTTGACTGTAAGTTCCATTGTGTTTTTTCCTTCTATGTGTGTTGGATGGATAATGCATCTCCAATTAGGCGTGACATACTCCTACGTTTAAATGAGTGTCTCTTATCTAGAGTAGTCATGTGGTACTAAACTTTTCACATTCTAAGTCACATTAAATCATGAAACCCTAATTTTCGAGACATAAACTCTTAATTTTCGAGACACAAAGTACTCCTTCCCAAAAACCCCGAAGTTCCATCGCACTGCGCTGCACTGCCTCGTCTACTCCTCCTCTACGCCGGTGTGCACTGTCTATGGAGAGAGTTGTGCTTCTAAAATCAGCTCCTCTTTTGGTCCAGTATGGGAAGTAGCAAATCGAGTTTTTGGGAGTGTCAGTGGCGGTCTGACCGCCCATTCTGGCGGTCTGACCGCCCGTGACACAGAAGTGTGGAATGGCTTTCTTAATATAGTGTTAATTCACTCTTTGAATATTCCTTTGACAATCGTTCGTCCACTCCTCGTCCAACTGTTGAAGATTTTCCTGAGGAAGTAGATGAACAAATGCAAGATGCAGAAGTGGAAAGAACAACGAGTGACAGCGACAACAATGATAGCGATAATAATTATGAAGAGTCAGATGGTGGTGCTGAGAATGATGATGAGGAAGATGCTCCAAATCCAACTCCGTTCATTGGGTTAGATGTGTCCAAACTTAAAAGTGAAAGGTATACAACTTTACGACACGCCAATCAGTTTAGATTCCCAAGGGATGCCACCCAAGATATGTTTCACACTATGTTTCAGCAGAATGTATATCATGCTATCTATGCTCAGAAGAAATTTGCTAATCATAGATTTGTGAAGTGGAGTTATATTGGACAGAATCCAGTATACAATGGTTTATTCCGTCTCATTCAAGAGAGTAGGCTTAGATACTTTGGTATCTCGAGTTGCAATTTTCATGCCAAAGTCATTAGACAATTTTATGCAACTGCTTATATATCCCCGAGCATGATCACCTTATTTGGATGATCGACATGAGAAATTTGAAGCCACCAAGAATGATTTCATGCTTGCATTAAATTTAAAGGAATCAGATGGGATAAATATTCATGTTCAAGAATGCCTAGCTCTCACACAAGTCGATGAATACTATGATCGTAATCATCAATATAATGTTGGGAAGGTAATCGGATTGCTCCCTCTCCCTAGTATTGTTAACAGGATAATGATAGCTACTTTCTTCCCCAGGAGTGGGAACAATGATGAGATTCATGGGAGAGCTTGGAATGTAATTAGGTGCATTATGGAAGGCACTAAAATTGATGTCATGGATCTCATTATTAGGGAAATAGCTACCTCTAAGGGAGATAAGAACAAGTCTATCTATTTTGGTCCCTACATCATGAAGCTTATTAAGAGAATGACCACTTTTGATCTCCCTCTCGATGTGGAGCATAAGGAGTATAGACCGAGAGATCCTCTACCTCAGACTCCTCCACCTCAGGTGTCCCCTCCAGCTCCTCTTCAGTCTCAGGGACAGGGCTCGTCGTCCCAGAGTCATCCAGGGCAGGCTTCACAGGATCAGGATGCAGTTCTAGCAGCTCTTACTCGCCTTCAGACCAGCGTAGACACTTTGCATACAGAGTCTATTCAGAGACATGCAGAGAGTCTTCAGAGACATGTAGAGAGTCTTCAGAGGGATGCAGAGACTAGAGCCTTGATTGAGGATCTGAGCTTGAGAGTGACTCGCATGGATGAGAGACTTACTGAGTATCAGGAGCAGCGTCTGCCTGTTGCTTATCGGAGGTTTGGCCGTGGTCAGTATCCTCCATCCTTCACTCAGCGGGGAGATCTTCCACCGTCTTCGTTAGACGCTCCTCCCTCTTAGTTGATTAGATTTCATATTTAGGTCGATAGACCTTGCTTTGTAAGGATGAGCTTAAGTATTATTCTTGAAATATCTCTTGTAAGCTCATAAACCTTGGATGCTTTATTACCTTAAGTCTCTTTTGGATGATGAAATATTTAATGAATTATGCTATGTGTTATGCAATCTTTGTTTGTCATCCAAGACTTGTGCAGGTTGAATGATTAAATGTCTATGATATGGATTATGCGTCATTGAATATCGTTGTCCATATTATGTTTGTGATTATATTCTGTTGTTGCATGATGTTCATATATTGATTATCTATTGTCATGCTTTGTGGACCAATTGTCTAGAGGAAACTCCGTCAATATTTCCTAAAAATCTTCCTATATGAAATGGGTGTTGTCTCTTATCCTTGTGCATATATTTAGGGGGAGTTTTCTCTCATTGGTTCGTATTTGAATGTGTTTCAAATCAAGTTTGTCTCTTCTAATTGGCCTGTGTTTAACTTGCTTTACTCTCTAAGGTCTTCAAAGAAGAGTTTGTGCCATTAGCTTTTGATCAAAATTGACCTTCCTCAAGACTGTTTTTGGTCACCGTGATCTGACCAGTGACTCGGTGATCTGACCGCCCTTCTAGCGGTCGACCGGCCGGCCAGACAATGATCGAGACCACTGTGACCAAGAAATGGCACAAAGAAAATGAAGATTTTATCCAAATTAAAATAAGTTCTTTAGCCAAGCTTCTTTCTTCTGCTTTATCTATTTATTGGCTTGATTTTGTTTTGGATTTTTTTTTTGGTGCTTAATGCCAAAAGGGGGAGAATGTTTATATGATCAATATATTTGGATTCTCTCTTATGCTATCACCTTTTGCATGCATAATATCTAAAGAAGTTAACTCAAAAAATGCTTAGTATCATGCATGATTATAGTTCAATAATTTAAGTTCCTACATTATGTTGACTATTATCCAAATATTGTTATTGATAAAGGATTTGTCATCAATCACCAAAAAGGGGGGAGATTGAAGAATCTAGCCTGCCATTATATGTTAATGGAGTGTTTTGGTGATTAATGACAAATGCATTAGTGAGACTAACATGCTTATTGATATACTTATTGTTTAGTCTAAATTGGATATAAAGGTGATAATCATGAAGGCATGTATATGATTAATGACAAATCAAATTCATTGGATAAACAAAAGGAAAATCCAAACAGGTATGCATTTATAATGACAAATCCATTTATGAGACTAACTCTCTTATTGTTATATCTTATGATTAGTCTCGCTTGGGTATAAAGAACAAAAGAGGTATGCATTCTACTTTGTATTCTTATACCCCGTTGCATTCCTTGGATCCAAAATATAGGTTGAACTTCACCAAAAGGATTAACCTAAATATGTGCATATGTTCTTACTACATATTCATGTATGCACACATACAGGGGGAGTTCGCTCTATATTTTGAGGTTTCATTAGTATTGATCCATATTCCTATTTCCACATATATTTGGGATCTTTACTTTGAAACATATCCTGTGAATATACTTAACTTGCATAGTTAATATATTCATATGAGTATATAAGACTTGTGTAGTCTAAGTATACTTATATGTGAGTAAAACATAACTTGTGTAGTTCATGTGCACTCACATATTCTCGAATATATTTAACTTGTGTAGTTAATATATTCATGTGTATATATGAGACTTGTGTGCTCATATATCCTTTGAGTATATACAACTTGCATAGTGCCTATATACTCATACCAATCTACATTCAATTACTTGCAATTGAAGTGATTATCATCAATTACCAAAGAGGGAAAGATTGTGGTATCTTGTCCCACCATTATGAGTTAATGGTATGGCATGGTAATTAATGATAGTCATATTATAGAACTAACACTTTCCATGAGTTGGATGAACAGGTTGAGTTCTATAGTTGGAAACTCTAGAAGATCATCATGTGTTGATGATATTGAAGTCAAGAGCTTGGTGTAAAGGATGCATCATGTGTAGATGCGCATCAAGTTCAAGATAAAGGAAATCATCGTGTGTCGATGATGTTCATGAAGAGGAGATGATCATGAGTTGATCATCAAGTCAAATGAAGACCCATCATGTGTTGATGGAAGTCAAGTAAAGGATGCATCATGAGTTGATGCATATCAAGTCAAGAACCCTGATTTGAAGTAAGGATGTGCGTCATCAAGGTTCAAGTGGTTGTGCAAGGCAAAGGTATGACTAGCTAGGGCTAAGGATTTGTTCCTAGTCTTTTACCGGTCTCGGTGTTTGGTTGGAAGACCGGATTGCTAGTATAGGTTGCCGTACTATTAAGAGGGGTCCTTGACTAGTAGCTTGAGTTAGTCATGTGTTGATAGCTCATTGTGTTTACTCTAGCTCATCTTAACATGTTGCCAATATTTGCGAATGTGTTTTGCAAATAGTTGTGGCTCATGGATAACCCTTGTAGCATGTGACTTAGGTTTGCGAATGTGTTTTATAAATGGTGTAAGTCCATGTACCTTATTCCTTGTAGTGTGATTCTATAAGTTGGCAAATGTATTTTGCAACTTGTTGAGAATCTCACTTGAATCCTTGTTTGCATCGCGCGTCAATTTGGCAAATGTGTTTTGCAAATTGAGTTGAAGCAGAATGCAATTTGAGGTATTGATTCTAAAAGTTGGTAAATGTGTTTTACAACTTGTTGAGAGTCTTGTCTTTAACCTTGTATGCATCTTGCATCAAATTAACAAAATGTGTTTTTGCAATTTGAGTTGTGAAAATCAGATTTGCTTTGTTGGTCTGCCGGGCGGTCCGACCGATGGAGCGGTCTGACAGGACCTCCGGTCGAGACCCGCCAAGATTTTCCGAGAGGTCCTGTTTCGGTCCTTAGCCTTTTCTATGAAGTTTTCGAGCGGTCGGCATTTTCCGTGAGCGGCCATTATGGACCGATCGAGGCTCAACGGCTAGTTTTATAGCCGTTGGAGTTAAGGGCGTCGAGACCGCCATTACAGGCCATGTCGACCGATTTTGTCCAAAGGCTCTGGAATCTTTTCCCAACAGCTAGTTTTTGAGTGTGGGCTATATAAAGCCACCTTGGCTGGTTGGGAGAGGTTGCTGGTGTTATTGTGGAGGACTTTGCATGTGTTGCAAGTTCCTTAGTCATTCCTTTGAGTTAGAGCAAGCCCTCTCTTCCTTTGTGCATGTGTTGCACTTAGTGAGTGATTGAGAGCAAACCCTAAGTGCATGTGTTGCCTTAGGTAGTGGATTTCGTATCCATTTGAGCTTAGACACTTGATTGGTTCAAGTGAGCGTTGGAGACTTGTTACTCTTGGTGTTTGCCAACACCTAGACAGCGTGGTGGCGTTGTTGCACCGGTGAGCTTCTCAAAGAAGATTGTGAGAAGACCCGGGCGGTTTGTGAGTGGTGTGGTGCTCGCCATCTCCGGAGTGGAGGAAGGAGCAACCCTAGTGGAGCGAGGTGTTGGTTCGATTTGGAACCGGTCCAAGTGGTTGGACTTACCTCTGAGGAAGGCTTAATTTGTGGAGCCGCCCAATTGGTTTGGGTTTCCCTCAACGTGATTAGGGAGACCAAGCAAGTCTCCGATCACCACGGAAAACATTGCCGTGTCATTGTGGTTTGATTACTTGTGTTTACATTGTGCAATTTACATTACTTGTATTTAAATTGCTTAAGTGTATGTGTATGATTGCTATCATTTATATTGTCTCATATTGTTGGTGCACTTAGTTGAACCTAGTTGATTTAGGTTTTAATTGTGCAAAACCGTATTTGTTTAGCTTCCGCATTAGAAATCGGTTTTAGTTAAAAGAAGTTTTTAAAAACGCCTATTCACCCCCCCTCTAGTCGGCCACCTCGATCTTACAAATTGCCACAGCACTTCCAGAGGTGGCCGATGTCATTGCTGCTCCTTCCACCCCAAGACAGCCATGCTCTTCTTTCTCTTCTCTCCAAAACTCTCAAAGGAACTTGCATGCCAAAACTAATTGAATGAGATTCTCATGAGGAGATGAACACAATGGCATAGCATGCGTTGAGAGTTTTCTAGATTTTACTAGGCATTGAGAGGAGAGAAGGTGGAGATGGACTTGAGTTCATGCTAGAGGAAGAAGAAGGTGATGGCTCTGTTGGTGGACAGGAAAGAGAATGGCGGGGGGGGGGGGCTTTGCTAGTTGGGGGAAAGAAAGTGACAGGAGGGGAGAAAAGCTGTTCGACTGGGGCAACGAAATGGCCAGTGGCTACTAGAAGAAATGGTTGTGTGTTGTGCTCCCTTGAAACAAGAAATGGCAGAGAGGACAAAGGTGCTTTCGGCTATGCACAGCATGTGGAAAGTGTCATTCGGTTGGAA
The DNA here is from genome assembly GCA_036346405.1 of Phyllostachys edulis. Classification (NCBI taxonomy): domain Eukaryota; kingdom Viridiplantae; phylum Streptophyta; class Magnoliopsida; order Poales; family Poaceae; genus Phyllostachys; species Phyllostachys edulis. The sequence goes on along the minus strand of CM070554.1, from coordinate 42,795,938 downwards.
ATGAATGGCAGAGGCTTGGTTATGTAGCTCTGTTGGTAGGGATAGTTGGGGAAAATGAGTGGTTGTGAGTGATAGAAGAAATGCACATTAGATGCTTAACTAATCCAACTTTGGGATTTTGGTTTGTTACAAATCTACCCCCCTTAAACAGAATCTCGTCCCGAGATTTCGGTAGTTCAAAAGTTGGAACGAAAGGCTGTGGCAAACCTAGCTGGGTTTGGTCATGTGGTCATACTTCGGATTTCGTCGCAAGCCAAACTTAAATCCGAATCGAGAGAGGTTCTTCAGAAGTTTTAGGTTCTAAAGAGGGAAGCTTTGTCGAGGGATTTATATGATCTTTCTGTCAAGGGTTTTCTAGGTGGTTCTTTCAACTCTAATGAAATGCACCATCTGCTATCTTGATTTCCTTCGAAGATAGAGCCGAAGATCCTGATGAAGTATCTTGACGTTGCTAACACATTTTCCTTTCCATTGCTTTGTTTAGCTTTTCTTTCTTGATTTCATGGCACTTCCAATAGATCAAGCTCCTCATTTTTCTTTGGTAGGACGAAAGACACAGCTCTATTCAGTCGACCGAAAGAGGTATCGATCGATAGAACGGAAGGACTGGTTAAATGGAAATCTAGCATCAACACCGGGTATTGTGTGGAGAAGAGAAGATAAAGCAAGGTTTATGTTAGTCTCGTTTAACCCTTGCTTCACTAGTTCTAATTGCCTGACGAATACAAAAACAAACAACTAATTTGATTAATAAATAGCAGTTGTGACCTTATGGTCGAGTTTACACTTATTAAGCTACGCCGGGCTAACATTAAATAAAGAGATGGCAGTGGAACGGAAAAAACTTCAGTGGGAACCCATCGACCTGTCACAGGCAACCGATCAAGATCAAGACTTAGTGATCACCCTCCTTGTAAAAGTCATCCTCGAAGGCAGGCGAAGACTCCTTCACTTCAGCTAAATGATTGCATCAAGAATGAGTACTCCGAGCACTCAACAAGCTGTACCACAGAATGCAATTATAGATGATGGCTTATTCCAAAAAAAAATGGCTTCTATGGTTATTTTGCAAAAATGCAACATTTAAAATTCAATACTAATAATGGATTGAAAACATAATTTAAAACAAATAAACAATAGTAGTTTAACAATTATTTTCACAAAGAACATAAAGCTTAATCAATTCCTTTCACACAGCCATATGAGTTTAACCACACAGTTGTCCCTCCCCAAGTGTTTTTGTGAAAATCTACCCCTCGTGTAAAATCCATGAGCATGTCCATGACCGTGAATGTGGCTATTCGAATATACTGATTAACACTTTGCAGAGGTTTGTACACTTTACCCACAAGATATAACCAGTATAGCTAGTGTTGGTGATATGCCCTAGAGGCAATCATAGAGATGATTGTATCATGTCTATGTTTATGAGTTATTGAATAAATGTTATTCTGTTCCTTGAATGAATCATTAGTTATAAAGATTAACAAGTATGTGACTTGTTGATGAAGCTCTTTAACTTATATGATGTCATTCTAAATGTATCCCGGGTCGGATGTCACTGGTTAGAACACTAGTGACTTATCAACCAACACATGTATTGATTGATGACCATGTTTCATCGGTCATGGATATAGGGATATCGAATCAATAATGTGAACCCATGTTAGAGAACATGGTGTTGGATTGACCCACCTTGAGACACTGTTTATATTGTTATGATTTCATGTGTCATCAATTAGTCTCAAGGAATGATGATATATAATCCTTAGACCTGAGATCAGCATGATTTCCTACATGTGTAATAGTGCACTTAGGGGTTGCCAAACGCTACTCCGTAACCAGGTAGTTATAAAGGTAGCTTTCAATTATGCTATGAAATATGTGGAGGAATGTGACTGGTTGGATATGGGATTTGCCCCTCTTACATAACATGAGAGATATCTCTGAGCCCCTCGATGTGATCGGATAAAGAAAGTGCATGGCCATGCCACTAGTGGTCGAAGAGTTCGACCACATAAAGTTATCCGACACTTGATCGAAAAAGAATTGAACAGTCCATGGATGACATAATATCTCACCTGAAGTTCAACCAGATATCGTGAGGCAAAGGGAAAATACACGAGCAGGTCGTTCAGTTCGATCAGATGCAGACTAGTCGTATGGAGATACGAGCTGGTCGTAGATTGATAAAACATGATCACTAACTAGTCGTGAACTGATCGTACGAACTGGTCATGACTAAATCTGAACTAGTCGTATAAAGATACGAGCTGATCGTAAGTGATAAGGACTTACTCGTAGATGATATTGCATTAAGGTTCGTCTGATATAATTTGTGTGTATTCAGGAATCGTTATGTCCTGCTAGGAATAGCTAACGACTCATGGTCGAAAAGGGTTTCTGAGTCACAACATATTACGCATGAACCTAACAGGTCACACACTTAACGGGTTGGAACAAACGTGTTCGGATAAGATCCGTCATGGGCACTATATAAGAGGATGCTTGAGGCTGTTAGTTATAGGTACGAGCATGACAGACCACATGAGTTGCTCCACCGAAACCCTAGCCACCATCTTCTCGAGAGAGCTCTATCATGCGAGTTGGTGCTAGCACACTGGTGTACGGTGTTCCATCCCTGGACGGGTGGATACCGTGGAGGCGCTATTGCGGTTGCTGTTGCGCTTGAGGAGGATCCACGGCTTCACAAGGAAGGCGATTGTTTGCTAGAGGAGACGATCGACTACAACCACTTCGTCGACACACTCTACATTGCATCAGACTTCTCCAACTCTTTTTCTGCTGCACTACGCGTCTGGTGGTAACGATCTATGATCTCTTGCTTACTTGGCTTCCTGGTTTACGTGGTAGATTTTTTAATTGCCAACTAGTGTAGCCTACCCATTTCCCTTCAGCTAGCACCAATCATAACAAAACCTTTCCGAAACTCCATCTTGACAATTAACCCTGCCGATGTGTTTTACCGTCATACCAACCCTGGCAAAGTGCTTTGGTTCGACGCACGTCGTTGGACCTGGAGACGGCGAATCGCTCATAAGTGTGACCCGACACAGTAGTACAGACCTCCACTCTGGCACACAGTCTAACCTACATGTCTGAGTAGTCAATGCCAAGATTCCGTAGCTTACTAAGTTAGACATGTCCCATATCAGGCATGTGGTCGTATAATTATGTCTAAGTTCAATAGCGCACAAAGTTAAGTCATTAATTGACCAATGCAAGACTACCCAATTTCTACCCACATTACTAAGATTCATGTTTTCCCGGTACATAGTTCCACCATACCACGATTCATTACATTCGCCTCAGTATAAATCTTTTCACACCCTGTTGGTTAAGTGCATCATATGCCATCAACGAGTAACAGCACACAACACACATTTATTACACAAAGTTCCACAATCACTTAGTTAAGTTTAGATTTGCAACTCAAAATGATATCAATAACTCATTGCATGGTTAAGCAGACTATACGTGTCTAACCAACCCACGTTGGTGCTATAATACTGCCAACTAATAATTAACCAAGCTATGGTGACAAAAGATCTGGGTAATACAACGAGCAAAGCGGATATAATCAAATGGGTATATAGTTAATCCCAAAACATTTAAAGAAATAAATACTTGAAGTAAAATGCAATAATTTGAATCAAAGTAATTTAGGAAAAACTAGGTTCAACATGGTCGAAGGTACAACTTACCTTGAAACAAGTCTTGGTACTGGTCTTGAGCTTGATCAACTCCTCCTTCCTAGAAAGCTCCCGAAGTATCGATGTCTACTCGCAAACGAAAGCAAAAAACCAAATAAATACAAAATAGAGCAAAACAATAAACCGCAAAAATTAAATAAAAATCTCATAAAGGTAGGGCTTGAATTTAGATGAATTTAGAAACTTGAATGGGTTCAATCGGAATTCGTATGAGGAAGAACGGGCTGTTAGAAGATTTAAATCTAAGAAAAAGAGAAAGAAAACACTATTTTGAATTTTCAGAATTTTCTTTCTAAAGGAAATTCCGAACTATTGCATCAGCATGATGTCATCAATGAATTTCGGAATTAAAAAAATTAGAAAAATAGGGAATAGAGGCTGACAGGTGGGACCCTTGGTCTATGGACCGGGTCTATGGCTCTGGTCTACTAGTCTATGGCTCATGGGTCTATAGAACAGTGTACCTAACATGTGGGGTCCACATGTAATTGAGTGGATTTACCGTGGACCAAGTCCGCACTAACTTTGGTTTACGGTTTAGACATGGGTGGCGCTGACGTAGTTGCTGTGCATACATGGCACACACGTGTCACCGAGGCGCTTGGGTCCCGATGGTCGCTGGCGATTGTGGCCACGGCGGTGGACACAGAGGTGCGCATTGGATAGCTAGAGCGACGGTGAACTCAACAATGCTCACACAGTAACCGAAGGTGGACGGAGATGACCAATGGCGAGATCCAAGCAGCGGCTAAGGATCGGGCCCTACGGCGAATGGGCTAGGGTGGCGCTCTAGCGACGTTAAGGTGGCAGTGGTGTAGATTAGGCCATTACGATACCGGTGGTGGTGACGATTAGGCCTGGGGCTCACCGTTGGTGGCGGAACTCGGCGACGAAGGTGATGACGACTCGAGCTCGAAAATGGCGGATTGGCGGCGGCTTTGAGGTCGACGCTAGGGTTTCGAGGGGTGGCTTGATGCAAGGATGCTGAAACGAGGGGGCGGCAAGCTTTTACACGGCGGTGAAGTCATAATGGACTCAGAGAAGAGAGTCCGAGTCGGGGACGACAGGGACACCTGACAGGTGGGACCCACCCATCAGTGACTGCAGCTCGGGCACGAGACGTGGTTGCGACGCGTGGCGACGAAGGTGGGTTGGGCTGCGGAGGCACGTGGGTTGGGTCGACGGTTCGGCTAGGCTGAGGAAGACATGGGCCAAGGGGAATAGGATTCAACCCACTTGGTGTTCCCGGATTTTAAATAGGTTTTCTATTTTACAAATACCAGAAAATTCAAATGGCAAATTTAAAATAACAAATTAACTCGAAAAAATCCAGAAAATTCTAGAAAATATTTCCAAGCACTTAGAACTCGAGTAAAATAATTTTAGAATTAATTGATATTCATATTAGTCACATTAAATTATTTTGACATTTGAAAGTCCCATTTAAGCTTTATTAAATTCAAATAAAATTTGGTGAATTTTTCTAAGGGACTAAACTACTAAAAAATGTTTTGAAACTCAGAAAAATTAGGATGTTACAAATGTTTGGTGAGGGAGATGTTTGAAGAAGGATTTCCACGTCCGACGGATGGAATTGTTCATTTAGCGGACTACAAGTAGTATGTAGTCCCTGAGGTGGGAACGATTACACTTGAGACGAATGATGGAGCACATCGCACACTGATAGGAGTTTGGTATATTCCAGGCTTAAGAAATAATATAATATATGTGAGGTCGCTTTAACTCGAAGGTTGTGGGGTATCACTTCGAGGTGGATTCATGCAAGTTACTTGAAAAGAGCAGGTAATCATGAAAAATATCTAGAGCAATGAAGAATACCAATTGATAGGTAAACCTAAAGGTAGGGCAACTAATGGGAGATCTGGTAGAAATCCTGACTAGGAGAAGGAAAACGTTTCGTCAACCAGCACTATGTGTGAAACTACAAAGATGGTTGCAAACTCTAGCAGTCACAAAGGCTAAAGTACGAGATGCTGGAAGAAGGAAGACATGGTGGGACCAACCACATAGTACCAACGAGTCAAGTGAAACTCGGAGGCGGTACAAACCTACAGCATGGAGGGCTGTAGGGAGAGGAGGTGTGGTTAACCAAACTACACAAGCGCTCTCAGGTGGAGTGTCCGGCGAAGCCTGGGGCACCCCCGAAGGGGGAGGAAAAAAAACTAAAAAATGCAAAGTCGACATGGAGCGAGTTCTTGGAGGATCACGGTGACTTTAACAGATAAGGGTCAAATTGAAGATTATTGAGTATGGTGACTCATATCCTAATCTACTAAGACATGAAGAGGTGTGCTACAAGAAAAGCTAGATGAATCATAATAGGATTAGGACTCCTACTTTCTCTTTAGAGTAGAATTCCTACTTCACTTTAGAGGAAAACTAGAGAACTATATAAATCCATGAGGGGTGGCTATAGGAACCTAAGAAGCAAACCAAGCAAGAGGTACTCATCCAAAGGAGAGGGCGTACGAGAGGATTAGATGCTAGGTTATTATTTTAGCACTAGATTCTTGTATATGGTAAAGATCTGAGGGTTCTAAAAGGTTCGAGAAGGTTGTGAGAGAGCGACAATCTCTGATACTCTTTTGAGGTCACGCTGAAGGAATTTGCGGTCGGCTTCCACTACTACAGAAAAGGTATTCACAGGCGGTTCAAAAACGTCATCACAGATGGTTTCGTGAGTCGCTCGAGTTTATGGGTCAGTGATGACATGAGGTCATCACAGACGGTTTTCAAACCGCTCGTGATGCATACTTTCCTGACGGTTATTAATCGAGAACCGCTCGTGATAGGAACCTATCACGCACGGTTTGTGGTTGAAACTCGCTCGTGATAAGTATATATCACATACGGTTTTTATTGGAACCGTCTGTGATAAGTATATATCATGCATTTATTTGTGGCCGGAACCGTCTCTAATGACTTTTCTCTATAAAGCCCCAAGTAGTGGCTGCTTGTGTGTGTGTGTGTCTATATATATATATATATATATATATATATATATATATATATATATATATATATATATATATATATATATATGATCTCTGCCACTTTGGGGGATAGTCTCTGTGACATGAGAAGGATGAGACAATAGCCATGGGCAACCTCATTGAGCCCCTGTAAGTTTAAAAAGTATGGATGCAAGGAGATCGTTAGGATATCCAATTACCTGGATGTTGTCGATAGGTAATTGGACATCGCTATGTTCAGAAAGTGACGTGGACGCGCAGGTACTCCGACTGGGAAGTGGCATCATGTATCAGCAACCAACTATTCTTGAGCATGTAATCGTCTTTAAACCCAACAAGAACCCAACTATTCTTGTTGCTTGGTGTTCTTGTTGGGTTTAAAGACGATTACATGCTCAAGAATAGTTGGTTGTCGATACATAATGCTACTTCCTACCGGAGTACCAAGGCCCACGCCACTTTCTAATATAGCGATGTCCAATTACCTATCGACAACATCCGTAATTGATATCCCGACGATCTCCTTGCATCCATACTTTTTAAACTTGTAGGGCTCAATGAGGTTGCCCGTAGCTACCGCCTTATCCTTCTCATGTCATGTGGGACGCACCCCGATAGTGGTCAGGGACTAATATATATATATATATATATATATATATATATATATATATATATATATATATATATATATATATATATATATATATATATATATATATATATATATATATATATATATATATATATATGATGTCGGTTTTAATGGCACAAGCACCACCGCTGGAAACTTTATAGAAAAGAGATTATGAATGGAATGGTAGGACGACTGGACGCGAGATAGGAGAACTTGACCGGCATGAACACGTTATACGCATAAAGGTGAAATGAATGGCGTAAAGACAAGTGAAGAGGTGTTGTAGTAGTTTTGACTCATTTGGTCTTGTTTTCAATACAATATACACCAAGCCTAAACCTTTACAAATCTGAAAAGTTAATTGCAGCCAAGCCCCATCCAAGCCACATCCAATGTAAGCCAACCAAGCACAAAGCTAGAACCGGCATCAATAACCCTTAGTATCCATTAGAGAGCATTAACCAAACCCACCATCCCCATTCATTTTTGTCAATCTGAACCCACAGCATGAACTAAGCAAGATGCATAGAATGCACATACACTAATAGCCCTCAGTTTATATCACAGAGCAAGGGGACTATTAATATGAACTAATTATCAACTCAATTTTAGCATAAGACTATTAACATCATTACATCACAGAGCAAGGGGACTATTAATATGAACTAATTATCAATTCAATTTTAGCATATGACTATTAACATCATTACATCACAGAGCAAGGGGACTATTAATATGAACTAATTATCAATTCAATTTCAGCATAAGACTATTAACATCATTGAGCAGTTCAAACCCGGCCACCACACTAGTAGTAGCCCTCGGCATCCATCGCAGAGCACTAGCCATTTTCATCACAGAGCAAGAGGGTAGAGACAGAGATCGAGGGAGTAAGGTAGGGTGATACCTCAGTACAGCGCAACCACGGCGGTGACCCCACCACCAGCACAACCCTCATCCATCTCCTTCACCTTGCATAAATCATACAAACATCAGGACACAACTGAAGGAGCATAAAAATCAAACTCAACAAAAGACATTAAGCTAATAGATCTAGAGGAGAATAGAGGGAGGATGGGGAAAGCAAAGCCCAGCAAGGGCCCGAGCGCAGGAGGCCAAGCAGGAGAACCAAGCCATGGCGGCGCAGGCGACACGCGGGGCCAAGCCCAGTGGCTTGGGTGGCGGCGTCACCGTAGTTGCGGCACGACCCTGAAACTGCACAAGACACTACTATTGTACAAGTGTCTTATGTAGTGCAGAGTGGTGTCACAACCGGCGGCAACGACGACGGGGTCGGGCGGCGGCGTCGAGGTGGGGAGAGGAATAGACAAGAGTAAATGCGCTGGGGAGTGGCGAGTTAGGGCAGGCACAAATCCTAGCGGTGCTGGGGAGTAATGAGAGTTAGGGTGGGCGCAAACCCTAGCGGCCGGGCTCCTACTAATAAAGAGACTTATCACAGACGGTTCTATTATGGAACCGTCAGTGATAATTATCACGGACGGTTCCATAATGGAACCATCCGTATAATGGTTTTTTCTCAAGTATATTTATCTTGTATATACACTTACATGACATGAAGAAATTTCATGTTTATATGTCAATTTTGTCATTTAAATACTGCTAAAAATTTGCTTTAACTATATATACATACATACAGACGCACACACACACACACACACACATATATATATAGTAATAATTCAACATATAATTAATATAGTAACTTCACCTCCAAACTTTTTAATTTTTTAATTTTGAGTTTTCATATGGCCAAACAAATATGGGCTACCGCTACAAAAAGATTAAAAAAGTAGAAACCTATAAATAAACAAAGTTTTTCTAGTGACGGAGGTAGGCTGCTATCTCCATCTTCAATACTTTGTAGGCGGCGGCGTCGGGGGTAGATGGTTCGTGATCGAACGAAGTCTGAAATATGTCTACCCGCTGACGCGCTCGTTCGAGTGTCTCCTAAAGACCCTCGGACTGTTGAACCAAGAAGAATTGAGCCCATAGGCTCTCTTCCCTTACTTGAGGGGTCTCAGCCTAGTTGACTCGGTCGCCTGCCGCCTCGATTATGCAGTCCAAGTGACGGCAAGCCTCTTGGAGATGTGCAACGTCGTTTTGGAAGACCACGTCGATGACACAAGAACTCACCGAAGTGGAGATCACCCGAAGACACGGCGGAGGAGGATGTCAAGATGGCGAAGGTGGTCGCCACCGCCTCCGACAAATTTCTGGACAGAGGAGGAAGACACTGTTGAAACAGTGTTCTTCCGCAATCTGATTCAACTTACAAGCGAGAGAGGTGCTCGTATAGTGTGGCCAGGTAGACCATCAATGCCGGTGGCAAAGAAACAGAAGAAGCAGCCATTTCTGTTTTTTTTTGTATAAGTGGGGATGATCATCTTCGATGGTGGATGATCCTTTTTATATAACAAGGAATAAATTTGGAGCGTGAGACGAAGAGACGCATCAGGGAGCCGAAGCGGCATTGATGTGACGAAGAGACGCATCGGCGACGAAGAAACTCATCGGGCTTCAACTGAGAGCTGTAGCGGTATTATCATAGACGGTTATAACAAAAAACCGTCTGTGATGTTCTACAAACGGTTCTTTGTTGAAAACCGTCTGTGATATGTAGAATTATCACAGACGGTTTTAGCTATGAACCGTCTATAATATTACCTCTTCACATACGGTTTTTAGCGCAGCCAGTAATACAGACGGTCTCTAAACTAAAACTGTCTGTGATTGCATGTAATACAGACGGTTTTGATCAACCGTCTGTGATGAGACGTCCAGTATTAGCCTTTTTGTAGTAGTGTTCACCAAATCTTTCTGTCTCGGCATCAACACGGAATTGACATCTATCTGTCGCATGCCATCGTCCCTCTGGACTGATCTAGAAGATTGTACTCATTCCTCTAGACATCGATCTAGAAGATTGTCTTTTAGTTAGTATGTTCCTGTGGTCAACTAACCACTAGAAATGTTTTAAGTATTTGGTACAATGATTTGACTGGAATTGCAACTTTAACCCCCAACATATAGACTGCTCTGTGCTGTGTCATTGAGCTGGCGCTCTCACGCAGCTGTTATAGTTTCTGCCGCATGTACAATATCTCACCCCACAAAAGTCCTCGAAATCTTATGCTCCATTCACCAAGTTATCATCCCAGAACCTGTTTCTTTCCTCGTTTCCATCCTTCTTCTACAAGGATAAAAGCATTGCTTTGCATCCTGTAAACCTTGCCAAAGATGGGCATCACCAGGTCTCACTGTCTCTTGGGAATTCAAAATCGTAGGTTCTTACCTACTAATTCCTCATTCCCAAGTTACACCATAACCAAACTTACTAAACAAGCTAATGTTCATCGCATTCAGATCTAAAAGCCCCATGCCTCCTTGATCTTTGGGCATACAGATTGTATTCCAATCACTAAGTGCTGTTTTTTTAAGGTTTTGCTATACATCACTTGAGTTTTTTTTTTGCAAAATCAGTCGAATTTTTAACTTTTGGATCTGTTTTGTGGGGACCCCGTGTTATTTTCACAAGACCTAGACCTTCCCGGTCTTACAAAAATAACTCTAGATCTTCGAGAACAGAAATCCAATTTAATTTGATTTAAGTAAGAGGACTCGGCTGAGTTAGAGCCACGGTTACTATGCATACCGCACATCTGCGCGTGCTACATGGTGACTGGTTCCTCGGTAGCCCAATCCTATACTTAAATGAATCAAAGAGCATTTCAGAACTTCGGATATGTATCCTGTGTTAGCTCCCAAGATCAGCGGCTAACACGCACATATCCTTAACAACATTGTTCATAGTCATACACAAGGCATACAAGATATATCATAGTGGCACACAAACATAGGACTTATGTCCAGAATTTTTACATAAGTGGCCGACCGGCCAAATTCCAAAGATTAACACAAGTACGCAGCAGAAATGAAGTAATATAAACCAAAAGACCAGCAATGTGTGCCCATCCCCAAAGGCAACCAAATGGGGGTTAGAAACAGCGTCATTCGTTAGCGTCACCGAAATCGGCGCTAATGAATTGATCAAGCGTATAGTCATCCTCACCTACAACAAGTGGACAATCCGGTTGAGTGCAAAAATATACTTACAAGACTTACACAAAATAAAATCATACATGCTAGAGGCTATCCAACAGAGAGGCATTAGTGGCTTAAGTTTTGCATAAAACACACAATTTTCAGCCCTACACATACTAGTTTGTAATTGCTATTTAGAAAACAAATTTTAACTAAGAGATACAAGATGATATATATATATATATATATATATATATATATATATATATATATATATATATATATATATATATATATCAAACAATACCAAAGTAGTAGCCCACTTTGATAAACTAAAATGCATGAATAACCTTTCATGCCAATACCGAGTAGTAACCCATGTCAATTTTTAATTTAGAGTCTAACATTGTTGTCTCCCAAACCAAGCAAGTCAGTCTCAGAATCAGGACACGGCTATTCGAATATATTAATCCCTGCAGGGGAGTACAACTTTACCCACACAATTTGATTAGCCCGTAAGCCTCCGGATAATAACACACTTCCTAAGGTATGTCGGCCGGGGAGATCGAGACTCGGTATTTTTCAGCGAGACGACCCTATTGAGTTGATTCACCCATGCGAGATAAAACCCTAAACTCAGTACAAGTTATATATAGAACTTGCTAAGCGGGCATGCAAGTTGTGTTGGAGATGGCGATATAATGTACATAAAAAAATAGTGCTCACCCACACGTTATAGAAAATTGCATCGGATTCGTATGAACATATGATCACACACATGATGTCCTCACACCACCCGTGTCTCAACCCAATAAGACCCCCCCCTACTTGACCAAGCGGCACCCATACACCACGTATGAAAGTACGAGTGTTACTTGGAATGACGGCCCAAAGTTCGGTCCTTAACGATTCGGACAAGTCTACCACGATACCCGAGTCTTGTGCACAAAGGCACCCACACTACTAGTCACTTGTCCAAACCAAAATTAGTTTAAATAAACAAATTTTAAATCAACAATCAGACACAAAGATCAGGGAAAAAGTATAAACAAAAAGTGATTGGTGTTTCCCCACGATCGACGGACTAACCCCGTCAACCGAACTACCATATCTACTGACTTGTAAGGCTAAGCATAAATATACATTGTAGATAAATCATCACAAGACATCTATCTTAAGCTCAGTTGCATAACAAGTGGAAATATATCAAGGATAACTTGCAAGAGTTAGGACATAGCTATCTAAACTCGCAAAATATTGATACATCAAAAATAGCATGCATGCAAGTATAGTTGCAACTCAAAATAACTTAGAGTAACAAAATCTGGGATCAATATGATGCAAGGTGATGCTTGTCTTGCTGGTAGTCCACTTGCTCGTTCTCGTGCACGTAGTCGCTCACGTCCGGCAACTCGGAGTCTATAGAAAAAACGATATCGAATAAACACCGAGGAAACCCGAAAAATCTAGAATACTAAAAAATGCATGAAATTTACACAGTAGTGATATTACTATTTTATATGAATTTAGGTGAAAGAATTAGTTCAATTGGAGTTCGTATGTGAAAGTTATAGCATTTCGAAAATTAGCCGCGAAAAAATGCTAAAAAAATCAGTGTTCTGTTGCTTTTAAACCGAAATTAATTATTTTCACAAAAATTTATAGAATAGTGGTGGAGACAAAAACTACATGGTCTGATAGATAATAAAATTTTATGAACAACCCAATTGGATTCATCTCATTTGAAGTTCATATGATTTTTCTATGAATTTTCAAAGTTAAATGACCTTTCAGTGTAAGAATAATTCTTTTCTGAATTTTCTATCGCATTTAATACTTTTTTATACGTGGGCTGACCTAGCCTCTGTCATGACATGTGGGGTCTTCGCATTTTCTTTTTTTCATTTATTTCTAACGAAAAGCCTCTACTGACATGTGGGGTCCACATGTCATAGACTCGGTCCATGCCAATAGTGCATGGACCGAAGGTCCACATGCATAGTGCCTCAATCCACAGCCACGTGCACTATGCACTTAAGGCACTGGGCCCGCTCGTTAGTGAGTCAAATGGAAAACTGGGATTTAACTTGTCCTCAATTTCTATTCATGGGCCCACTCGTCATAGACTTAAAGCAATTAAACTTAGCAGCTAATAAATGCCTTGCCGACAGTAATCATCAATTAAACCCTAAATGACAGAGATTTGGCTTAATGATTAAGCTACAGTTGCTGTTAGTTTTTGACAACGCAGAGGAGCTCTCGGGCTCGACTTTGCTCCGCTCGCCGCCGGCGATGCGGTCCATGGTGGCGCCGACCAAGGCCAGAAATGGAATCCTTACACCCTTGTGCACCTTCATGTACCAGCGGCGTGTAGCGGCGGCGCACTAGAGAGGAGCAGAGGTGGCGCTACGGCTCATGCGGCTAAGGCGACCCGCAACACATTGAGCAAATAAATGCATGCACGAGCTCCTACGAGACATAGTGCACCTACCAGAACAAGGAAGAGGGTCGGAGAGGCATGGTGGAGGGCTAGCAATGATAATGGCGACGGTGGCGATGAGCTTTACTAGGGGGAGATAACCTGAGCAAAAGTAAGGGAAAAGAAGGTTCGGGAAAACTTTAATGAGGCTAGAAGATGCTCTGGGAGGAAGCAATCGGGAAATGTCTTACCAGAACAGAGATGGGGAAGAAAGGGGAGTCTACGGCCAAAAATGGGGAAAAACCAAAGTCCGACAATCCCTGTGAGTAAAAACTAAATCAGTTGCGGGGAAGCAATCCTCATGACTGAGAACATGTGCTGACGCACCTAGGAGAGGAAAAAGCTCACCGGAGAGGAAGTTGACACGGCGGTGGCCCTCGATGCACGGTCACTGGCTCCGAGGACGACTGTCACGTTCCAAGCGCTACAAGCAAAAGGAGGAGCTCGCATTAGCGCAAATGGACGTGGTGAGGATGGTAGACGGCGAGGGACACGATGACACGAAGCTTACCCGAGAGGGATGAAAGAGAGAGCTCCCTCCTCCTCAGCTACCGAGAGGAGAAGTGAGTGAGAGAGAGGGCATGGAGGGAGGTTCAGTGCGTGCAATGGCTGGGAATGGTGACGGAGTGAGCAAGCAACACTCTGGGTTGGGTGCTGCAGGCGGTGGCGAAACGGCGTGATCAGATTAATCTGAGCACTCGCCACGTGGCGCCGAAATCTGCTGCCGCCAATGAGAGGTTGAAGAGGCTCCTGATGGGTGGGGCCAGGTGGTTAGTGACACGATAAGTGGGCGGGTCGGGGTCTGGCTTAGTTTAGGTCAAGTGGGTTAGGTCGAACCGAGTCAAAATGACTAGTTGACTGATTTAAATTCAAACTCCTCCCTTTGACCTGACTATTTAAAATAGCAAATAAATTTATAAAATTTTAAAATTTTGCAAAGAAGTTCCTGGGTTGATCTAGAACACATAAAAATTTTCCTTGAACACTGTTCATGTTTTATTTGCTTGTTTTTAAATCATTTACAGTAGAGGTTTTTGGATTGTGTTTAAATTTTCTCAGAGTTAATTTGGGTTCTAAAAATCGGAAAAATTCATATTTATTCATGATAAATATTATAAGATTTAAATAAATTATTTCCTAGATAATTTCATACGTATTTATTGTTGTTTTCATTTGGAGCTTTAGTTTGAGTTATAAGGTTTAACTTCATTTGAAAATTTTCAAATGCAATAATTTGTGCACATGCTCTAGAAATTATATGCATGCTCATGAGTTGTATCTTTAATTTTATTTAATAAAAATAGGGCTGTGACACATTTGGAGATTCATGCTCCAGTGACTTTGTCGTCCTCCTCTCTGGCGCCGCTGTTTCCTACTGTCGCTGGGTTAGGGCTCAGGTTCACTGATTAGGGTTCAGAGTTCATCAGAGCCTAGACTTTAGAGGGAGGAAGGGGAAGGCAGAGGCATGGCGGTGGGTGGCAGAGGTGGTGGGACAGTGAGGCGGTGATGGCACCGCTGGCTGCGAGCTTGGGTGAAGGCGGTGGGTGGCCCAGCGACGGAGCGAGATGAGTTAGGGTTGGCTGGGTAGGGTCGGTGGCAGCGGGATAGAGGTGGCGGTGTGGCGAAGGAGACGTCGGTTGCAACTGGTGGAAGTGGCTAGCGACGGTGCGGGTGGCCAGCTGCTGCGCCACTGGCGTCGCCGGGCGAGATACGGGAGGTGGTGGAGGTGTGCGGAGCTCACCAAAGAGGAAGGCAGAGATGGTGGCTGGTGGAGCTCGTCAGGATCTGAATAGGGGAGGAAGAAGAATGGCGATGCATGGAGATAAGATGTTAATCCACTGTGCATATACACAATACTTTTTATATACCCTGGTCCTGTTGCCACGACAATCTAACCCTAAAGATATAAAGCCTCTTCACAACTCCTTTTGAAAACCCTGCAGAAAGAGCTTTCTTGGTTCAAACAAGGAAAAGGCTAATATCTGGTTCCTTGGAAAGTTGGTAAGCTAGCAACACTAATAGCCACATCCCTTCTTGGTTCCCAAAAGGATAGCTAAATACCTTCTTCATACTAGTAGTAAAAGCAGACCATATTCACTCCGCTGATATAACATTAAACCACAAGAAGCTAGAATTTGTTCTTTCATCCTCACTTTGTAACTAATTAAATAGATGATGTTTCAGAAATTAACATGTTCTCTAGCATACACACCTTACAATTAGTTCTTCTAGTTAGATTTGACTATATAAAGTATAAAAT
This sequence comes from Phyllostachys edulis, assembly GCA_036346405.1. Lineage (NCBI taxonomy): Eukaryota > Viridiplantae > Streptophyta > Magnoliopsida > Poales > Poaceae > Phyllostachys > Phyllostachys edulis. The sequence goes on along the minus strand of CM070554.1, from coordinate 42,779,776 downwards.
TATGTATATTACGAACACATTTTTTAGACAAATCTAATGATACTATTTTAATGTGACCAATCTAAATACTATTGTGTATACAAAACATTTATTTAGTAATGCAGGCGTGCTTTTTAAGGAGTTCGCGGACGACGTAGGGCCTGTTTGGTTTATGACCCTAGTTAGTCATACCAAAATTTTGGTAATACCAAAACTCGGGCAATGTCAAAACCTGGACAAAAAAAAATGTTGTTTAGATCGTACCCATACTAATTCACGGGCAATACCGAAATTGATGTGTTTGGATTGTAACCATGCCAAAAATGGCCAAAAATGTTAGTATGACACGTGGGTCCCGTATGACATATATTTTGTTTTGCTCCAAAGTATGTCAACATGGGTCTTGTTTTGTTGATAAAATGACAAGGAACACAATGGTGCAAACGGATCATAAATCGGATACTCGGTTTAGAAAATATGATCATTTAAAAGTGATTAATCACACTAACAATGCATTTATTACTGCTGTTCTCATCCAACCAAAGAATGACACGTAATGGGCTAAAAGAACCACTGCTACGCCAATTCGTTGGCCAGCATTTTGGCCGCCAAATTTCTGCCGAGCAGTTGGCTTGGCCAACGCGGGCGCTACCAATTTTTAGTGGACGCTACCAATTTTTTGTACTGAATCAAACGCCAGTCAAATTGGCAATGCATTTATTACTGCTGTTCTCATCCAACCAAAGAATGACACGTAATGGGCTAAAAGAACCACTACCACACCAATTCGTTGGCCAGCATTTTGCCCACCAAATTTCTGCCGAGCAGTTGGCTTGGCCAACGCGGGCGCTACCAATTTTTAGTGGACGCTACCAATTTTTTGTACTGAACCAAACGCCAGTCAAATTGGCAGGGTAATACCAAATTTTGGTAAGGTATTATTGGGCAATAAACCAAACAGCCCCTTAATTCACACCCAAACATTGACAAATCCATAGTGATATAGACTAGAAAAACAAAATAAAGAACGAAGCTTATGCACACAATAATAAGCTAAATAAAAAACCCAATTGCCAATTGGCAGGAGAAATACTAGAAAAACACTACACCGTTCGACCGATATATCATCCTCTTCATCTTATCCGGCCGCTCTCTCGCCCTCTCGTCTTCCCCTCTTCGTCTTCGCTGATCTCTCACTGCCATGAGACACCCACGAGGGTGGTGTTACCACGCTACGGCTTGTAGAATGAGCCATGGGGAGGTGGTGGCCTGGCAGCGAGCAGCGGCGGTGGGAGGCACGGCGAGGCGGCGATGCACTGAATGTGTTGCGCAAGGTGGGGCAGCGGGGGAGAGGGAGACAACGACGTGGCGAGATCGCCGTTGCCGCCGGTGTTGGAGGAGGGGGTAGGGGGAGACAGAGGAGGGGTGCAGAGCTACGGTCAGGGCCAAAGAAGAGAGAGGGAGTTGGTGCGATAGGAAAAGTGGGAGGGAGAGGATGTTGGCCCAAACTGAAGATGAAGAAGAAACTCTCGCTTGGCAAAACGTCTCGCTCGGAACTTCTCAGAACGCAAGAAGTACTTACATGATAGATGAAACACACAGCACGCGTACAACGTACTGGAAGCGAGGCGATCCTTGATGACAGGCTCACGTGAACATCCTGAAGCAACACACACTCGCTACAAGCAAGACACGTACGCCGGAAGAACAGAGGTATTTTGGTGCTGCACTGCACGACAGCTTTTCTGATTTTTTTTATCTATGTTGCTTCAATCAGAACACATCTGATTACACTTTTTTTAAAGACTACCTAATCAATTTGCTAACCAAGCTAAAACTAAATATAGAAAACCTTAACAAAAGAAATAAACTAATTTTGATCTGTTAATTACATCAGGATTCTAACGTCCTATTATTTAGCGAGTTTAGATTAATTTGCAACAGGGAAGAGGATGGGATGGAGAGCGCGCCAGCGGTGCCGGAGAAGGCTGTACCGTCAGGAGCTCCCGACAGTAGCGCTCGGTGGTAGCCTCAATTGGCAGACGTACACTACAAGCCAACGATACTGTAAAGGGCATTACAAAGAGGGGTACCCCGTATTTCACACGGGAAATCTCCTTCTTAATTAGACATGATGAGTACCACCGGCCATCATGGCCTTGAACTCCTCATAGTCGACGCGGCCGTCGCTGTCCCGGTCGGCGGCGGCGATCATGTCGCGCACCCGCGCCATGCAGCCGGCCTCCGGCAGGCCCATCCGCGCCAGCACGGCCTGCAGCTCCGCGGCGGAGATGTACCCGTCGCCGTCCTCGTCGAACACCCCGAACGCCTCCCTCATCATCTCCTCCTCCTCCTCGCACTTCCGTTCCTCGTCCTTGCCGGCGGCGAGCTCGGCGTGAAGCGCCTCGAAGTCCGCGAACCGGAGGCCCGGCATGCCGGGCGCAATGTACGCCGCGACGACCGCGTCGAGCGCACCCACGGGCGCCGGCGCCGGCACGCCGAGGCCGAGCCGGCCCAGCGCGCCCGACAGCTCGGCCGGCGTGATGACGCCGTCGCCGTCGCGGTCGAACAGCTCGAACACGCGCCGCAGCCGCAGCGCGTCGAGCCTGCGGTGGCGCTGCTGCGACGACGACCGGGCTGACGCCGCAGCAGCCGGCGAAGCGGACATGAGCAACGGCGGAAGACACAGCATGTGCCTATGTATGCCAGTGTGTACGGAACTTGTAAGGCTTGGGATTGCTGTAGCTTGCGGCCAAGTGTTTGTGTTAATCTAATGGGAGAGCTTGCCTGTGTATGTGTTGTATATATATATATAGGGCCCGGTAAGTGTTTGTGTTAAGCTGATGACGTGCTTGGATATGTATGTATGTGTGTATGAGGTGAGGAGATGTGCAACGCCACGTAATACGCAAGAGAAAATTATTCATTGGGATATATATATATATATATATATATATGTATAGCGCTTGATGCCAGCCCTCCGATTGCCTTCCGCTCGCCTCCATGCCGCCCGATCGAGCTGCTGCGCTGCGTGCGAATGGCTGTCGCTCGCTTCGCCACGCGTCCGGTTGGCCTCGCGGGTCCTCGCTCGGTTGGTCCACGTTGACGCATGGGTTCTTGCTCGCCTTCACAGCACGTCTGGTTGCCTCGCGGGCTTGCATGTCGCCTTCAGCCCAATGGTGCAACACGCGTTCAAAGCCACGCTTCTTCAGCGAGACGCGCGCCTGTCCCGAGCCAGCTGGCGCGGGTGCTCATCCTAGTTGTATTAATGCTGTGAATCCTGGCGAGCTGTCCGCTGCTGCTGTTTCCCCCCCTTAATTTCCATCTGGAAGTTTGAACTGGAATTCGTTTGCCGAATGACATCGATGGATACTTCCACAAAAAATGGCTTTCTGGAAAGTTAGAAAGATCAAGCTGAAAATTGCTCCTGGGAGAGACGAGCTAGGGTAGGGGGTATTTGGATGAAGGGGATTTCTCGAGAAATTGAACTGAATCCTATAAAAACCTAATTTTGGATTGTCCAGAAGGAATCTTCAGCTTTGTAACCTCGTAAGCGCCAAAGATCTTCCACAAACCCATCTCCTGTATAAAGACCTCTTGTGCTAACCTTTTATTTCCGACGGACGTGATGGTGCAAGATTACTTAGACAAACATACATGTAGCCGAATGCCCGTGCGTTGCAACACTTTTCAAATAAACATAATATAAGTTATTAACTTAGAAAACCAATACTCATAGGGTAATTATCCTACAAATTAAAGTTTCATACATAATTTATATCTAATCAATAAGCCACAAACATATGTGTATAAATATATCTATTCACAAAAAAATCATACCAACTCAAAAAGATATGAAAGAGAGGTGGTAGATGCTAAACTCACCACCACCACCGCCAAATCTTTTTTTTATAATAGTAAAGATATGATGACGCATGATTCGAGAATCATGCTATCCTCTTGCAAAGAAAACAAGGTAAGCAATAGCTATTGAATTTATCTAAGAACGCATGCGAATTAAAGCTCGTTTTTGGCTTGTGGAAGATTACTTCGGCTAACAAGTCGTTATCAATCTGACGTGTGTTATTGGCCGAGGCTGACGTTCAGTTTAAGCGACGCGGAGAGCACACGGTTCAACCGCGGAAACAATAAGAACACAAAACAAAATAAGAAAAAGGGTAAGGACCTGCGAAGCTTCCCTGCAATGCAGGCATCTAGAGGCCGTGTGTACTTGTTCCGTCTTTTTTATTTCGACGTCAGTTACTTCTCCGTGGTTTTTTAGATGTGGCTTTCCATTTTTTAAAAAATTTATATTAGAACTATTTAATAAATTTACTAGTAGAGTATTATAAAGGTAGTATTTAATCATTCTAGCCTGCTGGAGCATATGGACCACAAGAAACAGCAAAGTTTTTGAAAATGTCAACCCAAGTCAATCTGCATGGAAGCAAAAAATTTCGGTTAGAATTTGCCATGGTTACTCATTCAAAGGAAAAATATTTCCCATCTATTCAAGAGTGGTTTGATAGGTTTTTTTTATTCCTCCTTTGAACTCTTCTTGTAAATAACTTATTTATATAATATAATGCAGCCGGACCGCCTTGGTCCTGCTGTTTTCTTTTCATATTTTCAAAAAATAAAGCTATTTCAAGAATGAATTATGTAGTATTGCTTTCACGTGATCAATCTTGATAGTTTTCAATGTACAAGCATATCCACGTGGGCCGGTTGGGCTTATGAACTGAGGTCCACAAGGACCACATTGGATTGACCAGCCCGAATTTACTTTCCTTTTGCAAGGAAAGAGAAGACTTCTTTGAACCAGCTAAAATACACATCGAAGATGATCTGAGACCCCATTTGGAGTGTCATAATTTTCTTCTTATTCCTACGGAACCGATCTATTTCTTATGAAATTCCTGTGTTTCAAAGGAAGCCTAAGCTGACGGCTATCCTTGGAATCCTTCAATTTAGCACTCATGATTTGCTGCATATGATGGCAAACGTAGAATGCATATAGGTGATCTTATTTTTACTGGCGGCACTATATATATATATATATATATATATATATATATATATATATATATATACGCTCAGACGCATTATTACGAAGTATGATATAGGATTATTGTGTTGTAGCGCGTACTAGAAATCGCGTCCTGTGTTGCAATATGGCGCTCGATCCCTTGTGTACCATTCCCTCGGCAACATAGGCGATGAACGATCTACATGATTTTAAAAAGTTATCCTCGGCTATTTCAAACAAAGGAAGACTACAATAGAGTTATGTATGGAGAAAATGAGCATACCGGTCGAGTATTCCTTTCACAAGGGTGAAGTTGTGGGTTTTGTTGAATAGGGAATCAAGGTATATTACCTTGTTCCTCTTTGGTATAATGACTAAAAGGATTTAGTGGTACGAACTCATGTATGTCGATATAGTCATTAAACCTAAGTTCGTGCTGCGTATAAAGTACAAATGAAATTTGTATAGCAAGTAGTGAAGCACTTACTTCTAGTTGTAGGGTACCAGTATGTAGTCCTTGTCGTCCTGAGCAAGCAATCCTGTCATTATGTATTTCTCGACGTAGGATGCGTCTGGTTTACTCAGAGACCACGTGTGGGTTGAGGAAATCCACCGGTTCTCGCCATCCCCGGGCATTTTTCATTATGTATCTATACATAAGCAATGAGTTGTAATATTTACCGGTATTACGTGAATATAGAACTTGATTGTACACACTCACAATGTCCAGCATCGTAGAAGCGAGGCGTCGAGAGCATCGAGATTGAATAGGTCGAATAAGTCGTTGAAGCCCACGACGAAGTGGCCCGACTCATGGAAGAAATGCTCCTTCGTGTATCTAACGGTGATTCCAGTATCGCACCCCTTCTATTTGGTCTTTCGCATGTACCAGATATGCAAAGCCTGACAACCTAATCTAGCGCGGGCTAATACTATGTCGGGGCCAACGGACTTCCGATGGAGTATTTCCAGGGCTTAAGAGGTGCCTTAATGTTCTTCGATTTCAATTTGGCCTTAACGACTGGCCCGCTACACATATTCCTGTGAGACGACTCACGAACTGATACGGTGGCACGCTTTTCTTGTTCCTTCGGCGTCTTCTCCATGAGAACCGATGAGGTGGCCTCACTACTACAGGAAGCCTCATCACGACGGTTCGAACCGCTATCACGCATTTGCTTCCAACCGTATATATTTGTTGGTCTGCGTGATAACATGTGTTATCACGACGGTTCAAAACCGCTCGTGATACGCACTATCATAGACGGTTTTTGTTGAAACCGCTCAGGAAGGCTATTATCACGAGCACGGTTTTTGTTGAAACCGCTCGTGAAGGCTATTATCACGCAGCGGTTTTCATCAAAAACAAAACCGCTCGTGATCCGAGAATATCACAGACGGTTTTCATTAAAACCGCTCAGAAGGTTATTATCACGCGGTTCTTGTTCGTAACCGTCTATGATGAGTTTTCGCGCAGCTTCTTGTTTAAAACCGCTCGTGATAGCCTTTTTCGCGCAAAAAACCGAAAACGGCCGCTAAAACTTTGAGGCCGTTTAGAGGCCCTAAACGACCTTTTTTGGGGTTTTCACTTTTTCAAGACCTCAAGAGAATTTGACCTTGACTTATGGATTTTCGGATTGAGCTTTTCGTTAGCTTTCCAACGAGCCAAAGAACGCCATAATCGGAGTTCGATGCAAAAGTTATGATGATTTTACCGAACGTGCGCGATCTACCATCTATATTTTTTCCCAAACCAAATAACTCAACATGAACTACACACATCACAAAGAGCATCACCCACATCACAAGAGCATCAACTCAAGAATCCACATCACAAAGCAAAGGGGTGAGTAGAGAGAGTGAGGTCGTGGGAGGCCGGGTGACAAAGTGGAGGAGGCCAAAGGCGACGAGGTGGTGGGAGGCCGTGATTACGAGGTCGGGCGAAGTTGGAGGAGGCCGCATGGCGACAAGCTCTCGGAGGCCGGGCGCAAGGTGTGAGGAGGAGAAATGGCAGAGGAGGAGATGGAGGTATGAGCTGGAGGAGGAGAGACTGCAGAGAAGGAGATGGAGGTTATATAAGCGAAGTTTGGCAGCCCGCCCATTATGTTCAAATTTTCGCTTCGCCTAACAATCGAGACGGTTCTTGTTAAGAACCGCTCAGGATACGCCTCTATCACGCACGGTTTTTAATAGAACCGTCGTGATCATTCGCTGCACGGTTCTAATTACAAACCGCCTATGATAATTTGGCGATGGCGAGGCGGCGAGAGTGGCAAGGGCGGCGAAGGATATCGCGACGGTTCTTAATTAGAACCGCTCAGGATATATACGCACGGTTCTCTATTAGAACCGCTCGTGATTGGGATTATCACGCACGGTTTGTGAATAGAACCGCTCAGGATAATTCACTGACGGTTCTATTTACAAACCGCTCGTGATATATGACTATCACGCACGGTTCTAAAAATACCGCTCGTGATAGGCTTCCGCGCCACCCGCTGGTCCGACCATACCCAACACAGACGGTTCTAAAGGAACCGTCTGTGATGGGGCATCTACTATAGCCTGTTTTGTAGTAGTGCCTCCTGAAGCGAAGGTTGAGGTGGAGTCATCGAGGGTCCTGTTGGAGAGGCATGGTCATGTCGAGATCGTGGCACTGCAGGGTTTAGGGCGATGTCCTTCTTGGGTCATTGGATAAAAGTGTACAGAGCATCCCCTAGTGTTCTGATGTCTTCGTTCAAGCAAATCTCCAGCGGGACAGCAATGAAATTGTCATGTACCATGTCCACTGACCTGGCGTAACCTGTGCGGCTACCGGGCACCGTCTTTGCACTATCTCTTCCTGTTATGGATACACCATCCCCCGCCTAGCCTCAATAGAAATGGACCCAACCATCCTCACTTGGAGCTTGCAAGGCGTCAGCTCCTACAAAACAATACGCAATTAGCTAAGGCGTCCTATAGTTCTATCTTTGGAGCATTCTAGAGATGTACATTACCTTGATGTCGTCGATAGGTAATTGGACGTTGTCATGTTCAGAATTTGGCGTGGACGCGACGCTACTCGGATGTTGAGGAGGACAGACTTTCAAAATAACGGGGGCGGCTTGCGACTGGTTGAGGAGTTGATTCATTTGATCCTACAATATTGTTATCTGTCCTTAAAATTTTGCAGTAAGCACCTATTCTAACCGGGCGTCGTGCTCGGCCTTGGATCTCTTCCTACTCCTATACGTGTCGGAGTCATGTCGGAATCCATCCCTCCAAGGTACGTAAACCCCAACGCCTCGCATGCGACCCAGGTGCTCCTTGTTTCCCAAGGTCGTAGATAGTAGATCATTCTCCCTGTCTGCTTTGAAGGAGCCTTGGGAACATGCGGAAGTCAATGCTTGCTGCAAGAGGTCATGATGTTATTATAGACACTATGAAGTTATGGACTTATTAACAACTACGTAGTTTGACATATTTACCAGACGTTGGGACGCTACCTCGTCTGCGCAGTTTGTGAAAGAGATGCCGCCTGAAGACATGGCTGATGCCCTCGCTCTTAACCAGGCTCGGGCGCGCTCGTCTTCGATATCAGCAAATGGCTGGGTTGCGTTCTAATCCTCCGCCGCCAATTTCGTGGTTTTACTCGCGTACCCAGTGGTGCCGAGTTTGTGGGAGTGAGTGTTTTGTGCCTAGAGAGATTTGTGCGTTGTACTTTTCTCCTGAAATTCGGTCATCATCTTCATCCGCACAAAGTCATCCCATATATCCCGCGACAAGAATTGAAACTTCGTAAAGGGCGTCTAACCCGTGTTCACGTACTTCATGACAAGCGTGCTCTTGAAGGTCCTCCACGTGTGTCCCATCGTGAGCAACGCCTGCCATTGCATGATTGCCTGGTCTGCTTCTGAGATAGTGAACGAGCCTAAAATTTCAGTGCACAGCTGGCCTCTCTCTACATCCGTCAAAGACTTCCAGCTTGGTGTGGTGATGGGGACCCGTTCCCTTCCAAGTATCCCGCAGATGGTCTGGAATCTCACCGTTGCTTTCTTGGGACTCAGAGGTATCCCAACGTCACTGACCTCCGTGATAGTCAATCGGCCCGCAGACAATTTCGATATTCCTCTGCCATCTCACTTACGTACCACTTTGCTCAAAGATCCAAACACATTCAGCGACGTCGATGACGGCGGCGAAGACGGTGCCTCTGCCATCTCACTTACTTGCTATCTATATAAGTTACATACGCAATTTACTAAAATTTCATGGATTGCAAGTTGATATCCACTAGGTATTTTTGAAGATAATTTCTCTTGGAAACATATTTTATACAGAAAAAATAGAAGTAACCCAACCAATTAACTAAAATTGCCTTGTAAACACATTAATTATATAAACAAATAGAAGTTACCCACTGAACTTAACTATAGAATACGTAGTAAACAAAATTGAAAACTGAAAAGGTACTCATGGGATACTGGGCACACAATCAAGAGAATAGATAAAAACACTAAATGTACACTTTCCCAAAAATATACGTAAGGAGTATGATTGGCATACGGATACGTCATAAAAATTCCATAAGGGTAGTAAAATAACCTACATATAATACCAATAATTGGCTACGGTTGGACAAGATCACGGCCATATGTCATCTGTTTGTCATACTATTGACATATACATGCCTCATATGATGTTGTACTCACCACGAATTAGGCATTAGCAATCACAAAAAAATTTCTAGTTTCTATTCCATAGAAGAGCAATAGCGAAATTAAAGCAAGGGCGTGTTTTCGAACAACATTGTGTTTTCAGAGATATTCATGTTGGGTTAGGTTGTCATTTCTTTTAAGCTTCTATTGTCATTTCTAATGTTTAAGATATCTTAAAAGTCTAAATAGTTTATAAGATATGTAAATATATTATCAAGCATTTATACAAACTTAGAAACAAATCTAGCCGCGCAAATGCGCGGGGCACCCTGCTAGTTAACTCAAAAGTTCACCTATCTCTTGCTACTTCATGCAAATCTATAACAATAAATAAGTCAAGATAACGAAAACCAGGTCTATTAAAAGCCTGAGACATGCCTTAGCCTTATGCAAAAAGTTTGGAACAAACACCAGTCTACCATTGTATCCTAAACTCTCAATCCAAGACAGCATTGACACAAAGGTACCTTCACCTAGCAATAACTATAATAAGATATATTAGCACTTGTCCATTACCGCACCCCCCCCCCAAAAAAAATCAACATTGTATGTTTGTATCCATGTATGCAGATATTTGTAATGGCTAAGGATCCATCTTCAAATGCCCTTCGATGACAACAATAAGCAAATCTGGAAAGTGACATTGATGAGACTTACACACTTAAGTCATAGGTTTACATTAGTCCAGTAGTGATGTCAGCTGTTATGCCAGAGCATCCACAAATGCCCTTCAACTAAGGTAGTAAGGAAATCTGGAAAGTGCTATTCATGACACTTAAAACGCCTAACCTAACAGGTTTATACTAGCCCAACACAACAACACCATGCATCTGACTGACACCTAGCACAACATCATGAATCCACTGTGGAGGGAGCAGAGGATAGGTTCTCCCCATTGATCTCATATCACACATTAATATCAAAGACAACATTCACAGTCGAGGATTACGGGATAGGTTCTTACCTTCACAGTGCAAGGAGGAGGGGGCCACGGGGAGGAGGCTGATGCAGGGGAGGAGGCCAACGCGGGGAGGAGGACGGCGCGGGGGAGGAGGCCGGTGCAAGGGAGGGGGCCGTAGGGAGGAGGCCAGTGCAGGGGAGGAGGACGGCGTAGGGAGGAGGCTGGCAGAGGGAGGATGCCACACGTCGAGGCGGCAAAGATCGCCGATGTCGAGGCGGCAGGCCGAGGTCTGAGGCAGGCGGTGTCGTGGCTAAGGCGCTGGGAGGTGAACAGGCGAGACTAAGGAGAGTGATTTAATAAGGCGATAAACCCTAGCGGTTCCCTCCTAATAAAGGGATATTGTAACAGCCCAAAGTTCTATTACCAATTTAATATTTATTAAAGTTATCATTTTATTGAATTTTCTGAAATTTGAAAGAATTTGATTGCTTTATTTAATTTTTGAAGTGTTAAAGGTCAAAGATAAAATTTATTAAAGTTTTTAAAGTTTTATTTGAGTTAAAGTTGAAAAATAAAAACTAAATTAATTTTGAGGATTTTCTCAAATTTTAAAAAGCTTTTTCCTAAATATTTTAAAATCAAAATAATTTATTTGCAAAATTAAAAGCCAAATCTAAGTTGGAGATAATTTTATTAAGTCGAGAATAATTCTAGGAATTTTTATAAATTTTTCTAGAATTTTTGGAGCTAAATTACTATTTTCTAAAATCGTTTTGAATTAACGGAATTATTTAAAATCGCAAAACAATTTAAATCCTCCATTTGTTTTTGGGTAAAGCTCGCTTGGCCCAACTCCTCCTCCATCACAAGACGCTGCCCCAATTTGCCCGCACGCCCGCCCGCAGACCCCATCTCCTCATTCCCCCTACCCTCCAACGTAGTTGGATCTAAACCGACGGCCCACACGCTACACGCCGTTTTTTTTCTCTGCCGCCGATGCGAATCCTACCGCTCCGTGCCCTTCTTCCTCCCCCGTCTTCTTCTCCAACGGCAATCAAGACGCACGCGCCATTTTCGCCACGGCGAAGCTTCACAATCGCCGCCAAGCTCGCTCGCTCAGCGCGGCGCGGTCAAACCCACGAACTCGACTGCCTCCACTCCCCCACTTTCCCCCTCTTTCTCCGCGCCGGTTAGCCCACGTCCGCCGCAACCGCCGCACGACCTCCCACTACTCCTCGCCGCCCCGGTGCTCCTCGGGCCCTATTTAAGGACGCCCGAGAGCCTCTCCTTCACCGCATCAAAACCCCCAACCTCGCCTCTATTCGTCTCTCGAGCCACCAGATTTCGCCAGGAAGTTCTCAACCGCAAGCTCTCGCCGACGATTCCGACGCCTCGGTAGTGCATCGGCCTCACCGCCGCCACACTCGGCATCGCCTCATCGCCTCCGGCCCCGTCGCCCTTCCCCAAATTTCAAAGACCCCAGAGCACCCTTTCGCGGAAGAACCTCGCCACCGCCAGAGTTTGCCGCCGACGGCCAAAACGCCACGCCCGTCACGCTCGTGGTAAGCCACGAGTTCGCAACAACCTCCTCTCCTTTATACGGCGTGTCGTGAGGCTCGCTGTGGCGCAGAGCGCCATGAGCTCATCAGCGAGCACCGCGAGCACCGGCCGATGTGGCACGCCCACGCCACGACCACCTCGGCGTCGGCCGGCCGTGCACACGCGTGTATGCAAAGCGTGGCGCTAAATCGGCGTAAACGAATCCTAATGTCCGTGGACTCGATTCCACGGGACTGTCTATGACACATGGGCCCCACATGTCGAATTTGTTTTTATTCTTTTAAATTCAAAATCAGGGCTGACGTCACCCATGCGCAATAATTAGAATTTTCTATAGAAAAATAATTCGAGAAATTGGTTAAATAATGACTTTAGGTTTAAATTTGTAAAATTCATAACTTTTACATCTTAGCTCCAAAATAGATGATTCAAATTGCTAAAATCTTAGGAAATTATTGTCTAACTAAATAAAATATAAGTATTCAATTTGGAGTTCAGTTTTGTTTTGTTTTAGAATTTAGAATTCATTTAAATTTCAAATTTAGGTTAAAATTAATAAAATCCATATCATTTGAATCTCAACTCAAATTCTTGTGAGTCAAATTTATAAAATCTTACAAATTTTTTTAGCTAAAGAAAATATAAATATTTGTTTTGGAGTTAATCTAAATTGTCTTTTGAAATCAAAATGGTTTAAATTGCTCATTTAAGATTTAAAATTGTAAAATATATATCTTTTGATTCCTAACCCCAAATTAAGTGTTTCAAATTTCTAAATTCTTATAAATTGAAGATCTAACTAACTAAACCAAAATTATCTAAATTGTACTTCATTTGAATCTTGTTTGTATTTAGAAATTCATTTAAATTTCCGTTTTAGGATTAAAACTTGTAAAATTCATATCTTTTAAATCCCAACTCCAATTTGAGTGATTCAAATTTCTAAAATTTTGTAAAACTATTATCTAACTAAATAAAATAAAATTATTTAGTTTTGAGTTAATTTGATTTGCCTTTTGATTTGTTATTTGAATTTTGTTTGAAATTGGATCGTTTTGCAGATAGATTTGACGACTTGAAGAGTTTTCAACGTAGTTGGAGACCATATAAGAGGATTGATTTTGAGTGTATGATCATCGTGGTTGTACACACAAGCAACCCGGAGAGAGTGTTTGTGAGTACTAGGTGACTGTTATGAAAACAACATCACCAAGCAAGGCAAGTTACATTCTTGACCATATTGCACCCATTATTTTAAATTATTTAAATTCTGTTTTAAATTATTATTGCATGCTTATTTATATTCAGAATTTAAATGCCTGCTTTTAAATTCATAGATATTCACGAATCCTTTGTATGGCCAAATTTGCTAATTGAATCAAACACCTTGTCACCCTAGATAAAACCTAGTTGATACGATAGTATGAACTAGGATCATTTGAAAATGTTGCAAAGACATGCTTAGACCAAAAATATTGATTTGGGGAATTTCACCAAAAATCAAATATTGTTTAAACTGTATCCATGGCATTGGTGTGTTATGGAAGTTTATAAATGATCTTGAAAATGAAATAAAATGATGGTTTGTACTTGGGCGAAATGGTTGTTTGGATGGTGCATGTCAATGCAGGCTCAACTGGGTAGGGTTGAGGCCCATGGGTTTTGTGGAAAGTCGCCCAAGTCAATTGAGGACCGGCCTCGAGCTGCCTTTGCTATGCCTATAATGGGCTATGCCATATCGTGCAACCACATGTCCTCGTGATGGGGAGTAGGACCCGCCGACTAATTTGCAAAGTGCCATCGCGGTTGATCCCATGGATTGTGTGGGTCCATCTTGATGGTCGGTCGTGTTATGACCTCGTTAGTCCCATCGGCGTAAGAGGGGCCCCTACAAACTCTGCGGATTTCTATCCAAGGAGGGATGCTGAAACCTTAACGGGTGGATGCGGTGGGATGGCGCATTGTAAAGGCTTTGTCATGTGCTCTAGATCGCTACCTAAGGTAGTGAGCGGTGGCATAGATATATGCCGAACAAACTAGAGAAGTCATGTCATGTGGGTAAAGCCGCATAACCTCTCGCAGAGTGTAAAACTATTGAATAGCAGCGTCATGATCATGGACATGCTAGCAAAGCCATTCAAAGTTAGACTTGGATTTTGTTTTAAAAAGACTTTATCAATCGGTTTATCCAAATGGGATTTGGGCGGTTAGCCATTGTGATAGGAGGTATCCTTCACCATTCATGTGTGAATGTTATCGACTATAAAATTGATTTATAAAATGAATTTTAGTTATAGAATAACGCTTTGGAACTTAGTACAAGTATTTACAGAAAATCTTTGTTTTATGCAAATTCAACCATATTAAGCTTTCCTTTGAGATATCCATATATGCATGTCATTCATTATTTGACGGGTGTAACTTGCAGCACGGTAGTTGTGCTCATTCTTGCTTAATGCAAATAATTTCAGAGGAGAAAGACTTTGCCACGGTGTGGATCTTGACGACTAGGCGCTTCCCCAATCGATTGTTCTGTGGCTAATCGTTGGGTCTACTACTACCCTTTGCTTCCATTGTGTTTATTTTATTGTTGGCATGTAAGCCTCCTTTGTAATCAACTCGTTGTTATTTATTAATAAAGTTGTGATATGATTTTGTTACCATATTTGTTTATCGTGTGAACTAGCTACCGATCATGGGACTAGTTCAGAAATGCACAGAGGATTCGGGAGTGTTAATCCCGGGTCTTACAAAGTGGTATCAGAGCCATATCGACTGTAGGTCGTGACCTAGTTAGAATGGCCGTTAGTTGAAAAGTTCAAAACTTATTTTATAACAAGAAAAAGAATAAATTGTTCTCTCCTCATCTTGGTCATCTGTCTATAGCTTCCTTATAGCAATTCTTTCTTACCTAATTCTCTCTTCACCGTTTTATAATGTTAAATGGATCCTCTTGCCCTTATCAATTTCTATAGTTGGTCAACACGTTCTTAACCCTTATGTTGAAGACTGCAAGACATGAAGCTTTCAAGAAGGTATCGTCATCAAGGATCATTGAACACCGTGAATCGAAGATCGTTTTGTCAACCAAGCCATATAGTCTAAGTTTGCCAAGACTCATTCTGTGTGTTGAGTCGTGTCCCCAGATTACGAGTCTCGATTGATAGAACGTTGTTTAAAGCTAATAAGTTTTCTTGAAGCTTTTGAGTTGGTTCTTTTGTTTGGGAGTGCTGTTTCGCTCTATCCCCTTAGTCATTCTTATTTGTCTCTTCCCTATCCTTTGTCCCCTTCCCTAAAAACCCTGGAATAACCAACAGATGGTGAATACTCGTTGCTCGGGAAGTGGAACCAACCAAGACAATAATGTCCCTAGAAATGCCAGTAATGAAGCCAACCAACCACTGACGGCAGAAACTCTTCGGAATTTGAACCAGTTCTTCATCACCCAGGCTCAACTAATGCAACAGTTGATGCAACAAATGAACAACAACAATGTTTTCTCAGCCACTACTCCTACAACACAAGAACGACGTTACTGCACCAAGTGTTCCAAAAGGAAGATGGTGGATCAAGGGCAACAAGATGCAAGAAACTTCAAGACTCGTGTGATTCAATCTCAACCCAACCATGTACCAACAACGGCCGCACTCAAGACCTCAGGATCAACACCACTTCCACCAACGCAGATATCCCTCAACATCAGTGGTGGCCAATCTCAGCAGAACAAAACTTCAAGGGCAGGAATACAATGCCTCAATTGTCAGGATATGGGGCATTATGCCAATAAATGTCCAAAGAAGAAGCAGGCTGCTAATCCATCCAACTCTGAAGTTCCAAAAGTCAAATCTACGCAAGCAAACAGGAAGCCGCCGATTCGAAGAGGACGTCGAACAACATCACAGCCAAAGCCCGCCTAATGAGAAATAGAATGTAGACGATTTATAACTCCAGTTGAGAACCTTGTATCCCTAGCTTTTTTCTAGTTACTCCAATCTCGGGGACGAGATTCCTTTTAAGGGTAGTTTTGTAATGTTTCAAAGTTACATTACCAATTTAATATTTATTAAAGGTATCATTTTATTGAATTTTTCAAATTTGAAAGAATTTGATTGCTTTATTTAATTTTTGAAGTGTTAAAGGTCAAAGATAAAATTTATTAAAGTTTTATTTGAGTTAAAGTTGAAAAATAAAAACTAAATTAATTTTGAGGATTTTTCAAATTTTAAAAAGCTTTTTCCTAAATATTTTAAAATCAAAATAATTTATTTGCAAAATTAAAAGCCAAATCTAAGTTGGAGATAATTTTATTAAGTCCGAATAATTCTAGGAATTTTTATAAATTTTTCTAGAATTTTTGGAGCTAAATTACTATTTTCTAAAATCGTTTTGAATTAACGGAATTATTTAAAATCGCAAAACAATTTAAATCCTCCATTTGTTTTTGGGCCGAAAGCTCGCCTGCCCAACTCCTCCATCACAAGACGCTGCCCAACTGCCCGCACGCCCCCCCAAGACCCCATCTCCTCATTCCCTACCCTCCTCCAACCGTCGGATCTAAACCGACGGTCCACACATACCACGTTTTTTTTTTCTCTGCGCCGATGCGAATCCTACCGCTCCGTGCCCTTCTTCCTCCCCCGTCTTCTTCTCCAACGGGCAACCGCACGCTGCGCCATTTTCGGCCACGGCGAGCTTCACAACTGCCGCGCCAAGCGCCCCGCTCCTCGCGCGTGCGGGCGCGGTCAAACCCACGAACTCGACTGCCTCCACTCCCCCACTTTCCCCCTCTTTCTCCGCGCCGGTTAGCCCACGTCCGCCGCAACCGCCGCACGACCTCCCACTACTCCTCGCCGCCCCGGTGCTCCTCGGGCCCTATTTAAGGACGCCCCGAGAGCCTCTCCTTCACCGCATCAAAACCCCCAACCTCGCCTCTATTCGTCTCTGGAGCCACCGTATTTCGCCGGGGAAGTTCCTCAACCGCAAGCTCGCCGCCGACGAATTCCGACGCCTCCAGCCGTGCATCGGCCTCACCGCCGCCACACTCGGCATCGCCTCATCGCCTCCGTCCCCGTGCGCTCCTTCCCCCAGCCCAAAGACCCCCAGAGCACCCCTTTCGCCGGAAGCCGAACCTCGCCACCGCCAGAGTTTCGCCGACGGCCAAAACGCCACGCCAAATCACGTCTGTGGTAAGCCACGAGTTCGCAACAACCTCCTCTCCCTTTGCGTGTCCGTGAGGCTCGCGTGGCGCAGAAGCGCCATGCGAGCTCATCACCGAGCACCGCGAGCACCGGCCGATGTGGCACGCCCACGCCACAGCCCACCTCGGCGTCGGCTACGGCCGTGGCGTGTTGTTGCGTGGCGCTAAATCGGCGTTAACCCGAATCCTAATGTCCGTGGACTCGATTCACGTGGACCGTGTCTATGACACATGGGCCCCACATGTCGAATTTGTTTTTATTCTTTTAAATTCAAAATCAGGGCTGACGCCACCCATCTTAATAATTAGAATTTTCTATAGAAAATAATTGGAAATTGGTTAAATAATGACTTTTAGGTTTAAATTTGTAAAATTCATAACTTTTACATCTTAGCTCCAAAATAGATGATTCAAATTGCTAAAATCTTAGGAAATTATTGTCTAACTAAATAAAATATAAGTATTCAATTTGGAGTTCAGTTTTGTTTTGTTTTAGAATTTAGAATTCATTTAAATTTCAAATTTAGGTTAAAATTAATAAAATCCATATCATTTGAATCTCAACTCAAATTCTTGTGAGTCAAATTTATAAAATCTTACAAATTTTTTTAGCTAAAGAAAATATAAATATTTGTTTTGGAGTTAATCTAAATTGTCTTTTGAAATCAAAATGGTTTAAATTGCTCATTTAAGATTTAAAATTGTAAAATATATATCTTTTGATTCCTAACCCCAAATTAAGTGTTTCAAATTTCTAAATTCTTATAAATTGAAGATCTAACTAACTAAACCAAAATTATCTAAATTGTACTTCATTTGAATCTTGTTTGTATTTAGAAATTCATTTAAATTTCCGCTTTAGGATTAAAACTTGTAAAATTCATATCTTTTAAATCCCAACTCCAATTTGAGTGATTCAAATTTCTAAAATTTTGTAAAACTATTATCTAACTAAATAAAATAGAATTATTTAGTTTTGAGTTAATTTGATTTGCCTTTTTGATTTGTTATTTGAATTTTGTTTGAAATTGGATCGTTTTCGCGTATAGATTTCGACGACTTCGGAGAGTCAGTTTTCAACGTAGTTGGAGACCATATAAGAGGATTGATTTTGACTGTATGATCATCGTGGTTGTACACACAAGCAACTTTGGAGAGAGTGTTTGTGAGTACTAGGTGACTGTTAAGGAAAACAACATCACCAAGCAAGGCAAGTTACATTCTTGACCATATTGCACCCATTATTTTAAATTATTTAAATTCTGTTTTAAATTATTATTGCATGCTTATTTATATTCAGAATTTAAATGCCCTTTTAAATTCATAGATATTCTGAATCCTTTGTATGGCCAAATTTGCTAATTGAATCAAACACCTTGTCACCCTAGATAAAACCTAGTTGATACGATAGTATGAACTAGGATCATTTGAAAATGTTGCAAAGACATGCTTAGACCAAAAATATTGATTTGGGGAATTTCACCAAAAATCAAATATTGTTTAAACTGTATCCATGGCATTGGTGTGTTATGGAAGTTTATAAATGATCTTGAAAATGAAATAAAATGATGGTTTGTACTTGGGCTAAATGGTTGTTTGGATGGTGCATGTCAATGCACCTGCTCAATCTGGGTAGGGTTGAGGCCCATGGGTTTTGTGGAAAGTCGCCCAAGTCAATTGAGGACCGCCTCGAGCGTTCCTTTGCTATGCCTATAATGGGCTATGACATATCGTGCAACCACATGTCCTCGGTATGGGGAGTAGGACTCGCCGACTAATTTGCAAAGTGCCATCGCGGTTGATCCATGGATTGTGTGGGTCCATCTCGGATGGTGGTCGTGTTATGACCTCATTAGTCCCATCGGCGTAAGAGGGGCCCCTACAAACTCTGCGGATTTCTATCCAAGGAGGGATGCGAAACCTTAAGGGGTGGGCTGCGGTGGGATGGCGATTGTAAAGGCCTTGTCATGTGCTCTAGATCGCTACCTAAGGTAGTGGCGGTGGCATAGATATATGCTTAACAAACTAGAGAAGTCATGTCATGTGGGTAAAGCCGCATAACCTCTCGCAGAGTGTAAAACTATTCAATAGCGCGTCATGGTCATGGACATGCTAGCAAAGCCACTCAAAGTTAGACTTGGATTTTGTTTTAAAAAGACTTTATCAATGGTTTATCCAAATGGGATTTGGGCGGTTAGCCATTGTGATAGGAGGGTATCCTTCACCATTCATGTGTGAATGTTATCGACTATAAAATTGATTTATAAAATGAATTTTAGTTATAGAATAACCGCTTTGGAACTTAGTACAAGTATTTACGTAAAATCTTTGTTTTATGCAAATTCAACCATATTAAGCTTTCCTTTGAGATATCCATATATGCATGTCATTCATTACTTGATTCGGGTGTAACTTAAGTAGCACAGTAGTTGTGCTCATTCTTGCTTAATGCAAATAATTTCAGAGGAGAAAGACTTTGCCACGGTGTGGATCTTGACGACTAGGCCGCTTCCCAAATGATTGCCTCGTGGCTAATCGCTGGGTCTACTACTACTCCTTTGCTTCCATTGTGTTTATTTTATTGTTGGCATGTAAGCCTCCTTTGTAATCAACTCTGTTGTTATTTATTAATAAAGTTGTGATATGATTTTGTTACCATATTTGTTTACTGTGTGAACTAGCTACTGATCATGGGACTAGTTCAGAAATGCACAGAGGATTCGGGAGTGTTAATCCCGGGTCTTACAGATATCACAAATGGTTCTATTATGGAACCGTCTGTGATAACTAATCACAGACGGTTCCATTATGGAACCATATGTGATATGGCCATATCACAGACGGTTCCATAATAGAACCATCTGTGATATGCTACTATGTGATAGTTCATTCTATTTATCCACATGAACCTAGTGACATGTCCATAACACAACTCCAAATAATTTGACTTGAAATTAATTTATCCACCAAAAATTCATTTGACTTCTAAAATTCATATCTAATTCAACTCAACTCTAAATCAAGTGAAACCAATTTTGATACTCCACATTACAATGAAGTCCACATTGACATCAATATCAGAGATGACAAGTCCATAACACATTAACACATGACAATTCCACATTGACATCAAAATAAAAGATTACAAGTCCATAACACATGGCAAGTCCAAATTGACATGTCTCATGTTATGGAATAAATTACAATATAATAAATTCTTAATTAAAATATAGTCCTTCATGATGATCGACGTGCATATAGCTAGATTCCTCACTGGGTTCTTTCTCGAGCCTAATGTCATCTCCGAAAGGAAGAAACTCATCAAATTGATTGTACTCTTTCTCATCCACGACATTCTCAACTCCGACAATCCTTCTTTTTCTATGAAGAACTACGTGGCGGTTCTTATTTGCCGAGTCCGTTACATAAAAAACTTGAACAACTTGCTTAGCGAGTACGAATGGTTCATCCTTGTATCCGACACATTTGAGGTCCACAGTAGTGACGTCGTACTTGTCGACCTTCACACCATGTGGAAGTTTAACCCAATGGCATCGAAACAGGGGGATCTTGAAAAGTATGTTGTCGAGCTCCCAAATCTCCTCTATGAACCCATAGTAGGAGTTCAACCCATGTGCCCCGGCGGTATTGAACTGCTCGTGAAACACATCTATGTGGACACCGCTGTTCTAGATTGTGTTCTTCCTATCCTAAGCTGCCGTATAAAATGTGTACCCATTTATGTCGTATCCTTGCCATGTCACAATTATAAATTTTGGCCCTTTTGCCAACCATAGCAGCATATCATCACTTGATGACCTTCCAGTGAATCGAATCTTTAACCATTCGTTGAACCAACGGTTGTGCTCTCTCGTGATCCAAACCTCCGACTGGTCTGGATTCTGTTGGCATACTATGTCTTTGTGCTCGTCAATGTATGGGGACATTTGGTTCATGTGTTGCAAGACTGTGAAATGGGCTTGTGGGTACATATCTAGATCGGTAGTGATTGCTTTTCTTCCGATGGTCCTGATACCCTCCAGTCTCCCCTCATGACGAGATAGAGACACACCTTTCGGTTCCCACCTGAGCTATGTAGTCAACGTAGAACTCAATGAACTCTTCGGTTGCATAACTTTCGATGATGTTGCCCTCCGATCGAGATCGATTCCGTATGTAGGACTTGAGAATTCCCATGTACCTCTCAAACGGGTACATATAACGTAGGAACATAGGAACGCATATCTTTATCTTTTTCACAAGGTGAACAATGAGATGGACCATGATATCGAAAAATGACGGAGGGAAATACATCTCAAGATGACATAGAGTCATCACCACCTTGGCCTACAGAGCATCTAGTCCTTCGAGATCAATGACCTTTTGAGCAATTGAGTTAAAGAAATAACACAGCCGGAAGATTGCCACTCGGACCTTGTTCGGCAAGATACTTCTAATTGCAACAGGAACCATTTGTGTCATCTATGCATAACAATCATAAGACTTCATACAAATTAATGTCAAATCTTCCATGAAAACAAGCTTCTTAATACTAGCGGAGTAACTGGACGGAACTTTCACACCATGCAAGCTCTGGCACGGTTTATTTCTCTCGGCCTTGGACAAGGTGTAGCAAGTTAGGGAAAGTACATTCGTCCTTTATCGGTCTCTTTCGGTGCTAACTCGGTCCTTATGTTCATTAAAGGATACGAGTAGGATACGCTAGCTAACAATTCAAAAATTCTACCACATAAACCAGAAAGCCATGCAAGTAGAAGATCATAGATCGTTACCACTAGACGCGCAGAGAAGCGGAAGAAGAGTTGGGGCAGCCTGGCCCAACGTAGAGCACGTTGATGTAGTGGTCGTAATTGATCGTTCAGCGTCGAGCACGTCGATGCAGTGGTCGTAGTCGATCGTTTCCTCTAGCAACCTCTGCAGTTCCTTATAAAGATCGTGGATTGTCCTCAAGCGTAACAGCAACCGCAGTAGTGCCTCTACGGTATCCACACGTCCAGGGAAGGAACAACCATACGCCGGTGTGCTAGCACCAAGTCGCACGGTAGAGCTCTCAGGAAGATAGCGGCTAGGGCTTCGGTAGAGCAACTCACGTCAACTCCTCTGATTCCCAATAGCCTCAAGCATCTCCTTATGTAGTGCCCATGACGGATACTATCCGAACACGTTTTGTTCCAACTCGTTAAGTGTGTGACCCATTAGGTTTATGCATAATCGGTTGTGACTCGGAAACCCTTTCTGATGATGAGTCGTTAGCGGTTCCTAGCAGAACATAGCGATTCCCGAATACACATAAATTATATCGGATGAACCTTAATGCAATATGATCTACGACCAGGTCCTCATCACTTATGACTAGGTCCTATCTCTATACGACCAGTTCGTATTTGGTCACAACTAGTTTGTAACTCCTTACGACCAGGTTACGACCACTCTGTGATTACGTTCGACTAGTCTACGACCAGCTCGTATCTCCATACGATTAGTCCGTAACTGATCGAACTAAGCAACCTACTCGTGTATTCTCCCTTTGCCTCACGATATCTGGTTAAACTTCAGGTGAGATGTTGTGTCATCCATGGACTGTTCAATACTTTCTCGATCGAGTGTCGGATAACTTCACGTAGTCGAACACTTCGACCACTAGTGGCATGGCCATGCACTTTCTTTATCCGACCACAATGAGGGGCCCAGAGACATCTCTCCTGTTATGTTAGGAGGGGCAAATCTCATATCCAACTAGTCACATTCCTCTGCATGTTTCATAGCATACCCGAAAGCTACCTTTATAACTACCCAGTTACGAGCAGTGTTTGGCAACCCCTAAGAGTGTTATTATACATGTAGGAAACCATGCTGATCTCTGGTCTAAGGATCATACATCATCATTGCTTGAGACAAACTAACGACACATAGAATCATAACAATCTCAATAGTGTCTCAAGGTGGGTCTTATTCAACACCATGTTCTCTAACATATGTCCATATTATTGGTTTGATATCTCCATATCCATGACCTGTGAAACATAGTCATCAACCAATACATATGCTAGTCTATTCATATATGTCCTCATATGTTTTCGACCAGAGAACGTTTAAGAATAACCATCGCAGAAATATAGAGTTTCACAATCAAGTCACATATTTGATAATAAATATTAATGATATTATTCTAGAAACAAGATGACATCTTATCCAATATTATGAACATAATGAAATATAATCATCTCTATGATTGCCTCTAGGGCATATTTCCAACATTCATATCAACCAAGTCACGCCATGTGTTAACACCATCCTTTGTTTTACCACTAATATTCAGTAAGAGACCAATCAAGCCTATCACATACATTCTTCTCCACATGCATGACGTCGATACAGTGGTGAACTTCTAAGTGCCCCTAATAAGGCAAGTCCCAAAAAATCGACCGCTTCTTCCAAATGTTCTTCTGACGAGTCCTTATGTAATAGCCCAAAAGCCCTAAGTTTGATTAGCTAAGCATCTAATATGCACTTGTGAAATTTTGGACCTTTTTAAAACTTTTTGCTTCAAAGCAAAAAAGGTTACAACCTGGTTTTCCAAACCCTAGAAAAGTAATTTCTAAAATAAAATAAAAGTTTGTTAAGATTTTGAAACTTAGTTAGAATGGAGTATACAACCATATGTTGAAAGCCCTTTGATTTTGAAAACTAGAATTTAAACCTAATAATCCAATATTTCTTCTCTAATTCAAAAGTCCGATTTGAATTTGAGGATAATTAAAGAGGTTTTAAGGGTGTGAATATTTAGTTGTATTCTATATGTTTTGGTATGCTTATTTGGAATTTTCTGGAAGGAAAAAGTCCGGTTTACTCCCTCGAACTATCAGAAAAGTCTGGTTTACCCCCCTGAACTACAAAACCGGTTATTTAACCCCCTAAATTTGCGAAAACCGGTCAATACACCCCGGGCTGGTTTGGATGAGTGGTTTTGCTGATGTGGTAGTGATTGTCCAAGTCAGCATCCACATGGCATCCACATTGACATCCTCTTATTGGTTCTTCTTCTCTCCATTTCCTCTCATCTCCTCACCTCCCCTTTCTACCTCATCTCTCCCTTCTTCTCCGTGGAGATCCTTGGCCGAAGCCTCTGCCGCCCCGCTGGCTTGCTGCCGCCGCTTGCTCCTAGCGCCACTCTCCCGGTGCTCTTGGTCCGTGCCGCGCCCTCTGCTCGGCCCGGCCGGTGGCTTCCTCCTATCTCCAGCTCAACTCCTCCCCCTCTGGCCTCTAGCTACCAGTGAGCAAGTCCTCGGGCTCGGGCTCCTCGGTCAAGGAGCATCCCAGAGTCAGACGAGGAGAGGGGGCACACACTGTGGGAGTTCGGCTCACGGAGCTCATGGCGCCACGGGCGACTTCAGCCCGCTGCTCATGGTCGACGAGGGCGTCTTCGGGTGCGTCTATAGGGGCGTCCAAGAGCACCGGGAGAGCATCCAAGCACGAGGCGCGTTGGGGGCCCGTTGCCGCCACCGCGGCCTACGGGGAGCCTGTTGGAGCTACGATCGAGCCCGTTGAACACCACCTTCTGGTGGCTGAGCTTCTTCTTTCTTGCCGGTGGGGTTCTGGCGGGGGCTGTCCACAGCGACGGTGGCCGGAGGGAGCGGTGGCGAAGGTGGGGGAGCCGTCGCCTTGAGCCTCCTACACTCGCACAGCATCATCATGTGCACCCTCGCAAAGTCCATCTCTTCGCCTTCCCCAATCCCGAACACCTCCACTTCCTCCTCCTCCGTCCTACGCAACATGGCGCGCCGTATAGACCGCATCACTGTTTTCTTCTAGAGATGGAGCTGATTGATGTGCGGGGTGAGGAAGTGTAGGCCCTTGAGGTGGAGGGACCAAAGCTCACGTGCGGTGGCGGCGGGGAGCGAACGGAAGAGAAGGCGCGAGGCGTGGTGGCCGGAGGAGCGGACGGAGAGGTTGTCGGGGGCCTGGGATGGGAGGCCGGCCACGAGGGCCTTGATCTCCATGGCGGGCGGGGGTGGAGAAGTTGGGGCCCGCGCAGAGGAAGAAACAAAGGAGGAAGGCAGCGGCGAGGCCTCCTACCTCCACGACCTCGCCGCCAGGTTCACCGTCGGGGACCTCTCTGAATCCTCCGTTAGGGACAAAGGTCGTGCGGCGTCCTTTGTCGATGTGGATGCTTATGCGGTTTCGCCGGGGACAAAGGGCGTCGGCGAGTGGACGGTCCACAGAGGTGAGGAGATGGCGGGGAGAGGTGGAGTGAAGAGAGAGGTGATGTGGATGTCCACAGGAGATTAAGAATAGTGATGTGGATGTCCATGTGGCAAAACCACTGCCACATCAGCAAAACCGCCACTTGAAACCGACCTGAGGGGTTAAATGATCGGATTTGATAAGTTTGGGGGGTTAAATAACCGGTTTTGTAGTTCAAGGGGGAAAACCAGACTTTTCTGATAGTTGGAGGGAGTAAACTGGACTTTTTCCTTTCTGGAATTTTTGGAGGTTATTTGGTTTCTTGTCAATTTGCCTGTTTAAAATTGAATTTGAATTTTAAAATATAAAAAAATCTTGTGAACAGTACCTAGAAATATTTTTCCTAGGTTCTGGAACACCTTATCTACACACCTACAAAATTTCTTAATTTTCGAAGCAATTTTTCTCTGTCTAAAAATTACCTAAATACCTCAGCCATTTTTACGCAAAATTTAAAAAACCTAATTCTAACTCTTTTATTGTTCCTCCGACCGGACCCCTTCGCCACCTGGTTCAACCTAGCCAGCTCGATTCAGCCACACCGACCCAAGCCGATCGAGCCGCTCTCTTCTTCCTCTGGCAACCCGGCCTCACCCGCAGCATTCCTCCTCCACGCGGCCAAGCACCGGCGCCAGCGCAGCCATGGACGCCTTGCATGGCTGCCACGCTCCCCGCTCGCCCATGCTAGCCTCACCTTGTGTGCTCCACCCCGCACCTACAAAGCCAGCCTGGGACTCCCTTGCCCCTCCTTTCCATTCCCTCCTCCCCTTCCTCATTCTTCTCCACCGAGAGCCAAGAGCTGGCCCCTTCGCCTCCGCCCACCTCGCCTCCACCGCTGAGCTCGCCTCCCCCCTGGCCCAGTGAATGGCGTCGCCTCCTGGTGCTCCCACACGGCTCCTCCTCTGGTTGACCTGTACCGGCTTGGCTGCTCCCTCCGCTTGACCCGGCCCAGTCCCTATGGCTCACGCCGCCGCCGCCTTCCGGCGCCCCTCGGCCTTCGCTCTCCTCGCGCCTCCTGTCCATGGTGCCACCGGGCTGCGCCGGCTCCGTCTCCTCGCCCAGCAGCCTGCCCACTTCACCTCCTCGGACGGGCCAACGCACCCGAGCGTCATCGCCTCCGAGTCTTCCCCACGCACGGCAGCCGCTCGCCACCACCAGCTCGCCCGAGCCCCGCCCGAGCTACGTCGCCTCCACCCTGAGGTCGCCTGAATTGGCCAGTTCCGATTTTGCCGTGTCGGCCACCACTGGTGTCCCCTTGCTGCCAGCAGAGCCACGCCCCCAACTTGGCAGCAGCTCCCCCTGATGTGCTCCTTTTGTTCTCTGATGTTGTTGTGTGTTCCTTCTCTATAACTGAAGATGAAAACCTTGTGCTGCTGTGAAACGTCTTGGCTGTCAATTAAGTCAAGCAAAGGAGTAAATAGGTTTGATGTTTAAGTGTTGAAGGAAGATTAGCTAATAGATTTTCAGTTATGAAAGTATTGTTGTTGTAGGTGGTTTGACTAATAGTCTGAAGAGTTTCAGTTTTGTCAGCAAGTAGTAAATTGACCAAATCTGAATATCAGCAGTGAAAGGGGAACTTTGAGTCAATCCAGTGAGTTAGCAAATTTTGTTCTTGAGTCTTTTAGTCAGTAGAGCATTTATCTTCTAGTAGTAGATTGAGTTCAATAGGAAGGTTAAGTAGCAACACCTCCAAACAACAATTTTCCTCAAGTAGGATTTATAGGCAGAGAAGCTTCCAAAGTGAAATCCTGCTTATGAAAGTAGGCTTATGACCTTACCAAATTCTAGTGCTTAGAAGGTTATTGTTCCAGTTAGACGTTAGACCCTATGCCATCGTCTCAATTCTTTTCAACTCCAAATCAAATCATATATGTCTCTAAATTAATCTAAAAATCAATATCTTTCTTCTGTTTTGATTTCATAATTTTTGGAGATTTTTGGGATTCTGGTGTTTATTCGATGTTTTTCGTTTTGTCAATTTTTATCGTTAGATAACGATGATGCGAGAGCGCAACGGAGATGATCGTAAGAATGTCCAGAGTTCCAGCAAACAAAGGCAAGCAGTTTTCTGTTGATGCATGTTGATCCTATTATTTTCAAAAACTATTATCTTCTTTGCAACTGTATGTATGCATGCTTTAATTTGTTAAGTTAATTTTGTCGATTAGTGGTAGTTAATCCTGTTGCATGAATTCCCTAAAATTGTTCATCCCCAGCCACTAGCCTAAGTTAATAATCCTGCTGGGGAATTAGAGCCCAGTGGATGTTATATGGTCTAATTATGATTTTTCAGTGTCATGCTTAGCAATACTTAGTTTCCGGTAGTTTGGGCGGTTGTCGACTTAGTCGATGACCTTGATCACACAAATCATTTTTATTATGTTATAACCAACACCTTGTGCTATTATATTTGAAAAACTAAAAATAAAAATAAAATGTTTTAGACTTGTGCACATTGGTTGGCTGGTGTGCTTTTGGGTGTGTGCTAGGTGCCCGAGTCAACAAGGACCGAACATCTCGTCCCACTAAACCAAGCATTATTGTGTGCATCCACATGAGGGACATATGGGACCCCTCTTGACTTAGTACTTTGGCGTGTATTGGCTCCGAGTCACAGGAGGTGGGTATGTGTGTTGTGTTGAAAAAGAAATGTTCTGTGTGTGTTGGGTGTGCCGGAGTGGGTTCTTGTCCAGGTTCTCCCGACACAACGTGTGGGTCGCATGGGAGCCTCGTCTACACACACAAGGGCGGTTCACGAAGGGTTTCACCCATACGGGCGGCTCGTAGTTAATATACAATATTGGAAAACATCTCATAGGATTTAGCTCTGCCGACATACATTCGAAAGTGTGCTTTATCCGGTGGCAAAAGGAGCGGTCTGACATGTGGGTAAAGTTGTACATGCCTGCAGGGTTTAATCTATTCGAATAGCCAAGTCCTTGGTTATAGACACGTTTGGGGAAGTCTTTCGAGAGTTAGACTTAACATTTTGGAATTTAAACTTAAAACTTGATGGGTAGTATTGAGAATAGTTTCTCATGCTATTGTTGTGTGTTGCCGGGGCTACCACATGTAGATGTTTTGTTAATGTCTAATGTTAATTACTCGCTGTTATTTGAAGTGCCATTTGAATCTACTACATTGTATTTAAATTGAAATATTGCTTTGCGCTAAAAATGAACCCTATAGTCTTCTCCTTTGAGTAGAGCTTGCATGTAGCTATGTATAGGTTTGTTAATCGTAAGTCTTGTGGAGTACATTCGTGTACTCACTGTTTGCTTTTATTTACTAATCTAGACAACAGGTTTTGAGATCTATTCGGGTAAGGAAAGATGCGCAGGAAATGTCGACTTGCTAAGGTTTTAACCCTAGTCGGTTGCCCTGCGGGTTATTGCAACCCATTGGGACTCCATCGCTGGTTATTTTTTATTTCAGTTTATTTATTATTTTTCGCTGTGTAATCGATATTTTATCTTGCAATATTATGATTACCTGTGTGCGGTTTGATACTATGTTGTGAAGGTGTATGTGTACTGCTCCTAGGAGGTATATAATACACCGAGAGCCAGGAAATTTAATTTGTGATGCTAGGACCAATTGGAGGGTTAAGCATTACAAGTTAAATCGCCCAGTGGCTCTCACACCTTAATTTACGTCCCTTCCCAAGCATAACATCGATATCCTTAACCATATCATAGACCTCTTTCCCTCTAAAAGCCCTTGGAGCTGAACCGTCCTCCTTATTTCCGTCGAATTGTTTCTTTATCTTACGGTATGGGTGAATCCTGAGAAGGAACCTACAGTGACGCATATACATAGTTTTGTGCGAGTTGTTCAGCCATCTAAGCAGTGCGGACAGGCTTTGGCTCCTTTTGTACTGAACCCCGACATGTTACCAATGGTAGAAAAATCATTGATGGTGCAGAACAACATGGCGTGCAAAGTGAAGTTCTCTCGTTTATACGCATCCCATTCCTGTACCCCTTCGTTCCATAGTGTCATAAGATCTTCCAGCAATGGTGTTAGGTACACATCAATATCGTTCCTAGGTTGCTTCGGCTCTTGGATAAGTAGTGACATCAAAATGTACTTTCGCTTCATATATAGCTAAGGAGGAAGGTTGTACATACATAGATTCACGGGCCAGGTGCTATGTCGGCTGCTCATGTTACCGAAAGGATTCATTCCATCTATACTCAACCCTAACCTTATGTTCCTCGGTTCTGCACCGAACTTTTGAAGCTCCGATCGAAGTTTCTCCACTGGGCAGAATCAGTAGGGTGTTTTAGCTTTCCATCTTTCTTACGCTTCTCCGAGTGCCAACACAGTAATCTTGCCTCATTTCGATTTGCAAATAAATGCTACAAATGTGGGATCATAGGCAGATACCACAACATCTTAGCAGGAGGTCCTTACTTCACCTTAACAGTATTCTTACATTTGTATCGGGATGCTTTGCACATGGGACATACATGCATGTCTGCATACTCTTTACGGTAGATGATACAATCATTCGGACATGCATGTATTCTTCCTACTTCCATTCCCAGTGGACAAAGAACCTTCTTGGCTTGGTAGGTGGTGCTGGGCAACACGTTTTCCTCTGAAAGGATGTCCGCTATGAGACCTAACAACGCTGTGAAACTCTTGTCGGACCAACCATTGCTTGCCTTCAATTTCAGCGGTTCAAGCACGGTTGACAATCTTGTGTATTTTATCTTGCAGCCAGGGAACAAAGGTTTCCCCGAGTCCTCCATTAAGCCCTTGAATTTACCAAACTCTCTCATTTGTAGTTTCATCGCATCACGAGCATCTCGATCCGATTTGTCATCGTGCGACTTATCCTCATCAAAAGCACAGTCCACATCCGGTATATTGTTGACTTCCGCGGCGATGTCGTCATTGTTAACTTCCTATATAATCTATTCTTCACCATGACTAGTCCAACATGTATACCCTTTTTTGAAACCCCTTTGAATCAAGTGCGCTTCGATCTGCGCCGGGTTGTTAAACATCTTCAGATTACCACAATCAATGCATGGACAGTACATAAATTTTATCCCCTTCTTCAACATATCCTGCTCGGCGGCTCTTCTAAAAGCAAACATGCCATTAATGTACTCTTCACACACACGGTTCTCACCATACATCCAGTTTCGGCCCATCTACGCTACACACGTAACAAATTAGTGTTAAATTAGAGTAAGTACTCTTGCTATTGACCAAACATACTAAAATTGATTAGCGATTAACCTAGAGCAAATATAAAGGGTTACATATGGTTACCCTCGGAGCTCACGACGAATATCCCAAATTAATATACCACGAGATCCTCCTCCCTTCCTCCTCTCTTTAGCTTCCTCCTTTCCTTCTCCTCTCTAAAGTGTCGCAATGGGGGAGGAGGCAGCAGGGGTGGCGGCTCAAACGGAAGAAATTTGGGCGCTAGGGTAGGGTCTCTGGGATGGCTTGATATTTATAATGCCAGCGTATCACAGATGGTTCTAGTTATAAACCGTCTGTGATGTTGCTCTATCACAGACGGTTTATAACTAGAACCGTCTGTGATACTTCACAAACGGATCTTAATGGGAACTGTCTGTGATGTCTAGATTATCACAGATGGTTCTTATTAAGAACCGTCTATGATACTCTGTGAAGTATCACAGACGGTTCTAGTTATAAACCGTCTGTGATAGTTATGTATCACAAACGGTTCCAAAGGAACCGTCTATGATGAGATGTCCACTATAGCCTAATTTGTAGTAGTGAATGTTAAGAATGTTTACTGAAATAGTATGTCCAATAGGCAGATAACGGATAATGAAAACACCACTGCTTTACCATGAATTTGCTATTGCCCAGGTTTTGGTTATTGCCAAAATTTGGAATGGCTACTTGGGGCACAAATCGAATAACCCATTCTCTTTCCATCCAAGTGAAGCAACTGAGCCTAGCTCAGTTGGGTGGGGGCATGAACGTACAATCCCATCACCTAGGTTCGAGTCCTTTGGCTTGAATTTGGGTTCTTTTTTCTGCTTTATTACTAAGCCATGTAGTTCTTCCTACATGTGTTTCATTTATTTTTTCACATCCAAGTGGGATTCGCCATCGGGCAGATACCACTGTCCAATTCATGCGTACGGCAATACGATAGGCGAAATCACGTCTCACTGCCCAACCCAACATTCTATTATGCTAGGGGTGAAAACGGGTCAGGTATTTCCCGCCCGATCCAGAGCAGGACCAGATTTGGGAAGAAATTTTATTATCCGACCGGATCCAGGACGAGATCCGTATAGTTTGACTCCAAATTTGGGTCCGGATACGGAGCAAGCAATATCCAGCAAATCCGGGACGGGAACTGGATATCGGGAGAATTCTTAACCGAATATCCGGAAAACAAGTGAGAGTGAAATCTAAAATTGGGCCAGCCCAACCCATCCAATTCCCCTAACCCTAACTCTCACCCAACACTCAGCCGGTTAGCCCTCAGCTTCCACATGCCCACACCCAGACGCATCCCCCTCCCTCCCCAATTCCCACAGTCCACTGGCCACAGCACACCGTCGCTGCCTCGGCCACCGCATCCTCCTCTGCCCCCGATGCTATCCCCTCTCCGCATCCTCCTTCGCCCGACTGCCCCTGCCGCCGCAACCTCCTCCGCTAGACTTCCCCCGCCACTGCAACCTCCTCTACCCGACTACCCCCGCCACCGTATCCACCTCCGCCCAACTTCCCCCACCACCGCATCCTCCTCCGCCCGACTACCCTCGCCACCGCATCCTCCTCCGCCTGACTTGTCGGGACCCAGACCTGCAAATCCGGACCCTTTGTGTATTCTAAACTAGTCCCAAGATCAGTAGCTAGTTCACACAGTGGCAACATTGATGAAATCATATCCATACAACGAATGAATTAACTAAGAAATAAGCAAATTATCATTACTTAGTACGAACGGACCTTATGTTAAGGTTTACAAAGTTTGCCACGCAAGGCTTAGCGACAAAAAGATAAACTTGCAGTGGAAGAACATCTCGTGGTAGCCATCCGACATACCCACAGGCAATTGAGTGGAGAACGCAGCCTATTTCACATAATCTTTGAAGTACTCCTCGTAGAACTCTGTGTTCCCTGATTCTTCCTTAGTGACTGATCAACAATCGCATAAAATCGTGAGTACATAAAATACTCAGCAAATCGTAGGAGAAATGTATGCAAATAGTATTCATGCAAGGCTTGATCAAGAGTGGCTTTATGGCTATTTTGTAGAAAGTAGTATTGACGGTAAATACAGTAAATCGATTGAAAAGCACAATTTAAAAGATTAAATACATAAGTAAACAAGTTCTTTGAAACGACTAGTGAACTACCCGTTCACTTCCCAACCAACAACCAGTGAACTACCTGTTCGCTTCCCAACCAATCCACCATTCCAACATTTTTAAGAAAAAGCTACCCCTCATGTGAAATCATCAAGCATTGTCCATAACCGGGGACACGGCTATTCGAATAGTTTTTAACACTCTACAGAGGTTGTACAGCTTAACCCACAAGAGTAATCATATTATAATGTCTGTGTGACGCGCTTCCTAAGGTGTGTGACTAAACAATTATCACAAGACTTTTACAAAGCTCTGTTTTGGCTCAATTCTGCTCGCTAAGGTTTCGCCTACAATCGGCCCCCTCTTATGCCAAACATCAACCCAAACAGAACCAAATCAAAACATTGCTAATTAATCAGCCAAGTCCATCCCATACTGGACATGCAGTTGTACGGTAAAGCCCAAATCAATGGCGTACAAAGTTAAGTCCTTAGTGACTACTCAAGCGAGATATCCTCATCCAAAATGTGCTATCTGCATCCCTTTTACTACACGATTATTCGCCCGAGGGATGAAACCATTTTTGTTCATCCCGACCAAATGACGACCCTTGCCATGGCATAACAAGTTTTAATAACAGTGGCCATGCCACAATACCATATTTCATTAAGCCAAATTCCCCTCGCTCTCTATCCCGCCCCCTCTCTGTTGGTGGCCTTGCTTGGTTGTGACTTGCTTTGTGAAGCTTTGAGGCTGTGGGTTTGCCCTCTGGTGGGTGCTTGTGAATGAAGGCTTGAAGAAAAAGAAATCAACTGCAAATTGCGAGTAGCAGTAATCGGTTTTGTTCATATGTCTTGTATATACATATACGCAAATATATAATTCATGAATCATGATCAATCATGTAGCTTTCAACCTCTTGTATCATATCCCATACTGCAATGGTTTTCCGATGCATATGCAATTTTCCAAATAATGTAAATATGAGAAACAGATAATAACTAGTCTTAAAGCATAAGTATGATTATCAGTAATTCAACCTCACACATGTAGTTTGGGCATGCTGCTCCATTTGCGAGCTATATTGTCAACAAATAAGCATACAATCTTGTTACTAGTTTTTGTTTTATGTAGCATCAAACATATCATGGGATAGAATTACAGGATTACTGATATGGTTACTGCTAATTTGTTTGGACTAGATTAGATACAGATTGCGAAATTGATCCAAGATCATTTGAGTTTAAGAAGAACAAATTTGGCAAACCTGAGGTAAGAGATTAAGCTTTGCAGTGTTTCTGTTCCTGCAACTCTAAGCTTTGTAATGAACATGCCTTTGATTGCTTTCCATGTTTGATCAGATATTGTGGCGATGTGATGATATCAGTATGGGCTATGGAGTGGTCTTTGCATTTCAATATTTCGCACACATCTTCTTTGATTGCCTGTGGCATTGCCATGGATGCTCCTGTATGTTCCCTTTCCTTATGATTACCAAGAGTGAGAGAAACAAATGCCCATAGCCCCATACTACTATTGATGTGGAAGCTATTCAGTTGATTTTGTTGTTTTCTCTACTGTCTCAGATTGGCATTGACATTGAAGAGAAGAAGCGAAAGACAGCCAAGAGTATTTTCTCTTGCTCGCCGTTATTTCACCCCTTCTGAAGTCGATTATCTAGCTAAAATTTCTTGACTCTGAAGCACAGCGAAAGGAATTCATGAAACTATGGTCACATTTGCAACATTTAGCCTATTTGCACAGGATATTTACCATATAATTGTTAATAATACTGAGTTACTGGTATGATGTTGCAAAAGTCATTGCTTACATGTATTATCTATCATTGATGTCCAAATTTTTAGGAAGCATATGTAAAAGCCCTTGGAAGGGGATTTTCATCCTTTTAGGTGCTCCTTTCAATAGGTTTTCAATCCTGTTGGAAACAACTAATGGGATTCAGATTTCTAAGGTATGCAGCTTCGACCTCTCTCCATTCTTGTTGTCTTTAACATACACCACATGTGAGGGGAGCCTCTAGGACTATGTATCTC
Source organism: Phyllostachys edulis (assembly GCA_036346405.1). Classification (NCBI taxonomy): domain Eukaryota; kingdom Viridiplantae; phylum Streptophyta; class Magnoliopsida; order Poales; family Poaceae; genus Phyllostachys; species Phyllostachys edulis. Next base: position 42,744,769 of record CM070554.1, on the reverse strand, counting down.
AAAATTTCACACGAAATTTTGTGGCATCCACTTACAGATGGCTCTCCTAGACCCCTAACATATGTTTTGGCCGTATTGTCAGTTGATGTTATGCAAATTTCATGAGGAAAAGCATCTTGTTTTATGCATGGCAGAACTTTGGAGCTTTATTGTTCCACAGTTGCAAGTTAGCAGTAAATCATTTTATCCTAAGAAAGCAATTGAACATTATGATTGATCTGTCTTTATTTCCATTGAACATGCCAGGCACCAAAAGTAGTATGCAAGGATTCTAAATCCTGTTGTGATTGTCTGTCCGAGAATTGGCAATTTGCACTTGCTGAACTGAATAGTTCTCATTACATGGCAATTTGTATAGAGCATGATTCAACAAGTTCAGGTTTGTACTTCGAATTTTTCAGCTTGAGCACAATCTGTTCTGTTATCTTGTTCTTTCAGTCTCCATTATTTATTGGTGCTTGTTGCAGGTTCTGAAAACGGTCCAGTACCACTAGGATTGAAAGTATGGAAGACCATTCCATTTGTACAAGATACACTTGTTTCTGGAACAATAGCAAGGGGGTAAGGGTGACGATTATGTACTAAGCAATGCCCGCTCACTGGGTTTTTCACATTGACTTGAAAATCTTAAGGAATCATATAGAGTAATGATTTCACTCCGTAGAGTCAATAACTAGTGACTCAAGAATGGTTGTGTATGGTCATTGCAGCTCTCTATCTCTAACTATACTTAAATTATGTATGGTTGTGTATGCATTAACCATAAGTCTAGTGATACATGAGCATCTTGACAAATCCACTGTAGATTCTCTCAATGAAACTGTTCAAGTGAATTGTCTAGCTATGATAATGGCAGATCAGAGGTTAATGTTTTCTATTGATAATTTGGTTAACCATTCAGTCTCTTCTTCTAGGCTAATGTAAAATTGTATATATTTTGTTTCTAGCACTTGTAAACATTAGTTTGAGTTTATTTAAATTTGTAACTAGCTACCCACTGATATCTACATGCAATCTTGACATATTCCCTATGTATACATTTCTGACTTATAAGAGCTAACATTCTTGGATAGCTAGACTTACTAAAAGAAGGAAATGAGAACTAGCCTAATGCCATGAGAACTAATACTGCAACTCAATTTTTGGTGCTACATTTCACATCAGTTAGCCATGGTTGGACTACAGGAGCCATATCAAAGCTATTTTGTTATGTTTCTGCTAATATGCTATTTATTGTCCTGCCATGTACTTTGATAATCTATGAATGGACAAAGTTATTTTCATTGTCATTGTAGTATCTTACTACTATTTTCATTGTTTGAGTAACCTGTGACAATTAAATACATGAACATGATGAGGTTTGAAAGTTCGAGCTGCGGTCTGATTGCAATGTTAGTTTAAGAGTTCACAATTGATCCATAGTTTGATTCTTTGCAGCTGAGCACTGGAGTGACAAATTGAATGTTACAACTCATGTAACTGTGCAACTCGACAATTGATATATCATGTACATGTAACTATTATTTAAACTAGTTTGTTGTTGAACTCTTGTAACTATTGGATGTTTTCAATTTGAACTCGAACATATTGCGGATGTCAGGAGCTATCTAGTGGTTTGTGGTTGTGTAACGAACTCGAACATGTTATTGTCGAATCTATATATGACATGGTTTATGGATGTGGTATATGTCAGTTTGTGTTGTATTGTTTGTTATGAAAAATGAATGCATGATTGTTTGATAATCTATGAATGGACAAACATGAAATTCTTGCTACATGTGAAAAATGGGTTGTACATCTAGATCCCCGTGCTAGTTCCCGAGTGTTCATTTTTGTCCAACACTCAGGAATATAAGCAACGTATAGTTTCAATTGCGGGTACATGTGGCACATATTCCCGAGTGTCCATGCTCGAAAAACACGTCACAAATTTTCCCGAGTGTTTGGCACTTGGGAACATATTCCGTTACAGTGGGTTGATCCATCACGGATTTTATCTCCCGAGTGTCTCTTGTTTCCCAAGAGTAAATGTGAGCACACAAGAAAATATAGGTCTCTCGAGTGTTTATTCCTAAAACACTCGGTAAGCTGAAATTTACCAGACTAATCTATTCCGAGCGCTGTATCCCGAGTGCCAACCTTGGGGGAAATATATTCCAAGTATTTTGTTTAGTTTCCTGAGTGTCGGAACACTCGGGAACTAAGCAGCCTCTGGTAGTGCTCGCTTTTGCTGGCCTGAGAGATAGGAAGGATGTCGGCAAAGTGATGACTGTTATCTGACTCCGATGCCCCTTAGACGTGCTTCCTTAGGAAATCTCACGACATGTATTATTTACAGCTTGTATTTATTTTCGGTGACAAGCTTATCTTGGGACATGTATTGTTTTCGGTTCTTGTCAATAAGGTGGTGTACAGCAAGCAAGGAAACCACCAGAGAAATGAAAGGATGCATGTGTACACTATGTGTAGCAATGGACACATTCCAGACAACTCCTTGGTACTGGCAGGGAAGGAAATTCTCTTAAGAAGGACTCCGTGAGGTCCTCCTCTGATGGCCACTGGATCGAGGAGTGGATCAGGGGAGGGGGTGGGATGGACGGTGATGAGGCGGGGCCTCCCAGCCCTCTCCCACCACATTTATTTCCAGTTTAGTGGCCCCAATAAGTATGGAGATAGTATGGAGACAGTCCGAATAATTAGCATCCACACTGCACTTGGAGTGGTAAGGCTGCTCCCAATGGGCAGTATCTTAGTGCAGTTTCTTTAATGCATGAGGAGTGTTAGGATACTATCTTTCCAATGCATGGTTTCTTATGGTGTAGTATCTTAGACTGTTTCATTTAATTACATGCATGATCTTTACTAGTATTTGAGCATTGTGACCTATTTATGGCATGTACTAAAGCAATACTATTTGTGGCATGCACCGCACAGGATCGATCACAATAAATTTTATGCGTTGGATTTCGAGACCGAACCGGTATCCAAATTAGATACTAGAGTACCCTCTCTCTTTATTAACTATAGTGCCACATCATCATTTTGCTTACATGACAGGTTTAAGATACCAGCCAGGGTGAAGCACTGGGAGCAGCCTAAGGAAACAGTGTTCACAGTTTACAGTCACCTTTATTGTCTCCGTTTGGCGTCCGTCATGCCTCTAATGTTGGCCATGGATGTCCAAGTGCCCTTCTTTCTGCCACTACAATATATAATTTATACATTTATTCACAATTCCAAATCATTTATTTGAAAGCTAACATGAACCGCGTATTTTGGAAGTTGTAGCTCCTCTTGTTGCCTTTTCAAACTATTAAACGTTTCAGCGTGGAGTGAGAGCGGCCGTTAGAATGTGGGTCCCGCTTGTCAGATTCCCGTTGAATGTAACAGGATTCGACGCCTCGATGGAGACAGTTTATTGAAATTGTTTTTTTCCAAACTATTTGTACTTTTAGCCTCTACCTATAGATTTGTGGAATATAGTCTTAAATTAACAAGTGATTACGCATGTTGCACATTCTGTTTTGCAGGCCCAAAAATGAGTAGGTTGGAAACAACTTGACAGCCGATTTATGAAAGAAACAAAATAAGAGACCAATCTGCATGTCAACTTCTCCAATTCTTCAGTCACAACGCCGAGATCTCGGCAATAACCTGAGCTTTGTCGGCCTCGAACTGCTTATCCTCTGTATAAAACAGGACAATTTTTTTAGAGAGTCAATCTTGGTTTAAGGCGAATTTATAAATAATTAAAGTACATATTTACCTTTGTCTAGAGTGAAGTCTGCTAAGAACCTAAGGAGCTTGTTTTTGTTGGTGACCAGTATGCCAATGATCTCAGGTGGCTTGTTCTGATTGGCGGCAAACAACTGATTTTACAGGCGAAAATATGTTTATTTTTTTATTGAACTAACGAAAATAAAGTTATAATGCATGCCGAAAGATAGTGATTTCATACTGTACTTTGAAGACATGGAAAGCCTCTATTTGAATAGCCTTGCTTTGTTCCTGGTAATGTGAACAAGGCAAGAAGTTAGCATAGCTGCCACAAAGAGTCTAGCAAATGCATATGAGCTCACAAGCACCAAGATACTTCCACCGAGTTATATTTCTAACTGGAGGTAACATACCAACATATAGAGGTCACACAGACCATATAGTATGACTGCTGAATAGCACATGAGTAATGCATGGATTTAATTGGGGACAATTGATGATTTGCCACTCTATAAAGTTGCACTAGAGGATTTGCCACTGTATAGAGTGCAATTCATCCTTTTGCCACTTTGAATGATTTTACCCTCTTGTCCTTACTTGCCTTCTTCCTTCTCTTTTCTTTTTCTTCTTGCCGGAATCCACGGCGAACCGCCACCGTCATCGAGTCGATCGCATGTTGGTGACGGGGTCCTTGCGCACGATGGCGATGGCGATGCCAGATGGGCCAACATTATTTGCACGCCAGCGTAGATGACGCCGAACCAGGAGACGTTGACCGGCTTGGAGAAGAAGATGGAGGATGGGAGGGAGGTGTACTTGCCGCCCTTGTCGGACTAGGTGGCGTGGAACTTCTTGGCCTCCTTGAAGGCCTTATCTCTCCAAGACCTCGAGACGATGGAGTCGGTGGGGTCAGAGGGATTGGCATAGAGGTTGAGCGGAATGACGGAGAATTGGGTAGTGGCGCCACCCCGGAGGAAGAGGATGACATGGGTATCTAGCATGGCGAGGAGCATGTGGAGGTCGGCCTTGGCCTTCTTGATGGTGCTGTTGAACTCCTTCTCATGGTGGCTCATCTCCATGATGCTCATGTCGAAGTCGCAGTAGTCGACGAGTTTCGCCTACACCTTCTGAAGGATGGAGAGATGAAGCTGGCTGCAAAGTTGTAGACGTCGTGCTCAGTGGTGGCCACGGTAGGGGAGGTTGGGGAGGGCACGGAGATGGTGGTGCAAGAGATCTTAGCGGTGTGTGTGGGGACGCAAAGGGAGGAGGCTCCCTCCTTGGTGGCTGCGGGACTAGGGTGGTTGAGGAGGAGGGAGTTGGGGGTGGAGGTGGCGGCGGCCATGATGGAAAGGAGAGGGGTTTGGGTTGTTTGGTGCGAAATGGGGAGGGAAAGAGGTGTCAGAGTCGAGGGTTGGTGGTGTTGTTAAGAGATGAATCCATGGATGTTGGGAAGAAGAAGAGGAGGAGGAGGAGGAGGAAGAAGAAAGGTAAAATTATCCAAAGTGGCATATGATTAATTGCACCCTCTATATAGTGGCAAATGATAATTGCACTCTATAGAGTGGAAAATCCTAAGTGTCACTCTATAGAATGGCGATCATGAATTACCCCTTTTAGTTGAGCAACATAGTTAAAAAGCAAAAAACAATATCTTACCCTTAGAAGGTTCATTAGAATTATGAGGTGCTCCTTTGAACTAACATAGCACACCATCACCATTGTGTTTGACCTCTCCATAAGAATGTCTCCCAAGAGCTGAAAAACATACCACATGCATAGCACAAATTAGGTAAACTCAACAAATCATTTAGATGTTAGAATTGTAGATTCAAAAATTCCAGTAACACAAGACAAAACAATCCACGCAATGTTGCCTGAATTTGATATTTAGCGAGCTAAACACGAATTAGTAATACCAGAGGATGAGAAGGAGAAAAAAAAACATACCTGAGTAGCTTGCCTTCGGATGATATAGTTGGAAGATGATAGCAATTTTGAGTTAAATTCTGCAAAGAACTGTTACATGAACTACAATTAGAAACCATGAAGGAGTTGTCAAAACAAAAGTTAAGAGTATACTATAATTGTACTATGAAGGCTTTAGAATGTTGACAGAACATCATGAGTGTAAATTATCAAATACAATTCAACATGCACAACTTCATGCCAAGCGACATGGCCAATAAACATTAGATGTTGTCATTTCCTTCAAACAAAAAGGCAATGGTTCAGCACAGTTCAATGCACCACAAGACAAATGGCTAATATTGCAATTCCATATTGTAAGATTACATAGACTAGTATTTAAGATATATTTAGATCTGTAGGTTTGTGAAAAAAGCTGCTAGCTAACAATAACCTCGTTACTCGCTATAAAATCACATTAGTATGCACTTGTCTTATGTTCACATTACATAAAACAAGTATAGCAAGCAAATAATAAAACTTAATATTGAAACAATCAACTAGAAAAACTTACCCAATCATAATTGCCAGAAAAGAACTCAGCGGCACTTGATTTATGCCTTGTTAGTAGTTCCTGTTACAAGTTTAATAAAAAAAATCCATCACCCACAAACTACATCAAACGTTTGTGGAGAGAATGTAATATGATGTTTGTTTATAGCCAAATGTAATGAACAATAGAAATGTATTTCTATCTCATTGTCTCAGCAAACGCAAAAGGAGAACATAAACAAACAATGCTATATGCATAACATGTCCTTTTTCAAACTTGTCCTTTGTCATTTAAAAAGTCGAGTTCAAATAGCATGCTCTCACCTTAAAAGTCTTGAAGGCATCTGATGCTATGTTGAAGTCTGGAAACTGTATATAATCAAAGAATTTCTTCATATGCTTAGGGTATAATACATACCTACAATATAAAAATAAATAACATATTAGTAAAGCATCCTAAACAAGAACATGCCTCACATAGAAAGCAGTAGCAATAAATCACTAAAAAAAGCAATGATGTTTCGGATAATACATATCGATAGTGATAACCAAAGGAAAAGTCTGGCATATGTATAAACCTTCAATGTCTTAGCTACATGAAAATAAGATGTTGATAAACACATCTATATGGACATTTTTATTTGCATGAGAGAACATTAGAAATCATGATCATACCGAGCAGCAACTTGATGGCGTATGCAGTCCCTCAGCATAGTGCTATAATGTATTGCAATGTCCATGTTATCGTACCTGCACACAAGTGGCAATGGCATACATATCATGTAGTCAAATCCAAATAATAAACAACCACATAAATTAAGCCATGTCCAATTATCAAGTTCTTAAATGAAGAAGAGGACTGAGAACTTCTATAGTTTGAATCATTATAGTTGATGATACATGAACACAGAAACAACTTCAAATAGGTCATCAAGATGCACGAAGGAAGCTGGGAATGAACATACATGTATATTAATGGGTTGAACAATTACTTACCCAGACATTAAAATATCCAGAAGATCTTGGTTAGCTTCCAAGTAATCAGAGGCAACCATTCTCGAATCTACTTTACGCCTTTGCAAATTCGCAACAACTTGAGTAACATCCTTTTGAGTCTAAACAAGCAGATAGAAAAAGGAAAAGGATCCCCCTAAATTATCATGTAGGATAAATATAAAATTAAGTAGCTACATACATATATTATGCTTTTGTCTATTGGTGCAATTGACTAGAAAAACAAAGCAACAAACAAATTTTCTCAGAAAAATAAACAAAGAATCCCTTGACATACTTCTAAGTCCAAATACGGAAGGTAAACAATTAGTAGACGCAAGGTATTGGTATTCTCTTTGAAGAACTCCTTGGTCAACTCCGTGCAAGCTTCGGATATAGGCTCTGCCTCACCATTGCCGTAGAGAATGCATTTCATATCTCTGATGCTTTTGCTTAGATCCGCCATCTGCAAGGCAATTCAAGTGTGGATTTAATCCTAACGCACAAGGGCTAGCTCAAATTATGAACAACAAAAAGGCTTACTGACCTTACATGAAGAATAATTGTAAAATGAAAAATGCAGCATACAAACTGAAGTTTATTTTATTAAACACAATTACATGACCTCTCTTATGTTAAATAGGAATGGTATGTAAGGGTCTCACATTGTGATTTTGGCCAATGGACATTGCCTTTTTTTATCATGTCACCTAAGCTCTCGGGGGACAACAAAGAAAAGGAAATAAATAACAAATTGCTTGTCGCTTCTGTTCGCATCAAACTATCTTAGACATCGTTGATTGTTGTAGTAGTAGATTTCTCATGGCAAATAAATACAATCATGCACAAAGGCACAAACGATTTCTCATGGATGGCACATCATTCAGATATATTTTGTATACTAAATGCTAGCCAATAATCCTGTGGTGATACTCAATCTTAGACTTGATTGAACAATTCAATGAACATCCCAGTATCCCACTCACAATGATTGCATGATCTAAGGTTTGAAGGCAAACCAAGATCATATTTTGGTCTCTCTCTCAGAAGAAATGATGTTTTGATCACACGATGCAATAACAAAGGAAAATAAGTACACATAAAGTTCACAACTTTTCCATCTATTGTATGAATAGTCAAACAAATTCAAGCTAATTTAAAGCACATGAAACATGAAAATTTGTTCTCCTTACATGAACTAACCCTATCAAAACAAAAAAAAAGCACAAAATAACATGAAAAATATGCAAAATCAAACTTTCTAATGTAGAAATAAAAACCACATTGTCTAGGATAAACACATAAAAAAACATATGTTTTCTCACTGAAATAAAGAAAGTAGAATGAAGAAACAAAAGCTACATCACAACACCCCAAACATCAGCATAGAGATCATATCAATCAAATGTCGCATGGCAATCTCCTTCATAGAGAATGAGGTTTTGTTCAAGATCTACAAGCAAAACAGGCAAAGGAGAAACATCTATGAAAAGGTGTATCACCTTCTGATGACACTTGGCATCGTGCTTGCTACTACAAGTTTCTGGGCTCTCGGCGACATAGCTGAGTAGCTCCCTTGCGTATCACACCCACCTCCATTGGACCCCATGCTTTTGACCAAAAAGCCCCCACCCCTTCTCCCTAGAGCACTCTCTACCCCGCCATTCTCACAGTAGCTGCTGCTGCACATGGCCATAGGCGCCTTATCATCTATACCTAATTGTGCTCCCCTGCTAGATTTTCATCTTTGACAAGGCCGCCAATGGCTCAATGGCATCAATGTGGAAGCCACTCGATGCACCTAATGGCCGTGATATGGGGTTGTTTTCTAATTTTTATTTTATTTTTTCTATCAATTTTTATATGCGCTCTTTTTCCTTTTTTTTTTATCTCGTCCACGGTTGGTATGGGATCAGATAAACGTTTGAGTTGAGGTGAGTAAAACTTGGGTGGTTGGGTATTGTTGGGATGGTGAGGTGGTTACGTTGAATAGCGGTGGGGCTCATAGGTTTGTTTTCTCTTACTTTCTTTCATTGTTGGTTTCATTCTATTTTTGTCACCTTCCTAAAATTGGTCTGTCATTTTGCATGTCTTTCCACATGGTTGTTGACCTATTCGATGTGCCCTTGTTACCGTGTTTTTTGTCATTGGCTACTTTTTACTATTTTGTTTCATATTTCGTTACTAAATTAAAATGGCTATACCTTTTAAACCTCATATTTGGTTTATAATCCTATTGAACCATTGTGTTCCTTACGACGATATCAACAAAATATGACTATTATTGCATATATTCCAATTCAATTCGTGACAAATGTTTTTTTTTGTTATGTGTGAAGCAACATTTTTGTTTTCTTATTAGCTTTGATTCATTGTAGTAAGTAGAAAAATGCATAGCACAAATGTAATAGTTTATTTATTGAACACAATGAAACAACCACATGTATGTTTATAATGAAAAATAGCGATGGAATATAAGATTAATGATTGTTATTTTGACCATTGCACTTTTGCTCACATCACCTAAGCCCTCGAAGAACAAAAGTACTAAAATAAATAATAAGTTTCTCATGGCTTCTATTCGCATTAAAATTAAATGACTACAATCATGTTCAAACATTTTCTTATTGGTCATGACAGATTCATTTAAAAATCTTATGTTTAAGGGACACTTCATCTCAGCCATTGATTTTATGGTGATGCTCGGTCATAGACGTAGTGAGCAATTCAACAATCATCCCACCCGTGGTGATTGAATGTCCACTTGTTTGAAGGCATACCAATGTCACAATTTTAATCTCTTAAAAGAGACGATATTCTAATTAGATAATGAAATAACATAACACAAACTAATACAAATAAGGATAGAAACATTTCCATCTATTGTTAATTTGTGTATGAACAATTGAACAAAATTAATGCTGATTTGAAGAACTTTCAATGTGAAAATCAATTATGTTTGCAAGAACTAACTCAATCAAAACAAGAAAAAGAGCACAACATAACTTGGAAAATCTATAGAATCAAACTTCGTTATATATAAACAAAAACCGCATTGTCCAAGATAAAACAAACAAAAAAATCACATCTATTTTCTTTCTAAAACAAATATATACCAAAAAGGAAAAATTAGCTCAATGACCTCGCGTTGGGGCATAATCAGAGGAACGACACTCCGTTCATGACGCACTGAAAAATAACATCGCAAACACCGAATATTATGCCAAATGACATCGCCGTTAGTTACTTCAGTTTCCATTTTTTTAAATATAGAAACTGAGCTCAACAAATTATTAATTTTTTTTTTGTGGAGCCACAAACCTGATTTAATTGTTTTGTATTTTTTCAAAATTTTATACATTACGATTTTGTCTCTAAAATTCATTTAAGTATACTATTTATAGGAATTTTCTAATATAGAAAATGAGATCCAAACATTATGGAAAAAATCGGGCTCCTTACATAGTGGACTTGATTGTGTAATTTTTTAAATTTTATAAAATTAATTAATGCAATTTGAATTGTAAAATTGCATTAATTAATTTTATAAAAATTCTGAAAAAATACACAATCAAGTCCACTATGTAAGGAACCTAAAAAAATTTCATAATATTTGGACCTTATTTTCTATATTAGAAAATTTCTACAAACAGTATACTAAAATGAATTTTAGAGACAAAATCAGAACGTATAAAATTTTGAAAAAAAAATACACAAGCAATTAAACTGTGTCAGGAGGCTCCACAAAAAAAAATGATAATTTGTTGAGCTTAGTTTCTATATTTTTTAAAAAAAATTGAAAATGGAAATAACTGGCGGCGATGTCATTGGGCATAATATTCGGTGTTCTTGATGTTATTTTTCAGTGCGTCATGAACAGAGTGTCGTTACTCCGATTACGCCCAACATGATGTCATTGAGCCAATTATCCCTAAGAAAAAATAAAGTAATAAAGCCACAACACAACATCCCAATTCCCAAAACCCCCAAAGGCACATAAGGATCACATCAATCAAACATCGCAATACAGTCACCTTCGACGAATAGAATCCAAACTCCACAAGGATTTGTTCAAGATCAAACAACACAAATAAAAAAGGAAAAGGAAAAAAAAAAGCCACAAAAATGTATATCACCTTTTGGTTGCGTTTGCCATGGCAATCTTCCTGATTCTCAGTGAAAAGGTGAGCAGCTCCCGTACATGCCGCACCACCTCTGCCGGACCCTTCGCCTTCGACCGAAACAGCCCGCCACCCCTCCTCCCTACACCACTCCTCGATGTTGCTGCTACTGCAGCAACGACAGTGGCAGCACACGGCCACAAGCACCCTGTCATCTGCACCCGATTAGACTCTCCTAGAAGTTTTTGGTCTCCGGCGAGGCTGTGGCAGCGGTGATGTGGGCCCCACCGGGCCTATGCGGCGGTTGTGATCCAGGGTTGTTCTATAATTTTTTTGTTTTTTCTATCCATTTTTTCTTGTGTTGTTTTTACCTATTTATCTCATCCATGCATGACCGGTGTGGGATCAGGCCAAAATTAGGGGCGAGGGAGGCAAACTTGGATGGTTTGTTAGTTTTAGGATGGTGAGGTTGTTGAATTGAATATTGGTGGAGCGTTTTTTCCTAATAGCTTTCCTTCTTGTCTTCTCTCTATTTTTGTTACCTTCCTGTATTTGGTCCATTTTTCACACCCTTTTGCATGGACGTTGACCTGTTCGTGTGCACCCCTTGCATGACATGTGCTACGATGCTAACTGGTGGTTACCATTTACCTTTTCCATTCCATGTTTTTGTTACTACATTAAAATGGCTATACCTTTTAAAAATCGAGTTACCTGGATATCTGAATTGGAATTAATTGAGCAGAAATCTTATTTCCATTCATATTCAGATTTCAGAATATTCGAAGCCGTGTTCAACTTATAAAATTATGGATACCCTCATCCAATTCACATTCGACTTAAAATTTTGTTATATTCTGCTAAATGATACATTTTTAGAAATTATCATTGAACTTGGTCGGTTCACTTTAATACCGCGTTCGCTATGAAAGGAAGAGAAGCACAAGATTGAGTGGAGATGGCAGATCAACGGTGTCAAGGCGACAGGAGTAGATTCTCCTTGGTTTATAGGTGTTCAGCTGAACACCCAAAGATTTTGGACAAAAATTCGGTATATATGAAGTATAATATATGTATATACTCAAAATAGAGTTCATTCACCGTTATACGTCCTGAAAATCACATTCCATCGACTTCGGGCGTCGGCACCAGGCCACCAGGCGCACCGCGTCCACGCACAAGCCACAGCCCATAGGCCCACTAGGCACCAGGCGCACAGCCGCACTCCAAAAAAGTTCAAAGGCTCAAGCCAGCAAGCCCATTTCCTCAAACCCTAAATCCATCTCTCAATCTCACATTCTCTCAATCTCTCTCTCTCTCTCTCTCTCTCTCTCTCTCTAACTTGACACTAAGCACTCCACTTGCTGCGCCTCTTGCTCTGCGCCGCTAATCTGCCTTTGCTCCATTGCTCGCCTCGCCTGTGAGCGACTAAGCTCTCGCCTCCGAGCGGCTTGGCTGGGCGGGCCGACCGCGGCGGCCGGGCGGCCGAAGGCCAGGCGATGCGGCGACGTCGCCGCCTGAGAGTCTAAGCCTCTGAGCCCAAAGCCCTGAGGAGAAGATCCATCCTGTCTTTGTCTCTCTGAGAACGGAGGCATCCCGCATCTGCATCTGGGTGACCAAGCCCGCCCCTGGTGCCGACTGCCGAGCGGCGAGAAGGGGAGGCTGCGCCGAGTGGGAGCGACGAGAAGGGGAGGTTGCCGAGAGGGAGGTTGGGAGAGGGAGGACCTCAGACTGAGTCCCGAGGTGCGTTGAGGCCTCGGGAAGGTGGTGGCCGCGCCATGCAGTGGTCGGCGGGATGAGCATAGAGCACGGCGATTGGCGGCTACGAGGTGCGGCGGCTTGGCCGCCTGGGAGAAGGTGAGGACCGAGGACTAGGAGAAGCACCTGGCAAGCTAGCTGGCTGCCTTCGGGCGCCGCCGAGCCCCAAGCCAGTAGCCACCGAGCGCTACACCGTAGGGAGGTATCAATTGCTATGATTGTGAAGCTCTCGACTAAATTTTGTCTTGATATAGATTAGCTCATAAGCATGTCAATAAGCAAAGTCACCACTCCATTATATCCATTTATCCAATAGAAGGAAAATGCCACCTACTTGTTGATGAATAATTCAATTCTAAGTCATAACAATACTCCACGACATCATAATTTATCCATAGGCTCAGTCATCGCAAAGTAGTTCCGATGGGCTACAAAAATCCATTAGTGATGATGTTGTGTCTTTATGAAATGTAGATCAGAGAGCTTAAAAATGAAGAAGTCTTCTAGATGTAAAATCTTTGTGGAATAGCAAGAGAACCAATACTTGAATGATTGCTTGATTATATTTCTATGGCAAGAAGTTAAGGATTATGGCATGATATCACTCTTCAAGGCACGAGGAATCGTCGAGTTAAATTATTTGGTCTTTAATTATTTTATAATTTCTATAAATTATTTTGAGATGTTGTTTTAGTAAAAACAATTTAAGCTTCGATTTTTGCTATTATGTACATTAGTGAAGCTTTTTGCAGCAATTGGGACCGCATTAACATCAATATTTTATCAATCAAATTTATGGTGCAGAGCTTTTCTATCGATTGTAGGTCCTTCCATTTCGTTTGCCATGTAGGAATGCGCGTGCGAACTCATCTCAGCTCAGTTCTAGCTTTTCCCAAGAACTGAGACGCCGTTGCTGGACACACTGAAGAAAATAGCCTGGCTTCAGGCCTTCTATAATATCCCAAATATTCATTAATAAATGCAATAAAGATTAAAGAGAACAATATTATTTAGAGAGGAAAATTAAAAGAAAATTCAAGATTTGAGAGAAGATTAGACCTTAGCCTTTCGGCACAAGGCGTCCTAACCAAGTGGGCCAGCCATTTAGTGGAGCCATGAGGGGGGGTGCCCTTCCTCAAAACCCTAGCCTCTGCTACATTACCACGCCATGTCTTTGTAGCAGCCCCCCCAGAGGCCCCCCTTTCTCATTGCTCTACCAAGAGGAGGAAGAAGCTCGTGTCTTGCCGACCATGGTAGAAGAAGAAGGAGTAGAAGAGAGGAAAAGGGAAAAGAAGAGGAAGAAGGTGGGGGGCGTTCTTTGCGAGGGGATTCGATGAAATCAAGCGGGATTTCGTGGGTAAATTCGCAATCCCTATTAGTTTTAGTAGATGTTTCATATGCGATTTGTAGTCGTTAGCTGTTCTCAGCTTGCTGCAGTAGATCGGTTAATTTGTAATTTGTTGTCGCGTGAATTTGGATTAGTTTCATGCAGATTCAGGGATTAGTGTCTCATAGAGATATGTGGGGTTTCGTGTAGGCTTTCTAGAAAGTCTTAATTCATAATTTTTAGATCATCGATGAATTAGTTATAAATTTCGCAAGACTAGGTGCTAAATCAGTCTCAGGACTTATGCAGCGAACATAGATCCGTAAATTTGATCTTGGAGATTGCCGAATTGGGTCAGTTGGTCTCCATGAGATTTTTAGGTATTTTCATTATGTTTCCAAGAAGTTAAATTTCATAATTTTTGGATTTCTAGATGAAAAGATATGAATTTTAGGAACTAATGCTGTAATCTATCCCCCTGTTGTGGACAGAAGAGTTTTTCTTGACTGTTTGCAACTTTTGTTGCACATTGTGAATATTTGTGATAATTTTATTGAGATAGCAGGTTTCCTGTAGTTTTCAGATAGTATTAGAACAATGTGTTTGGTTGTATCAAACAAAAGTTATGAAATTCATAAGTTAGCAATACCGAAGATGACAGATCAGTCTTCGAGATTGAAAACAAAGGCTTAGATGAGCTAATATGATCTTTCAATCACCTGAGAAGTTGTAGCTAGGCTTGTGTAGGTTCTAGAAAAATTGGATTTATGGCTTTTGGAGTTTTGGCTCAAAAGTTATGAATTTTTCCTTAACAGCTGTCTGTTTGGATAGATTTGGTGAGGGATGAAAGGGGAGAAAACCCATTGTTAATTTTCTGTGAACTTAAGGGTATTTGGTAAAAGTTAATATACCATTGCAGAAAAAGATAAAGCTTGGACCTAAAAGAATCGATTGTGTCTTACTAGGATATGCTCATAACAGTACGACCTATACATGTTTAGTAGTAAAACTAGAAACTCTCGAGATTATTGTTAACACAATAATGGAGTCCAAAGATGCTTTATTTTTTAGGATATTTATCCTATGAGAACTGCAGGCAATACTTCTTGAACTGAGGATAATCAAACTATTAATAATAGTAATTTTGAATCTACCACTATATCTGAACCAATATGTGTTATACCACCAATCTGTGATATTCATGACGAAGATAACAATATCGTCGAAAAGGCTCCTCGCAGGAGCATGTGATAAAGGGTTGAGAAAACCTTTGGGAAGACTTCATTGTATACTTCGTTGATGATGTGACAAAAACTCTTTCAGATGCTTATGCATTACTTGATGCTTAGTATTGGAAAGAGACAGTCCATAGCGAGATGGATTCCATCATGGCTAACAGGACTTGAGATATCACTAGTCATCCTAGCAGGTGCAAACCTGTTGGATGCAAGTGGATCTTTAAAAAGAAAATGAGGCCTGACGGTACTATTAATAAGTACAAGGCAAGACTTGTGGCCAAAGGTTGTACCCAGAAAGAAGGTAAGGATTATTTTGATATTTACTCTCCTGTTGCCAGATTGACCACCATTCGAGTGCTCATTTCATTAGCTGCTTCCTATAGTCTACACATCCATCAAATGGATGTAAAGACGGCTTTCCTTAATGGAGATTTGGAGGAAGAAATCTATATAAAGCAACCGGATGATTTTGTAATTTCTAGATAAGAAAATAAAGTATGCAAATTAATCAGATCATTTTATGGCCTAAAACAAGCACCTAAACAATGGCACGAGAAATTTGATAAAACTTTAACTTCTATTGGTTTTGCTGTGAATGAGGCAAATAAGTGTGTATATTATCATTATGGCGGGGGTCAAGGAGTGATTTTGTGTTTGTATATCGATGACATACTTATCTTTGGGATAAACACTGTTATTATTGACGAGGTCAAATATTTCTTATCTAGATACTTTGATATGAAAAACCTAGGAGAAGCATATGTTATTCTGAATATTAAATTGATCAAAAATGAGGATGGGATCACTTTGAACTAATCCCATTATGCTAAGAAAATATTGAATCGGTTCGGTTTTGAGAACTGAAAAATTTCCCCAACTCCTTATGATA
The DNA here is from genome assembly GCA_036346405.1 of Phyllostachys edulis. Taxonomy (NCBI): domain Eukaryota; kingdom Viridiplantae; phylum Streptophyta; class Magnoliopsida; order Poales; family Poaceae; genus Phyllostachys; species Phyllostachys edulis. The sequence continues at coordinate 42,728,269 of CM070554.1, read as the reverse complement.
CTAGTGTTAAACTTCGAAAGAATTAGGGATTAGGCAAAGATCAATTGAGATATTCACAAATAATTAGGTCCCTTATGTATCTATTTGGTGTCACAAGACCTGACATATCATTTGCTGTGAGTAAATTAAGTCAGTTTACTTCTAACTCAGGAGATGGTCATTAGGAGGCACTTGAGAGAGTATTGCGCTATTTGAAAGGCACAACCTTATATGGAATTCACTATACTGGGTATCTATCTGTATTAGAAGGATATAGTGATTCAAATTGGATCTCTGATGCAGATGAGATCAAAGCTACAAGTGGTTATGTCTTTACCCTAACAAATGCTGCAGTTTCATGAAGGTCATGTAAACAGACCATATTGACGAGGTCAATCATAGAAGCAGAACTTGTAGCACTAGACACAACTAGTGTTGAGGCTGTGTAACATCCCAAAAACACCTAAATGCAAAAATACGAGATTTTTAAAACTTTTTGTATAATTATCTGTGCCATCCTATTTTCTCCTATATTTTCGGGAGATATTTGATCCATGTTTTCTTTTTGTCGGCACAAGTAATGTATAATAAAAACTCTAACCTTAGAAACCCTAATAATCGCAACCCTAAAATAACAACTATAAAAATAGATCCAACTAGTGTTCAATGCGCTAACAAATCTTCCGAAAAAGACTATGTAAAAGGAATATACCAATAGAAATCTTGCTTTGGAATTTGACCCATAGCACTTCATCCAATCGCCCGAGCCGCTCCTGGCGATTAGGCGCACCGAACCCCTCATCTCTCCATCTCACCAAGAGAGTCGCCGCCCATACTGCTACCTGGCACCCTGCATGCTAGCCACGCAGCCAGCCCATGCGCCCATCCCCGTCCACGCGCTCAGGGCCCATTCGCGGCCGCAAGCTGCCCGGCCGCTGCGTCCCTCCGCCGTCAACCCTCCGCACCGGCCGCCAAGCCGCAGCCCCTTCCCCGGCCTTCCCTTTCCCAGCTCCTCTCCTACCTCCCCTACTCCATTTTCCCTCACTCGATTTTGCATCCCATCGCAGGAAACCCGGCGGCGCCATCCTCTTCGGTTCCGTTCCGGCCCGAAGCGCCGCCGCCAACGCCATCGTCGGCCCGGAGCATCCCCGCCCAATTCCTCGCAGGAGGATCATCCTCAAGCCTCCCTCGATCTTCCCCAACCGTCAATTGAAGTCCTCCGCCACCCGGCCGCCGCCCCCGCGACTTCCTCGCCGCGCCGCCGCCGGTCCACGGCGCTAGCTCATCTCCGACCTTGTCTCCGCCGCCCAAACCCCCCGGTGAGCTCCCCTTAACACCCCTAAGCTGGTGCTCACTCAAACTCCACCCCTCTCTCACCCGTGGGCCACCGCCCCTTTCTCCCTTTCACCTCCGGCAACCACACGCCGCCGCCAGCTCGCTGGAGTCCTGCCCGAGCTGCGCCGCCTCCACCCCTCAAGCCGCCTCACTCGGACGGTTTCGATTTCACCGTTATCGGCCGCCGCCGACGCCTCCCCTCGCCGGCGCGAGCACCGCCCGAGCCATGCCGAGCTGCCTTCGGCCCTTCTCTGCTCCCTCCGTCTCTGCGTGCGTTCTGTGTATGTATGTATTTTGTGATTGATAACTGACAGTAAGTGTAAGTCCTCCTCTAGTAAGTAATTTAGGGTCAATTGACAAGAGATTCATGTGTCAAGCAACCAAATGTTGCTAACAAATTCTGTAATTGTTCTTTTAGCCACTCAATTGCATTGACTAATTTGAAGTTTGATAATTGAATGTAATTTAACTGGTAGCACTTGAGTTCACAAATGAATTGTGTCTTTGTTGTCAGCTGAATGATCAGACAAGTTAAGCTAAGGATGATTAGGCAAATGATAGTGGGGTAATAACATGGATAGCACATATAGTTAGAAAATTTGTTGATTCAATTAGCTAAGAATACTGTAATGGCTATTTGATCTCTCAAAGATGTGCTTAACATTCGGGTAATTGATCTAGTAAGAGGTTCAGTTAACAGATACTTGAATGAAACAACAGAGAACTAAATTTGTAAAGACAAGCTTACTTAAGAATGTTACTAAGAATATTAGCAGTAACAAGTATGGTCAGTGGACTCATATTAGGAGAATGATCAGACTGAATGGCATTCTTATGTAGGCAATTAGTGATTAGTTGGAATAGTTAAAAGTTAGTTAATGTTTGTCATGGCCATATCAGCTAGGTAGCTAAATCGAGTTAGTGGACAATTTAACATTGTTAAATAGGGAGTGAACCTTGCATTTGGCTAGTAGTGCTAATCGGTTAGCGAACATTATAGCATATAATGGTGTGTCAATTAGTAATAAGTGACCAAGGATAAGTGAATTAAAATCAATTAATCAGAATAAGACAGGGCTAATAAAAATGATTAGTTTGTAACTAACCAAATAGGGCATTACCAGTAGGTTAGATTGTAATTGAAAAGTGTTAGATAAACAAATGACTGCATGAACATATTAAAAACAATGAATCATAAATAATCCTATGATCATTTTAGGTCATCGACAGTATGTTAGTTCATGTAAGTTCACTGGATACACCATCAGAAGTTAATTAGCAAAATAATTAGGAAGTTGATTAGTAAATGAGCATGGAGTGTAAAACAAGTAATTAGATAAATGATAATAAGATGAATTAGGGTAAATACTCACTAAATAAGGATTAGCAGCCAACGATACATCGGGTTAACTCACAAAACCAAGGTCCAACCAATGCTTGGAGGTTCTAGCTAAGGCTCATGGAATTTCCTTGATAAATATAAAATTGTTAAAATAAACTATTCAATGCGCTAGGTCCCATGTATCAGTGAGACGTATGTCTACCATCTGCGAACCCGCACATGTGCATAGGTCTCACCCGATTATCATGGAACTTCCTCGGTAAATAGAAAATAATAATTAAAATAATCATGAGAACACACAAGAGGATTGATTTTGACTGTATGGTCATCGTAGATGTATACATGGAATGCCTAGAGAGAGTACTTGTGAGTACTAGGTGGCCTTTTAAGGAAAACAATATCACCTAGGCTCTAGGTGTCGAACGTTGTCATCCGTTCCTAGTAACAAAACAATTCAAGATCCGAAAACAGATATGAGAGTATTACCTAACTAGGTAATCTCTCCCATCCAGTTAACCAGTGAGGAAGGTTCATGCAAACATTCTCTCTCTCTTATAATTATCTACTTTGGTCTAAAGAATTTTCTTCATCAACTCCTTTAAATATATTTTGTCTGTAGTAGTATTTCCTTCATCAACTTTCGCGATTATACTTCATTTGAAGTGTTTCCTTCATCCACTCAATTAGATATGATTAGTTTCACTGGGAATACTTCGTTCTTCCAAGTTGTCGTTAGAAATGTTTGGTTTTATTCGAAGTATTTTCTTTGGTTTGAATATCTTTGGACTTATTGGATTTCATTTGGTTATTTTCAGTCGCTCTTGGATTTAATCATATTTTGCGTAGTTAGAATCTGACGTTGTGATGGAACAACAAGCCCAACAAGGATGAAGCCGAAATCAAGATTGTTAGAATATTGAATAGGATGATTATCAACACGATGAACAGGATTATTATCAGAATGTCGAGAAAGGCGAATATCAGAATATTGAACAAGGCGAGTCAATACTTTGATCATTTTGCACCTAATGTTTGCAATTATATTGTTTTAGAAATTGTATTGCTATGTTTTATACAAATATATTGGTCTAGCTCATAGTTAATGCCCTAGCAATAATTGTGTATAAACTTCCAATCCTTGAATTTGGATGCTATCCTTGTCACCATAGAATTAATGGTTAACATACTAGTTATAAGTCTGTATCTAAGTGTCATGCTTAGCCTTGCTTAGTTACATTGTCATTCGGGCATTAAGTTGTCCAACATCAATCAACACTTTGAAAATGAAATTAGGCAGTCGAGGCTGGGAGCCTGGTTGGTATGTTGGATTAAAGGTTATTTTGAAAACAAGAGAAAACACGAAAAACAGATTTTGACTTGGTAATTTGGAAAGAGTGGTGGGTGGGTGCACGAGAGAGTTGGTATGTGGATGTACCGCCCAAGTCAATTAAGGACCGAATCTGGTAATGACCTCTCATGTAAAACAGTGCAACCACAAGTCTGTAACACCTAAGACCTGGCCGACTAATTTGTTTCACCTCGGCGTGGCTTTGCCATTGGTGGATGCGGGTGGATAGCCGGGGGAGAACGAAGCCACGAGAACCGTACGGCACTAAAGGGAGACCTCCGAGATTGGCAAGCTAGAGAGTCCGAAGGAGGTGATACCTAGCGGTGCAAAGTTGCAAAGAGGTGGGACATTGTAAAGGCCTTGTGATAATCAACATTAGCCACACACCTACGAAAGTGTGTTGGGTCAGTATAAGTTGATTTATCTCTTGTGGGTAAAGTGTACAAACTCTGCAGAGTAAGAAAACTATCTAGATAGCCGTGCTCACAGTCAAGAGCGATACTGAGAACTTGCTTGATATAGCTTTCCTTTTTATAAAACCATTGGTGTGAGTGTGTGGAATGAAAAGGGTGGGTTTGAGCCCAGCAGTTGGAAATGTTGAGGTTGGAATCCATAGAGTTGAGAAAGCCTGGTCGGGAACCAGTGGTAATTACGGGATAGCCTGAGCATTGAGTGGACGTACTCACTCAATGGAATAGGAGATGGAATCTCCACTAGTACTTTGCAAACAAAAACTCAATTTATAAAACTTGTGTTAGTAAAATGCTAAGTCTTAGGATTTGCTATAAATTAGTCTATTTCAAGAAATGGCTTTGTGCAAAATAAAAGAACCATAAGCCTTTCCTTTGATTAGCCTTACATCTATAATAATTGCATTGTGTATTGGCTCGCGAGTACGGTTGTGTACTCATGCTCGCTATTTACATTCTTTTAGTCAGTACGCACAAAAGAAGACTACAGGGATAAATACGAGCATTGGACAAGACTGAAGATCAGGAAGGCTAAGAACTAGGTCGCGAGACCACAGTCGATTGTTGGTGGGCATATCGTGAGGGTTCCACGTGTTCTACTCTGAAATCTACTTCCGCTGCTGATTCTCTGAACGTATTTGGCCTGATCGGCCATCGGCCATTCTACAAGTCAAAAGCTGTAAGGTATATTTACGTTTTGTTTAATATTATGCGATAGCTTTACATTTTCGTGATATGTGTTTGAACCAACAATGTAACTGTGTGTGCCAGCTACTGATCCAGGGAATGGTACAAATATACACAGTAGATCCTAAATTCCAAATTTGGGGTCTAATAGGCTGAATGGCTTAGAGAGCTTCTGTTGGACTTGCCACTGGTTGAGAAACCAATACTAGCAATCCTAACGTACTACGATAACTAGACAGTGTTGATTAAGGTTACAAGTACTAAGGATAATATAAAGTCCTCCAGACAAGTGAAGCGTTGGCTTAAATCTGCCAAAAAACTGAGGAACTCCGAAGTTATTATTGTGAATTATATACGCACTGAGAAAAATCTGGCAGACCCTTTCACAAAAGGACTAGCACGGAAGGCGATTTTCATTGCGTCTATGGACATAGAAATGAGGCCCATTGGAGTTACAATTCAACATGACCTATACCTTCTTGATCGGAGATCCCGTGACTTAGGTAATGGAAAAAAACCAAATTGATGTTTGCACAAGAGAGTACATTTTAATAATATATGTACCTATATCCTAATAGACAAAGTACTCTCAATTGTATGGAAGGATGGCTTAAAACCTAAATGTATTCTAGTGTCCAATGTGGGAAAAAGGTATTAGCCCACAGGATACCTAAAATGAATACACCTACTTGAGCTTAACTATGAAGTCATAGTTCACGAGAATAAGGTATTTTCTAGAAAGCTCATAAGCAGATAAGGGAGCATGACCAAATAAAGGTCCGTTTAGGCGTTGTTCTCTGACTACCTAATATCAGTTAAGATTTCAAGTGAAATCTAATCACGAAAAGCCGTGAATTCACAACATAGTCCATTTATCAGCTGTGAAAAGATGAATCTTGTTGTTCTAGGTGCAAGTTCAACCCGTACATGATTTACACTGAAAGACTGGTATATTAACAACTTGTCAGCACAATAGTCCTTATCATCATTTTTGTTGTTTGCTTTGGAATTGGAGGGGGATTGTTAGAATTAGGCCAAGATGTGTAAATGCTCATTCATTCCTGAAATTCCAAAGCATGCATGGTTTAGTCTCATATTGCCTAGCCAAGTGGTGGGAGAGCAATTTATAAGGTGGAGCCCTTGTCACCCCTTGAAACATGTGACACATGACATGAGATGACATGAGGAGGACCATAGCTAAAGTCACACACACATATGCACATGCATACATATATTCACGTGGCAATTGTGTGACTTGTGAATTACGACGCATGACCGTAAACATGTCGTGAACCTAATTCACATTTCTTTTGCTAACCGTGCATTTCTCTATCAAATAATGTGGTCGAGACCATAGACCAGTGGGCTGAGATGTAATGGTTGAAACATTGTGATCGAAATAAAGTGGCCGTAACATAGTGGTCGAAATAATGTGGTCGAGGCCGTGGACCAGTGTGGTCGAAACACTGTGATCGAAATAAAGTGGTCGAAACACAGTGATCGAAATAATGTGGTCGAAGCCATAGACCAGTGTGGTCGAGACACTGTGATCGAAATAAAGTAGTCGAAACATTATGGTTCAAACACAGTAGTTGAAAAATAGTGGTCAGATCCATAGACCAGTGTGATCGAAATACACTGGTCGAAGTTGTAGACTAGTGGTCGAAGTTGTAGACTAGTGTGTAATCAGGATCTGATAAACATTGCTTAATTACCATTAATTGGTTTTGAATTAGCAATTACTAGTGGTTTAATATGTGCTTTATTATGCAGTTACTAGATAGTAATTGTCTCGATCTTAAAAGGATCTGGAGACGTCCAGACATGTAAGAATTGATTCACTTCCATTTTCTTCTTCTTCCTCTCTGTTCTTCCGTGTTGTAAGGTTGTGCTGTCGAACCAAATCGTCCCTTCTCCTCAACATGCATCGGGAAGGAGGGTGTGCAGGTATCTTTGAACCATTGTCGTAGAGTTCACCTACACGACAATAAGGTTTCTAGGCATGCGCGCGACCACTCGCTGTGCTACTACATCTATGATTTGCACTGCTTCATATTCTTCATCAAGTCTTATTGTAAGTTGGTTGTACGACCAGAATACTCTGTTATAATCCTATTATTGTGTATATTCAGAAGTGAAATGAGTTGTTTGTTGTCAGTATCGCTATATACATCTTTAGTTTTATGTGATCTTTGCCTCATAATAAAAGCTGGAATTAAAATATTGTCCAAATGTCTAACAGCCATAACCCTCCTCGGGATCAATGCTCTCACAACACAACGATGGTGCGGTTGCGGAGTAGGAGACAACATGGCATTGGGGTGACTGGGCAATGGACGGTGAATGATACAACAAGCATAGATAATTAGTCTCTAGGAAGCATAACAAGATAATAATACAAGAACAACGCAAAACCAATCGAATAAAGTATATTGATTGAATCTTCGACGCAGAACCTTGAGGGGGTAATTCGACGTATTTAGGCTTGGTTTCAGGGTTTCGTCCAATTAGAAAAGATGTATATAATTTCATTAACTTTCTAGGAAGGTCTAGATCACTAGATTCGGACTACCGTATGAAAAGTTATGGCCCCGGAAGGTCGCTATTTTTAAGTTTTAGAATTAAAGATATGAAATTTTTGGCTCGTGTAAATGAGCTGTTTTCACCTAGTAAATAAAAGAATTAAAATTTGGTGATAACTTGAATAAGCTAGAAAATTTTGTTAGTTTTAGGATTAAAGATAGAAATTGAAATTGGGGAGAAAATGGTAGAATCAGGAGTTTGTCATAACTAGAAAGTTGTAGAAAATTTTGTGAGGTTTATAGAAAGTATTGGTTTGCTAAATTTGGAGTTCAGCTGAATGAGTTAGAATATTTTACTACTGGGACAGTGGATAGCGTGTCCAGTAGAATTGGGTTACTTGTGTCGTCTTGGCGTAGACATGCGAGGACGATTGGTGTAATGTTTTGGTACTGTGATAGTGTGATTTTGATGTCATGAGAAGGTTCTAACGACTATTTATCAATCATAATCGAGGTTATCATCATCATGTATCTATTTAATGTCATTCTCATACTCAAATAAACAAGTCATATTCGGTATAGGTAAATTTGCAAAATTTAACAATTTACTCAAATATGCGAATGCACCATCATGCTCATGCTCATATGCATCTCATCAGCTGATACCGGTATATCAGAGTGTTCATCCGTCAATGACACACTCTTCCCTATCTTCGTTTGGATGGGGTCCCTACATTGTAGAACTTTAACTAGTTCCTACAAATGTAAGACTTTATCTAGAGTATTCCGGACTAGTCATGTATATTTCTTACCGACCTCATCGAAATAGTTACATGACTTTCTCACTGACCTGGCTCGTGCACTCTTATTATGATGAATGTAAATGATGCACCAACATAATTAATTATTTACACAACTCATCTCATTAACTCAATATATCATTCTCATTATCTCAATATCATTATCTCATTAACTCAATGTCATCAATATCATATATATATAAATAAGCTTAATGAAAGCATAATAAATGACATGATAAATAATATCAATGATAATGATGAACAACTCATTGTTCATGACTTTACCATGTACTTGCCTCTTTATCCCTTGGAGCCGGATAGAGAGTCGGCGGGATTGTACTAGATGCCACACTCCCTAAACAAACAAGTCAAAACAATCTCAAAATTGCATTATCATAGTACCTAAACATTACATTAATTACCTTCGCATGTCTATGCCAAGATGACACAATTAACCCGATTCTACTGGACGCACTACCCGTTGTCCCAGTAGTAAAAATATTCTGACTTATTCACCCGAACTTCAAATCTAGCCAACCATTACTTTATGGAATCCTCACAAAATTTTCTACAACTTCCTAGTTATGACGAACTTCTAATTCTACCGTTTTCTCCCCTGTTTTCTTCCCCGAAGACTGTCCCAGAATCTGTCCGGACAGTCTGCTTCACAATTTCGTATCTTTAATTCTAAAACTTGAAAAGATATGAACTATATCAGTTCTTGAAACTAATAAAAATTTTCTAGCTTAGTCATGTTATCACCAAATTTTAATTCTTTCATTTACTAGGTGAAAACGGCTCATCTACACAATCTCTGCCAACAACGCCCGAATTCTGGACAGCGACCGTCTCGGGGCCATAACTTTTCGTCCGCTACTCCGAATCTAGTGATATAGATCTTCTTGGAAATCTAACGAGATTATATACATATTTTCTAATTGGACGAAACCCGAATCCGAGCCTAAATACCTCGATTACCTCCGCAAGGTTCTGCGTCGAAACTCGACGGACTAGGGCATATTAAAATCGACTCTTCCCATTACCCAAACGATCTACCGAATGAGCAGAGACTAATCTAGGGCCATCTAGAGGTTTTGATATCGTTACCCATGAAGAACAAGATGACGATAACGAAATCCGTGCAACTCCTCTCTTCTTCCCTTCTTTCCTTCTTCTCATTTCCTTTTCTTTCCTTCCTTCTCTTCTTCTACTCCTGGTTCCTTGCTGGACGACCTTGACGTGGAAGCATGCAACAGCAGCAACAAACAAATTATGTGGCCTCCCTTGATCAGCAACAACACCATCAGCATCTTTCCTCTAATTTTCTCCCTCTCTCTTGCTTTAGCATGCATACATATGTAATGCAAGGAAGCAATCAGACAGCATGTAGCAACTTCTTTCTCTCTGATACGGATCAACATGTGTTGATGCGTAATGTGGCCCAATATTTCATGATACTTGTATTTCAATCTTGATCAAAGCAAAACCCCAGCTTTCCTCCTTCTTGGTTCGGCAAAAAAGAAGAACAAGTTTATCTCCAAAACAAGTAAAGATATTTGGTTGATGTTGAATCGATTCGAAAAGAGAAACAAAATCAAACCCGAAGAACAACACCAAATCGTGAGTAATTGAGGATGCTATGAATTGGTGAGATGATCCACAAGGAATCACGGATCTTGGAAGAAAAGCCACCCTCCAATATTCACGCAATCACAAAACCCTAGATAGGAATTTCTAAAACGCATGTATTCATTTGGCGCCACACAAACATGTGACTTTTTTGTATTTTCTTCAACTCTACTTGCTTACAATGGGGGTCTACCCCTAAATATATAGTCTTGATGAATAATACACGCTGATGAACAGTAATCCAAGTCGGAATAGTGCGCGTGAACAGTAATCCGAACCCACTCCTATTGCAAACTCCTACTTTAATTATAAATTTAAGCTACTCTAATTGCTGAAAATAGATTAAACTATCCTATTACAAGTAATTTCAAAATTAACTTCCTTTAAAGAAGGATCTGAATTGGAATTGCTCCAATCCAAATCCATTTCGGATTCTTAGGCTAAAAATGTATTGAATTCGAAATTAAGTTTGAATTTGGATCATTTGTCTTTTCTCGGTCAGATTCCCTTGCAAACTTTCTAACATGCAAAGCCCTCGGTCCTTGTGCCTTCCCATGCCCGCTCAAGCTCCCCCTTCAGCCTACCTCCCTCTCCTTGCTCTTGGCCAAAGCTTGTTCTTGTTTCTTTCTCTATTGATGCATAATAGGCTCAACTTGAGGTTTAGTACACACTTGCAACTTAGGAATATTGACTACCGTAGTAGATGCACCTAGGGCCTCATCTCTCTCTCTCTCTCTCTCTCTCTCTCTCTCTCTGTTCCAAACATCATGAGCATATACAAAGCAAGACAACAACACAACTAGTAGTTAGCAATAGACTACCCACGACATCTGAGGAGCTAGCGCAAGAACAAGATGAAGAGGCGCTCACTAATCGAAACGGTGTGCGAAGGAACAATAGGTGCTGGCAGGGCGGTGACGGTGGAGTAGCGGCAAAGCAATGGCATGGCAAGGAAGGCGGCGGCTGTGCGGAGGGAGGTGGTAAGCTAGGGCACGGCCAGGGCTGCTATGGTCGCTCCCCTCAACTCTTAAGGGTAGCCGACTGTCCCCCTCCACACCGAATCCAAGTTGGATTCAGTGGGTTGTGGGCTGGTAGCCCACTACTCCTCTAATTCCCCTTTTAACCCTTCTCTAATTCATCCAAACCCCTTTTCTAGTACTTTAAATAATTGAGGTATTACATTCTATCCCCTAAAAGAATTCGACCTCGATATTCTCATTTAATTATTATTCCAAATTTTAGTTATTTATGGAAGTTACTTTGGAAGTCATATAGAAATCAAATTGCTAAATTTCCTTTATTTTTTATTTCAAATTTCTGTTAATTTCAATTTTACTTGTAATGTACTCTTTCTTTAAAAGAATGAGTTCATGTCAAGAATAATAGCTCCAGCATTAACTAGAATTTTTTGTTATTTTTCTGAATTAATGAGTTCATATCAAGTATAATAGCTCCCACGTTAACCAGTATTTTAGTTAATATTTTGAATTAATGTCAAGTTTAAAAGAATGAGTTCATGTCAAGTATAATATCTTGTAAGGACCCTCTCGGAATCAACATGGAACCAGCCTTTTTTTTAAAAGTTGCGGTACTACCGCACAGAGGAGCGGTAGTACCGCTCAGTTCATTCCGAGAGGAGGTCTGCCAGGACCTCCCAGGAGATCTTCAAGACCTCCTGGAGGTTCAAGCCTGCCAGGACCTCCTAGGAGATCTTCTAGATCTCCTGGAGGTCGAGGCTTCTGTGCGCTGAGCCAGTCCCAGGAACTCAAGCTAGCTCGCACAAACAAACAATAATGTGATCAAATCCATACAAAAACTGAGAAGAAGCAAAAGAGAACGCAACAAATATTATTAAAGACCTTTCGGTCAAGCTTCTTACAGGGTTTTGCCCCTTGGGCTTACAAAAGAGCACTTGTAGCAAACAAAAACCACATGAGCAGGTCCAACCGATCAGCCCACAGGCTATCGAGTGGAGGACGTCCCCTAGCACGCAAGGCCTCCAAAGACCTCTTCTTCTTGGAGCTTTGAGCTCCCTGGAGCTTCCTGATCTGCTGATTAAATCAGAGGGCACAAGCCATGAGTACTTTTGAATGTACTCAGCAAGCCGTGGGGAAGTGTATGCAAATATTATTCATGCAGGGCTTGCCAAAAGAGAGCTGTAGGGTTAGTTGCAAAAAGCAAAGTTTGACCGTAAATAACATGTATAGATTGAAGAACTCAATTTGAAACATTAATATGTATATACATTTGTTTTAAAGGAGAGAATGAGCACCAGCTCACTTCCAAAGCCACTCGGGGGAGGTCTGGTCGCACCATCGACTAGGACCTCTCCCAAGACATCTCTGGAGCACCCACTCCAGAGCTCCCAAGACCACTTCGTGGGAGGTGCAGTCGCACTCCACGACGGGACCTCAACCACGACCACTCTGGAGCACCCACTCCCGAGCTCCACGCCCAACCCCTAGACCTCATCTCGAGCCAACCATGACCACTCTAAAGCCGGCCAAGGTCTCTTCGAGGCAAAGCCACGGCCTCTCGTAGAGGCGCCCAGGGACACATTTATAAAAGTCTACCCTTTTGCACCACTTCTCTGGGAGATGTCCATAACCAAGGACTTGGTTATTCAAATAGATTTTACGCTCTGCAGAGGTGTACAACTTTACCCACAATCCACGATCTCTCTAGCGGGACGGGTTCCGGAAAGACCCTTGCTCACTTCCGAGGGAGAGCAGTCTAGAGAGCGTGGCAAGACCTTTACAAAGCTTTGAACGGCTCAAAGTCGCTCGCTAAGGTTTCATAAATCCCCCTCTTAGGGTTATTGGGTGCCCTCTTGCGCCAAACGCCAAAGACGCTCCACCACAATGTAAACAAGCCAGCTCATTGCTAATTATTCGGCCCAGGCCATCCCCATAAAATGACCTTGTGGTTGCACAGATTACCCGGATCCACAGATTCAAAGTTAAGTCCTTAATCCACTCAGGCAAGGCGACCTCATCCCATTGTGCACATGGCACCCCTTTACTGCACGATCACTTGCCCAAGTGTGAAAACATCTTGGGTTCATCCCGGCCACTGGACCACCCAGTCCTGGCGCTACAAATTTTAACAAGGTGGCCTCGCACCACTAAAGACACAACGGGGGCATTACGCCACAGTTGCACAATGGTGGCACTAACCACGGTTCCATAGTTCAATTAGTCAATATTATTAACAATATTAATTCAAGATGAGACCATCGCAAATCTACAGCATGACTAAGCATAAACATACGGCCCCATGTTGACAATATCAAGCAATACCAACTAAAATACCCAATCTAAAGTGTCCAAGGGAGATCATGTCAACATGTCAAGTTCAAGTGTCCAAGGAGGCATAATGTCAAGTAGGAGAATAGCTACTGCCCAAATCAGTTCTATAAAAATAGCCATGCAAGTTTAACAAATCGAAATACTTTTGTAAAAAGGGTTCAAGATGATCAAGGGATTCCACGACTTGCCTTTGTGGATGAGAAAGCTTCGGTAGTGGTAGCCTGATCCACGAGCTCCTCAGCAATAGCCGAAAACTACACGCGTGCAAAGAAAACCAAATAAGCAAAGAAACTTCCAAGAAATCAAAAGAACTTTCTTAAGTAAAAAGAGAGAAGGATGTCCACTGAGAGGAGGAGGTCCGAGAGGGAGGTCCAGACCCAAGGAGGTTCGAACCAGAGGAGCTTGGAGAGCTCACCAGAACCGAAAGAGTTAGGAGTAGAGGTTGAAATGAAGAACAAGGAGAGAATGGTCGCCCTGGGTGCTATATTTTAAAGGAGAAAGAGAGTGGAAGCACCACCAAAAGGAAAAGAGCAGGTTCAAGGTATTGGTACAAAAGGTACACTGCTAGCAAGTACAACAAAGGACTAAAACAGTCAGAAGAGGTGACAAAAAGTAGAAATGAGTACAAAGGAAAGGACAATATTTTAATGTGACTTCAACCCACATCAAATGTGCTTAAGAACCTAAGGCAAGGGGTCCTAAAGAGGTCAGGGCCCAGGGGGAGGTCGAAGGGGAGGACACGACCCATGGGGGAGGTCATGGCCAACTAGGGTGGTCTTTACAAAAAGGCCACGGGGAGGCCCGAGAGGACAAGGAAGCCCAAAAGACAGGGAGGTCCTACGGGGAGGAGGTCCCGAAGGGGAGGTCCTAAGGACAAGGAAAAAGGTCTCGAGGAGATCCTGAAGACAAGCAAGCCTAGAGGAGGTCACGAAGGCAAAGAGGTCTTTAGGGCGAGGAGGTCTGAAGACAACAAGGAGGTCCGAATCACGGGGTGATCGATCTGAGAAGTCAAATAAGAGGAAGGTTGAAGAGGAGAACCAACCCTAACTTGGCTCTCGAAATCAAGGATGTTTGGAACACAAACCCAAGCCGAGAACAACTCGGGGTTTGGTCTTGACCATCAAAAGGAGGTCATAACCAAAAAGAAGGCTAGACCAGAAGGGTGGTCTAAACCCAAGGAATGAGGTCTAAGCCATCGGGGAGGTCTAAACACAAAGAGGATGAGGTCTAGACCTCGAAGGTTTAAACACAGAGAGGAGGTCTAGACCACAAAGGTCTAAACACACAGAGGAGGTGTAGACCTCAAAGGTCTAGACACAAAGAGGAGGTCTTTACAAAAGACCAGCAAAAGACCAGGAGGGTAAACCTTGGCAAAAGGCCGAGAGGGTGGTCCGAGCAAAGGGATCGAGAGGAAGTCTTTGCAAAAGGTTTAACAAGGAGGTCACATCCAAAAAGGGAGGTTGTGGCCTAAAAGGGGAGATCCTAACAATAAGAGATGACCTGAACCAGGAGGGTGGTCTTTACAAAAAGACCAGCAAGGATCGAGAAGGTGGTCCTTGCAAAACAGCCAGGAAGAGGTCCTGGGAACAAAAGAAAAACGCGCAGCAAAGCAGGGCCGTCCGATCAAGTTCAGATGGCTCGGATAGTGCGCGCCTATGCGAAGAGAGAGAAAAGGGAGTTGACCAGAGGCGCGATCCAAAGGAGGACGAGGAGATCAGAACTAAGGGTAGGTCCTGACCGTGAGATCTACAAGGGGAGGTCCTGGACAATTAAGATCTCACAAGAGGAGGTCCTAACGGTCAGGATCAAAAGCAAGGGGAGGTCCTGACGGTTAGATCTCTCAAAGGAGATCCCAACGGTCAAGATCTGAACAAGAGGATGTACTGAACGGTTAAGATCTCCAAAGGGGAGGTCCTAACGGTTAGATCTAACAAGGGGGAGGTCCGAACGGTTGCAATCTCCAAAGGGGAGGTCCTAACGGTCAGATCTTAACAAGGGGAGGTGCGAGCGGTTAAGATCTCGAAGGGAGGCCCTAACGGTCGAGATCTAACAAGGGAGAATGCGAGCAGTTAAGATCTCAAAGGGAGGTCCTAACAGTCGAGATCTAACAAGGGGAGGTGCGAGCGGTTAAGATCTCCAAAGGGAGGTCTGACGGTCGATCTAACAAGGGGAGGTGCGAGCAGTTAAGATCTCCAAAGGGGAGGTCCTGGCGGTCAGATCTAACAAGGGGGAGGTTTTGCGCGACCGTGAGATAAGGCGCGGTGGAGCAGGACCGTTAGATTTCAATCGGACGGGGCAAGACAATTGAGCCATTCGGACCGAGCGAACGCTTCAACAGATTGGGGCCGTCCAATATGGATCGGATGGCTCTAAAGGAGTGGGACGTTCGGACCATCCGAACGTCTCAACAAGATCAAACCGTCCAACGCAAATCGAACGGTACATAAGCGATAGAGGCCAGGATCAAGCGAAAGGCTCGAATGTACGCGAGGGAGGTCCAAGTAAGTGAGGTGGAGGTCCTAGAGTACACAGGGAGGTCCTGAAGGACACAGCGATCACCCGAATTTGAATTTCAACGTTCAAGGACATTTGAAATACAAACCCAAGCTGATCTAAGACCCAGGAGAGGAGGTCCTAGACCCACAAAGGAGGTCCAAGGGACTCAAAGGAGGTCCTATGAACACAGAGGAGGTCCAAGGAACACAAGGAGGTCCGATGAACATAGAGGAGGTCCAAGGAACACAGGGAGGTCTAATTGGACGAGGGGAGATCAAAGGGAGCTCCATAAGGGCACAGGGAGGTCCATATGGGCACGGGGAGGTCGAAAGGACTGGGGCGCCCAAATGAACTCGGGGAGTTCAAATGAGCGTTGAGAGGTCCACGGGGAGGTCCAAAGCAGGAAAGAGGTCTAGATCAAAGAGATCTTGACAGAGATGGACATTTAGACCAAAGGAGGAGGACAGAGAGAGAGAGAGAGAGAGAGAGAGAGAGACCTAGGGAGGAGAAGCTGGCAGAAGGACAAACAAGCCAAACAGAGAAAAGGGGCTAAAAGCCAAAGAACAACAATAACTCCAAATCAACCAAAAGGAATTAATTGAAGTTTAATTAGTTTAGGTTAAATCTCCAAATTTCAGAAATCTTCAAGTTAAGCTTTGAACTCTCACCAAAACCAAATGGTTATTTTTATTTTGAAAGCTTTTCAAAAACCCTGACAAACGGGACGTTACATATCTCCCACATTAACAAGTCGTAATGGACTCTTTCTTTTAATTTGTTATTTTTCACTTATTTGTTATTCCGAATTTGAGTTATTTACATAAGTTACTTTGGAAGTCATATGGAAATAAAATTGCTAAATTTCCTTTATTTTTATTCCGAATATCATTTAATATGAATTGTACTTGCAATGGACTATTTCTTTAATCTAAGCTGTTATAACTGGGGTCCACCAGATAGATGGCTAGATCTTTCTGGTTAACGTGTGAGCTTCCTCGGACTGCCTAATTAGTATAGGTAGTTAATTTGGATTGTACTTGTAACTGACTATTTCTTTAATCTGAGCTGTTATAACTTAGTTCCGCTAGATAGATGGCTAGATCTTTTTTGTTAACGTGGGAGCTTCCTCAAAGTACCTAATGGGTAGAGGTATAGATAGATATAAATATAGATATGGATAGATATAGTTCTATTTCAGAAGGTGTGGGACTCACAAGTAAAATGGTACACAAACTTGGGTGGCTTTAGTAAAGATGCAACTTACTTTTTATATTATACTAGTTATATGCTCCTACGTTGCTACAAAAAAAAATATTACCCTAGCACATCAAGCTAATCATCACCGAGCTCAGTCTGAGCCATATACCCATGGCTCCTCCCTGGCCTGCATGGCACCACTATCATCATGCTCAGCCTGCACCGTGCCATCAGCTCTGCCACCATGCCTGACCGAGCTCCCGCACCTCCACCATCATGCTCGGTTTGTGCTGCTCCCTTGGCTTTGCTGCCACACTTGCGTCACTGTCCTGGTGTTGCACCGCTTGGCACTCGCGGCCTAATTAGGTCTGCTATTATTGGGAGAGGCGGCCTCACTCGACAATGACAAGAATGATGGGCCCAATGACGAAGGGTACTATGTAGCCTTGTGTGGTGGTCCTTAGTACAAATCTGTTGGGCTATCTAAATATTTGTTCCAAAGTAACATTTGGAACATTACAAAATGTTATGGTTTCAACTAACCTAATTGTGGCTAATCTGGTATTGGGGGAATCATCCATGCTTGTAACAAAAAGGCAAATCTTATCCATCATGATCAACCAATTCCACTAAAAACAAACTAATTGACAAGCTACGTGCTCATACGTTGTTGCGAATTACCATGCTAAATAATAACATTGCACATCGTACAATAGTAAAACCATTAACATATTGCCAAAATAATGCATTCAAGCATCATAACAATTGTTGAATACGGCGATGCACACTTGATAAGTTTCTAGAGAATTCTCAAGTTAGCAAGAGATAGAGATATTTCCTAGGAATGCTCTAGAATAAATAATTTACCGTCATGGTGAAGTAGAGAAATATCTAGAAACTACATATTAGGGAAGAAGAGTGTAGAGACTTGGATATTTCTATGTAGGGCTTTAGATGGTTGTCACTTGGCACCAATCCAACGGTGATGTAATCCTATAAATAGAGGTGCCCTCTCCCCCTGAGCCATGAAAGAGGTACCATAAGCCACCATGAGTATGATAGAATGTTCGGGGTGCCTTGAGTAGTGGCACTTAGGTATGTGGTAGGGTGGCCACCAAAAGAGCATAACCTCTTATTGTACCAGAGAGTTGTGTGGTGAATAAGAGTGGAGTTACCCCTCTCTTGTGTAAGAGTTGGTCTCCTCGGTAAGCCATGTACTTCTAGTACTTGTTGCTTTGGATTGTGATTTGACATGAGCGGCTCAAGCACCCGAAATCATAATGGTCTTGACTTTAACATGAGTGGCTCGGTCACCCGGAACTCAATAATTAATAAAGCACTAGGTAGTACAAAGGAAAGACTAATCAACTTTATGGTAGTTGGTGTAGCGTGTGTGTAGGTCCTCATTATTGTGTGCATTACGGCCACACCAAAATTCCCAACAAGTGGTATTAGAACAGGCGGTCCGGGACCGTCACCTGTGAGAGGAGGTTGTGGTAACTGCTGGACACTTACATTGATCAGTGTAATCTTCGGTAAGCGCTGGGCGCTTACATTGCTCGGTGTGGAATCGAGAGCTGCTAAGGGGAGATTCTGCCGAAGAACACGGTCTGGGACTGGGAATATCGCTAGTTCGGACCAAGTGAAGTTGACGCTAGGCTTCAATAGAGATGGCGGATCTCATGGCGCAAGTAGTGGAATGAAGAGGCTTAATAGCCATAACTATGGCTATTGGCATACCTGCATAGAGTACCTGCAGGGTCAGGACTTATGGGGGATCGTTGTGGGCATCAAGACAACTCCTCCAAAGAATGCAGAAGTCTTGCGAAAGTGGAGTATCAAGGCCGGCAATGCTATGGTGTAAGATCGAGGAGGCCGACTAGGGGGGTGAATAGGCAGTTTTAAAATTTCTTTTGGCCAAAACTGAGTTTTATATACGAAAGCATAAATCAAAATAGTTTTGCGCAATTAAGGCCTAAATCAACTAGTCTCACTAAGTGCACCAACAACCTAAGTCTAAATCAAGTTTTGCAATCGTAGGGTGACAAGCAAGTAATTCAATTCTAGGAATATAAATTGCAAGAATGTTAATGAGCACAAGCAAGCAAACCAAAAACTTGTCAGTCTCTCATAATTCACCATGAGGTAAGCCCAAACGAATTGGACCAGCTCCACAAATTTAGATAAACACCTTAATCCACTCGGGGTTGCTCTTCCTCCACTCCGGACATGGCGAGTACCAAGCCACTCACAACCAATCCGGACCTCTTCACACTCTTCTTGAAGAGATCACCGATCACGATTCCTGCAAACAGTCTAGGTGGCGATAAGCACCAAAAGTAACAAGCCAAGCCTCTTGCTTGACTCTTACCAAATGCAACTCATGCACAAGTGGATACTTAATCCGCCTCTAGGTGCAACACATACACCTAGAGCCAAGGGTTGAAAACTTATTATCAGGGTTATTTCGCTTTCGGGGAAGATAACGATATCGCCGATAATAAAACCAAAGCAAAAAACCGGATAAAATTCGCCAAAGCAGATTTGGATTCAAGCAGCCCGACCAGTAACAGACCGATTCTGGTAAAAACTGCAAAAAACCGATAAAACCGGAAATTGAAGGGAATTCGATAATCGGTAAATAACAATGCTAACTAGTTAAGCCTGATTCAAGAAGGTATATAGTATGCAACTTCAAGCGTTAATTGAGTAAATCCAAGTTAAATTCCTTTCAACCAAGCAATCCTCTAAGAGTCTAATGAAGTAGCAATCCTCCAAGAGTTTAATGAAGTAGCAATTGCAAAAATAGAAAACCTTGCTAGCTTCACTCTCTAGCGGCCCTCTCCCCTCAATGACATCTAAAATAATAAAAACATGAGTTAATGGTAATGAAAATTAACTTGACTAACATACTCTAAACAATAATGGTGACAATTCATACCAATACATTGTCGAGAAACGCGAAGGTTGTGCAATATACTCATTATTATCAAAGAGTACTAGACCTTCATATTGAGCAAGGTAGGCTTTGTATTGATCCCAAGTGTATGTTTTATGGATATGTCGTAGCCAATGATTATAAATCTGTTGGTAATACTCTGGTTCCACCCACTGATAAACTATTCTTGAATTGTTGTTGAATGGTACAAGACCGTAATGGTGAGTAGGATAAGAAGTGTCTGACGAATGAGAATCATCACCAGAAGGTAATAGGTTGGCATCTCGACGTCCATAAGTCCTTGAGCTAGCATGGGATTCATAGGAAGAAGAGTCATGTGGCGAGATTGATCTTTTTGCGACTCTTACCCTCTCGTAGATCTTACGAATTGGTCTTGAAGCATGACAACCATGGTCTTCATCTTGGGTAGCATCGTGAAATTTTGCTCGCAGTAAATTCCAATGGTTGGTCTTGTCTTTGCATCTCGAGTTGTCCCACCATCAGCACCACCATCGGCACCATCATCGGACGACAAAGAGCTACTGTCTGAATTTATTTAATTCATTTTGTTCCCAGCTCGCTCCTTGTTGAGCCCGAATTTATTTATTTAAACTTTCTTTTGCGTTAGGCTTCGACTTCGAGGACCAAGCTCCAGAAGACGTAGATCAAGATGCAAGAGAAGTTGAACCAACTGAAGACTTTGAACAAGGAGGCAAGTTGCATTCTTTGATCATATTGAGCCCACAATTCAATTATCAATATTGTTACTTTCATTATCATATTTATGCCAATTATTTCTTTAATGAAATAATAGTTTGGAATGCCATGCGGAATAGTTAGTACCTACCACCCACACACACTTGTTCTTTTGTAGACCATATTCATCTTGACAAATTTAAGGAATATAAAATATTAATTAATGTTCGGTATTATCACGCACAATCTTTCCATAAATACTGATAAGGATGATTGGCTGCCCACCAATAGATTTGGATGGGAGTTGAGGGTTGAGACCAGGAGGTTAGACAACCTACTAGACTCGAAAAAAGTGAGTCGAAAGTCAAACCCGAAGGTGGATAGCCACGAGTTGGTTGAGAGTCCATCTCCTCACTTGAGACAGGTAAGGACTAGAACCTTATACCAAGTAACAAACACAGAATTCGCTCAACCACACGTTTGGTATATCTAGCCTAGCTTAGTACACTATTCATTCCAATTGAATATCTACAGGAGGTACCTGCTCTTGTGGTATATAGCAGCCGCAGATTTAGGGTGGGACAGTTGTGGGCTGTTAGGTCACTTGCTGGTCTATACAACGGTAGGTCCACTCAACATCGGACCGCGAACTCCACTATTGGTCGGTGGTTTCCCGATGGTTGTTTGACCAATAACCTACCAGGTAGAGACTAGAAAGGGATAAGCAGTGAAAAGGCTTTGTTACCTCGACTTAGTCGCATGCGAGTATGTTGCGTGTTAATAGCTTGACATTGTGAGTCTGAGGTATCTTGTTGGTAAAGTTGGGCAACTCTACAGAGTATAATCAATGGTATTCGAATATGTTGTGCTTCTAGTTAATGAAGTTGTGTTCATGGGTGATTCTAATAAATGAGGCATAAGTAGATATTTTGAGATGTTAAGATGTTAATTACAGATGTTGAAAATCCCTGATATTATATTAGTATGGTTTTACTATTTTAAAGATAAATGCCTTAAAAATTCACATGATACATCCACATACACCTGATATGATAAAACTTCATCAATCACTTGAAAACCTGGCAAGCAGTTAAATAGCTTCCCATGTAACTTATCGAGTACTATTTTGCTCATACTTGCTAAATTGTCAACAGAAGAAACTTGGGAGGATAGCGATGATCATTATGAGGAAGGATTTGTGGAACCACTTAATGGTGATGATTACTGGTATTAGGTCTCAACCACGCTTAAGTGTGCCTGTGGTTTGGAAGATCTTTTGTTATGTAATATATTAACTTTGGGCTTGAATGCCCGTGTCAGTGTCAAAACTAGTTGTTAAGCCTTAACCTTCTGTGATAAAAGTTTGGTTCTTATTGTGTAATCGTAAACGTGATTTTAGTATTCTTTCTTTCTTTGCAACTGCACATCCTGGGCGGTCCTCACCACCTTAGCGCTAGTCTAGCCCGCTCGCCATGTCTATCAGCTGCACTTGCAATTGGAAGGTTTTTTGTAATACTAGGTGAAATCTCGAGTTGAAAGTTGAAGTTTTTTTAATTGAAAGTTGACAATTGTGATTTTTCAAACTAAAAGCGCAAAATTTTGAATAGAAAGACTCCAATTTTTTAATTTGAAAGTAAAAAAAATAGTCGAAAGTTTTGCAATTAGAGTTGAAAGTCTCTATATTTCAAGCATCTTTGGAACACGGGAATCTAAAAACACAGTATTGGAATGTCATGACTTGTTGAATTCCACAGAAAACAAAACCACATGAATTGTTCAAAAAAGGTGTTTGGATGCCTCATAGGAAATATGCAGGAATTCTGATATTAGATGTTACTTGATTAAAGAGAGAGAGAAGGTGCACTAGACTTCTCAAAGGAAAAATAACATAAGGTTTGAGCTCATTTTTATTTTCCTATGGAATTGGAGGCATAGGAATGCATTCCAAAGGAAATGTACAACCTCAACCCCATGTTCCAAACAACCTATTCTTGAGACCGGATTTCACATCCAACCTCTCTGTGCATTTCTGTACTAGTCCCAGAATAAGCTAGTACACACAGTCAAACATTGATGATAACACGATCCATATCACAATTAAACAATAATAGAGTATTAGCCTTATGGACAAATATTACAATAACTTGGTCTCATGACCACCAACAAAATAAAGTAGCAGTGGAAGCAATTAAAAGATAACAACTCCAGTGAGAAGCTCATCCATACACCCACAAACAATCGACTGAGAACGCACCCTAGACATCTAGATGATCTCCTTCAAATCCACAAGCGTAAAAGTTGAAGTCCTCCTTAGCATCATCGAATGCTTTTGAGATTTATGTTGAGTATAGCGTGCGAATACATAAAGTACTTCATAAGTTTTGGGGAAAATGCAATATGCAAAGCTTGACAAGGATGGCTTAGTAAGTTTTATTTGGCATAAAGCAATATTTTGTATTTCAATACAAATAATAGATCACATAGAATTTAGTTAAACAAAATAAGTACAAATCTAGTGAAGGTTCTTAAAGGCTCCAACTCCCTTGGTTAACTAATATCTAATTGGTTTCAACTTCCAAAAAGGATCGAGAGTTCCACCTACTCCCTAATTTCCCAAAAAAGATTATTTGAAAACCAAAACCAAAACCAAAGATCTGCCATGTGAAAGCGCACTTCACCCGCCCTTGACCGTGGGCACTGCTGTTCAAACAGTTTTATACTCTACATAGGTTGTACAGCTTGACCCACATGAGATAATCAACATGTAATGTCGGTCATGACATATTTTTTGGGTGTCCGACTAAGTGATTATCATAAGACTTTTATATTACTTTGTTCTAACATCAGCTTGCCCGATGAGTTTTGCCCCAAGTCATGGATGTCAACTACCATCGACCCGGAACTCACCGTCATGGGGGAAACCTGCTCGAACATGGACGTCTACTACCATCATTCAGCACAAGGCTCCAATAGACATGTATGTCTACTACCATCGTATGCACAATCCCAAAAAAGGAACACCTATCAACTACTGTCTGCGGGTGTAATGCTAGAACCTAGTAAATTAATTGGTCAAGGCTGTCCCACTCCAGCAATGTGGTTGTATGGTGAATGCTCGGTTTGAAATAACACAAGCGTCGGTCCTTTATTAACCAAGGCGAACTCGCCCCAATCTAAACAAGTTTTCCACTATTTTATTTTATTTTCCAAATTATTGGGACCTATTGCCAAACTTTCGTAAACAAAGTTTCATCATTTGCAATAATTTTTCCCATAACCGACTAGCTTGACTAAGCAGTTCTACCGTAATCATATAATTCAACAATAATGTATTCCTATGATCCATAGTAATGTATTATTAAATTCCTTCTAATCATCTAGGGTGACGAAGGAATAAGGATAACAACATTCAAGGATATAACAATTCAAGTAGGTTTGACTTATCAATCCTATAGATTGAATTCATCATTAAATGTAAATAACCATGCATCATGATTCAAAACAACATATTTGAATTTTAAAATCTATATCAAAATGATCAAATAATACTTGCCTTCACCAAATGTGGATGGTGCTAGCCGCTCTTGAAAGTCCTCATTCATTGAAACAACGTTGAAGTCTACATGCAAAAACATGAGCACAAATAAATAAATAAATAAATACAAATAAACTCAAAAATTATAAAATTAGTACTGATGGATAGATATTGAATTTATATGGATTTAGAAATTTGAATCAACTGAATCGGAGTTCAAACGAAGGAGAACGGACATTCAGAAGTTTGTTAGAAATGGAATATTGAGAGAGAAATGAATATTCCACGGAATAGTCTTTTCAGGTGAAATAATAAAATCTAACAAGAATGACATGTGGGGTCAAATGTCAGTGAGAGAAAGACAAAAGAAATAGAGGAAGAACAGAGCATGGGCATGGTGGCTCGGGTTGGCGGTGAACGATGGCACGGGAAGGCAGGGGCGACAACAAAAATGGAATGCGTCCAGGTGGCGGTGTCGCAGCGAGCGGCACAATGAAGACCGTGACGGCTCAAGCGCACATGCAAACGATGGTGACGACGCTCAGGAGATCTTCTTCGAGAGGCAGCGCAAGCACAAGCACGTCGACAGCAAGGGAGTCTCGCCGGATCATTTCGCATGGCCGGAGAGGGTCCGAGGCAATGGGGCGATGGTGGCCGGCGGCTAGTGGTGGTGCTCCACGGTGGCGTATTGGCTGAATCGGCGGGGAAAAGGTGGAGGGAGTTTGGGAACACATGGTGATGCGCAATAAATGGAAAGGGTTCACTGGAGAGGGAGATCAGGGCGAGGCGGTCAACTGGCGGAGCTTGGGAAGATGACTCGGGCGGCGGCGATGAAGCCTTAGGGACAAAGCGAGATGGAGGGGGTGTGGGGTGATGGAATGCGTGCTGATGCTCTCGTTTTATAGGCGAGGGTGGCAACCGAGCGGACGCGGGCGTGAGTAGAAACGATGACGACGGTTTTGGGAATTCAAGCAACGCTGGCAACAAGGAAACGACAGAGGAGTTAGAGCTCATGGTAGTGGGACATTGATGGCGCGCATTAAGGGCGGTGGGTTTCCATCTGGCAATGCGTCGTGGGCGGCGCTAGCGCTCGACAGAAGAAGCAAAGGAAGATGGTAAGAAGGAAGAAAGGAGAAAGGAGAAGAATGGGCCGTGGGCCAGAGAAAGAAAGGAAATGTGCTTGGCCCAAAGGATTTTAGCCCAAAAATCGAAATAGAATTTCTAAAATTTGAATTTGGTTTAGGAGGGAATTATGATGAAATTTGAGATTTGAATTGGAGTTTAATAGTTTTATTTTTCAACAGAGAAAAACTCCAACTGAAAAGCAACAAATTAAATAAATTACATTATTAAAAAAAAGTTAACAAAATCGGGTTGTTACATCTATATAAGAAAAATTCCTAAGAGCTTGTTTGGATAGGGAGGATTAGAGTCAATCCCTTCGGATTAGAAGGGATTTTAGTACAAATTCCGAGTCAATCCGAATAGATTGAGTCGGATCATAATGTATCCAAACAAGCCCTAAGGATTTGAATCCTCCAAAAAATCCTTTGAAAATCCAATGAACCAAAGAGGCCCTTCAGTTGAAAGTCTCCGTATTAAGCTTTAAATGTATCTAATTTCAGTTGAAAGTCCCCAAAATTTCAATTTGAAAGTTCAAAACGGGAATGTGAGGAAGTGGGTGTGGTGATTTGAATTTTAATACAACATGTCATATGGTATCATTCTTTTAAGGGTACACAAGCTTCAGCTCTCAAGTTCTCATACAAACGTTATGGGACAGAAAAACTAGCATGCTTGGTATTAGATTCTCTCTAAATGCAATAAAATTTGTTGCATTTGATGTAAAAATATGCCTATCGAGATGACTTGTAAAAGACTTGGTGCCAAGTGAAACAAATTTGCAAAAAAGATATAGTGTTATATATGGCAGGTGCTTTGTGCAAAACAGGTCAATATGCCTGGTGCGGTGTGAAATTTAGACTAGAAGAAATTACAAATAGCATCTACCGGGCACTTGCTTTTCGGAATGCACGAGTAAGAACGCGTACAGTACATGTACTTAGAGAGGCAAAATCAAATCAAAATCAAAATCAAAATCAAAATCAAAATTGTAACTCTATTCTTCATGGTTAAAGAAGGAAAGGATGTGTTCTGCCGGTCGATTACTTCCACTGGAGTGGCCGTGTGCCCGCACATGGTGGAACAGTTGTTGCGCCTCGGATGAGTCCGGGGCGAGTCCAGTCCACCGGCCCCACAGCGCATCACATCTCCGGTAGTATAAAACTCCCACCCCCTCGCCCCCGTCGGTACCCACCATGCCGCCGCCGCGACCGCGATGGCCTACCGCCGGAAGCCGCAGACGCGACCGCCGTCCTTCGAGCACCACCACCCGCCGTCCGTGGGCCCCGCCTCGCCGCCGCAGGACTCCCTCGCCGCGCAGGCCATGCGCGCCTCCGCCGCCCACCGCGACGCCTCCTCCCTCTCCTCCGCCTACTCCTCCTCCTCTGCAGCCTCCGCGGCCGCCGCCGCTCGCCGGGACCACGAGCCCTCCGTATCGACCCCTTCCCCCGTAAGCTTCGCGCGCCTCTTACTCGTCTCTGCGGTTTTTGCCTCTGGATGTGCCGGATGCGTGGGCGGATCTGGTCCGCTCGGCGGTTCCCGCGTTGGGGGTGTTCTTGGGATTCGTGATGGGGATCCAATTCGAGAGCGGTTGGCGACGGATTGCTTCCTGTTTGGGTGGACTGACCATTTGATTCGAGTTGGAACGGCAATGAACTCTTGTGCTTGACTTAAGAGTTATTTGTTAGATTGCTGCTGTTCTTGGGTTATTAGTGTGTTATTTCTTGATTTGGAGTGTGGATAATTGATGTTTATTGACTTTGCTCCGACTGTAGGATTCTTCGGGTTATGCATACACATCCATGAAGAGCTTGAACGAGGCCAAATACGGATTCTGGGGGACGCTTGCGCGGAAAGCAAAGTCATTTCTCGACGAGGATGGTTCGCCGGGGCAATTTGATTCCCCGGCGAGACAGCAGCCACCAGGAGATGGTCCGTCAATAGGTGTCCAGGTGGGAGTTGCAATCCTGCCACTATCTTGCAGTTAATTGAACTCTTGGGTACTAAATTTTTGCCATTCAATATGTGTACCGATCATTCCTTCAATAGGTAGCAGTACAGTCTCAACTTTTGACTTCTGCTAGGAAACTTAACAGTGGCAATCTTTGTTATCAGTGTTTGTGTTCTATCATCATGGTTAGGACACGTTCATTTGTATAATATAATCTGCACCTTGTAAATTTATGTTTGTAACTAACTGCCATCCTCGTTATGGTTTTCACTTTGAGATGTTCCTGTGGCACACTGACATTTCTACTGTTGTTGCAGTATCCAAGCTCACAACAGCCGCCAGCAGAGACGTGGAAATCTGAGACACCTCCGTCTCAGAAGAGGTCTGAGGCCATAGCTTCCTCCCTTAATTATATTGGTGGCACAATAAAAAGTGCACTTGAAGTAAGTTGCTGTTCATAAAATCTTCTTTTTTGGGAGGGGAGGGGGTGGGTGTTCTGTTTAAAACATAACCTAAAAGTAGATCTGTCAGTATCAATGCTATCTTTCGCAGTCAAATGTTAATCCAAACTGAGTATTTCCTACAACAGCAAGCAGCACAAATTATGTATTAGAAGTTCCTTGTTTTTTTTTCCTTTTCCTTTTCTCTAAAACTTACAAAATCTGGAGCATTTTACCTTGTCAGTGTATTTCCTACAACAGCAAGCAGCGCCTTTTTTTTAATTATTATACGATTGCTTAATTAGATTTTGTGGCTGGTTTGGTTATGTCAGTTTTCATTGTTGGCTCATGCTATATATGGCATTTTCAATCTTTTTTCAGGAAGGTCGGACCATTGTAGAGAATAAAACAGCCGACATTATTCATGAGACACGTAAACTGAACATACGGAGAAAAGGAGCTGGATCAAATCTACAAGGAGAAGCTGCTCAAAAATTTACTCAAAGAAATATTCGTCAAAATCCACTTGACTACGAAACTCAATTGAAGGCATCTCGCGACGTAAGGTGGCAAATATGTGTCACTAGATATGTTGCTTCAATGCTCAATTTTGCATTTTGGAATTCACAGCGCAACAGAATGCCAAATTTATTTTGATTGGCTGTTTTGAAAAATTCCTCTGTCAGACAGATGTTCCAGAATGTTTATTCAGCATGATATGTGGCTGATTATTCTTTGCAAGAAAGATCCCATCAAA
Source organism: Phyllostachys edulis (assembly GCA_036346405.1). Lineage (NCBI taxonomy): Eukaryota > Viridiplantae > Streptophyta > Magnoliopsida > Poales > Poaceae > Phyllostachys > Phyllostachys edulis. The sequence goes on along the minus strand of CM070554.1, from coordinate 42,699,717 downwards.
TGCATTCTTTCAGTTTTTATTTCACCTTTCCTTCAGTTTCCTTTGCTTAACAACAGTTGCATCACTTGACTTAGTCTTGAGTCTTGTTTCACCATCTTTCAGTAGGAGTGATTGTGAATTAATGGCTCCATCTTTTGCCCCTTCAGGTTGCAAATGCCATGGCAGCAAAAGCAAAGCTGCTATTACGTGAGCTGAAGACTGTGAAGGCAGATTTAGCTTTTGCAAAGGAACGCTGTGCTCAGCTTGAAGATGAGAATAAAATGTTGCGGGAAAGTCATGACAAGGGTGATAACCCAGAAGATGATGATCTGGTTAGTATCTTATAAACTTGACCTATAAATTAAGAAAACTATCAGACTCTTGATTGCTGATGTATGTTTTAATTTTTTTGGCCACTTCTCTCCTCCACATCTAGGTTTTACTAGAAGAGTTTGTTTCTTTTTTAACATTGTTGTCCATCTTTTTGAACCCAATAGCCATTGATAATCATTAGGAAATTATGTCAAGACTAAGTGCAAGTTCCTTTCATGAGTTGTCATTATTTCCATGCTCAACTGGAACTTATCTTGGAACTGTTCCTGGAAGGCAGCTGGTGCAATTCTGTGGCTGGTTTTAAGGGTTCCTAGCCAAATAGGATTTACTGCAAAACTCAAACATGGTTTGTAACTTGACAAAAATTTGTTTTAGCATTTTCTTTATGTTAACAAACTATACTCTCAAATAATGTGTGTTCATCAAAGAACAACATGAAAAGTGGCCAGAGCCATGCAAATCATTCATAACTTTGTGTAGCTCCAACCAAAAGTGTATAGAGGATTTTGACCCTGTGTGGTCAAAAAATACATTTCACACAAACTCGTGGGTCTGTTCATTTGTATTTTTTTTATATCAAATCTTTAGCTATATCAATATATTTTATGAAAGAAAAGCAAAAACTTGTGGGCCTTATCGAATTGACAGTGTCCAAGGTGGACCTGCCACTGTGATTAACCATGTATCTTTTCCATTTCCTTTGCAGATCCGCCTCCAACTAGAAACACTATTAGCTGAGAAGGCGCGACTTGCACATGAGAACTCTGTATATGCTCGAGAAAACAGATTCCTACGAGAAATTGTGGAGTACCACCAACTTACTATGCAGGATGTCATATATGTGGATGAAGGCATCGAAGAGGTCACTGAGGTCTACCCTACACAAGTATTACCACCAGCGCCTGCTCGCACTGGGTCGGGCTTCAGTCACCCAGCAACACCAGCTACACCAAACCCAGCCGGCTCATCTCCTGCCTCCACATCCGTTGTTGTGCCAGAATCTTGTCCGATCGTGCCAGCCTCTCCAAAGTCGCCTTCGCGGGCTTCATCTCTAAGCAATAGATCAAGCCCGGCACCACCAACCATTGCAGAAGAGTAAAGGTGGTTAGTGGTGTGATACAATCCATACGCCATTGTGCATGTAATCAAAGTTGCGCCGTCGTTGTGCCTGTGTGTTCTTGCTACTGTGCCTGTGGCCCGGCAAATGTGCGGAGAATCGTGTCCATGCTTGAGATGTTTGTATGATGTGTAACTTACGTGATATCTTCTACATCATCGATTTGGTACTGTCAAACTGCACACGCTATTTACTTCATTCATCTGTTTCAGTTTTACACTTGATGGCTTGATGCTGAGCCCACAAGCGCATGTACTGTTTAATTCTCTGTACATTGCGTATCATGCGTGTCTGAGATGTGGGTTGTGAACTTGTGATGGCGTGTCACGCATACTACTTTTGTACCTAGAGAATGTAGTTATGATATAATGTTCATCAGGCAAGCAGTGCAAGTGTGCTGCGCCTTATGTTGGTGTGGTGTGCTCTTGCTGGCGTTGCCACACTGCAGATAGTAGTAACCTCGTCGAGAATTTTTTTTAAATAATCATTTATTTATTCTGAAATACGGTAATATATCTACCTTTTTTTATTTTACAGAAATAATACTCTGTCGCTTCACCGTTGGGTGACTTAGACCTAGTCGCTCAACTATTAGGCGACTGATCCAAGTCGTTCAACCGTCGAGCGACACGTGGCGTAGTCGTCCAACGGTGGAGCGACCCTTCGGCTACTAGTTGCGGCGACTAGGGGCTCTATAACCCACGTGGGCGCAGTCGTCCATCGCCATTTCTTCACTAGAGGGCCACAAGGAGGAGAAAAAATAGAGGAATAGAGGAAGGGAAAGAGCAAAAGAGAGAGAAGAGAGGAGGAAAGGAGATGAAGGGAAAGAGAGGAGAGGTCCACACATCTATGACGGTGAGTCTTCTGCACTTTTTTTTGTAGATTTGCTTTCAAAGCCATGTAGGTTAGCAACTAAAATCATTAGATGTGTAGGGTATTTTGTTAATTGTTGTAAATAGTATAGTCGTAGGTTAGCAACTAAAACCACTGTAGGTTAGCAACTAAAATTACGGTATGTTAGCAACTAAAATCAAGGTAGCTTACTTTTGAAACCATGGTAGGTTAGCAACTAAAAGCATTAGGTGTTGGGTACGTCACATATGGTTAATAGTTGTAAATAGTGTAGTCGTAGAAATAACGTCAATTTAGTTGTTAATAGTTGTAATGCAGCTATGGATATACCCTAACCCGAACCCTAACATCTTGACCACATACCTAGCCCTAACCTCTAAACCTTGAAACCGTAAACCCTAAAACCAAAATACGGCTATGGCTATATATGTTGAGGAATATACGGTTTATGCAAGAACGCAACTAAATTTTCGGAATATCCGGAGGTATGCTATAAATAATTGAACCATTAATTGTGTCATAATTGCTAACTTGAAATTGATTTACAATTATGGCTCGCGACCTAGGTGGTTCGGCCTGCTGGACCGACGCGTTGATGTGCAGCACTACGCTAGCCGTCGTGTCCCGCATCCTGAGGGCGGGGACGAGGCGACTTATTTTGGGGTGGTCCGTACGCAGACACCCAGACGGGCTTCGAGACTAGACCCACACTGGAGAGACATGTTAGTCTGCTAACTGTGGCACTTCTTTTTATCATATGTTCGTTATGTACTTACTTTTTCATGCTTTGCAGGTTGAACAATGCCAGCCTTCTACCTCTCGCGTGGATGGTGGAGGCCACTGACGAGGACGGGGCTCCAATCGAGGACGACGGGGAGGTCCAGGTCGGCCCAAAGCGGTCACGACGGTTCCCGTTCGACCGGTCGCCGCTGATAGCTCTGATGGACCAATGGCTGCCCAAGACGCACACCTTCCACCTCCCATTCGGGGAGATGGCCCCCACTCTGGAGGACGTCGCGATGCTGCTTGGCTTGCCTATCGCGGGAGCCGCTGCCTCCCCGTCGGACGCGTCTGCCGACTGGCACGATAACCTGTTGAGCAGGTGTGAGGGGGTTCTTTCGATCGAGGCTGCGGCAGCATACTACGTCTTCCCAGCGCGACAAAGGCATGGCCCGCCCCTACGGTGGCTTTCGCAGTCCCGGGTACGTATGCCATCTGTTTCCCTGTTTAGCGATGCACTAACCTGGCCATATGACAGGCCTACTAATTATTCGTTTGTGCGCAGGTCGAGCGAATGGTCCCGGAGCCCACCGAGTACCAGGTGTCGCAGCACCTCGAGGTGTACTTGTTGTGGCTGTTCGGCTGGGTACTGTTTACCAGCAACCACGGTGACTCCGTCGACGCCTGCCTCATGCGGTACGCGAGGGTCATCGCCTACGCGAAAGAGGTGCAGATCAGCTGAGGCGTGCTGCAGGACGAGACTAACCTCTATCCTCACAGGCTGCCCTATCCTGCTGCAGCTGTGGTCGTTCGAGCGCTTCCCCCTCGGATGGCCGATGCTGCTCAACACCAGTCCGTACCGCGTGAACATGTACCACGGAGCGTGGTGGACCGGCCGACCACAAGGTCCCTTTAGTGCCGTAGACGGGTATGTACTCTCCTGTACCTTTACTTTTGTCGTATTGCGGGTCATCCTTTGTAACCACTGTTCTGGATCGCAGGCACAGTTTGCACATGTGCAGGTCACACATGTGTACAAGTACTTCGTCGAGCAACTCGACCGCCTCATCGCTGACGACGTGCGCTGGGAGCTATACTTTGCTCAAGAAATGGAGGACCACGCTCCTGTCGGGTCGTGCTCACTGTGCTGGCGTGACCAGGCGTACTGGCTGAAGCGGAAGAAGCTCATCTTCGACGTGTTCATCGAGGACTACACGATGCACAGGGTGATATGCCAGTTCGGCCTCTGCCAGGTTGTTCCAGTCCCCGTCGGGTGCCCGACTCGGTCCACGCGTGAGTTACACACAACACATGTCCCTATATTTTTTTTCCAGTTCTGCTACAATGGCTTCTAATTACAGTGGTACGTTTCGTAGGCATAGTAGGAGGGGTAGCAATAGGACGAGCTGGGCGGCGAAGATGATGTCGTGGCTGGAGGAGTGGGTGGACGTCCTCGAGGACTACGTGCAGGAGGGCACCGCGTACGACCCCAATGCGTACGACGAGTACCTACGCTGGTACGCTCCGCAGACACGCACCAGGCTGGTGCATGTCGTCGACCCTGCCCCCGCTCACGTACTAGCACCGACAGGCACGTACCCTGTACACTTTTGCGCTGAACATGCACCTTGCGGTACGTACTTTCATGTTTCGAAATGTCTGAGTACGTTTACCACAATTACAAGTTTGATGCTTTCATGTACTCGTAGACGGACATCGCCGCCGGGTTAGCATGGGACACCGGGTCAATCCTAGACAGGGTCACCCACGGTGCGAAGGTGACACGCGATGAGCTGCTGCAGATGGCCCATCGGGTGTGCAGTGGGATGAGACGTGTCCCCAACGTGCTGTAGGACGGTCCAAGAGGTGGCCACGTTGATGCGTACGCCGAGGCCGATGCGTCCTGCAGCATAGCCAGGAGGGCCACGTGCATGTGCCCCTTCAACGCCACCCCCACTGATGTCGGGTCAGGGTGGGTACGTGCCCCACCCCCACCACCACTAGGCCAGGCCGGAGGGTCAAGGTGGGCACATGGCTACGCACCGCCACCGCCACCGTCGTCGTTCCTGGACCCCTACGACCTATTCAGGCAGGACGAGTATGGCGGTTATGACAATTGGACGTGCGCCATGGCCCACGTCGATGGTACGTTTCCTTTCTTCAGGTTTGTTCGCGTCTATATATTGCACGAATAAACAATATTTGTTCTGTAAGTTTCCCGGCCTAGCCTGAAGTAGAGCTCTCCCCGCACGAGGAGCCCCTGCAGGACATGGATGGCTTCTTCGCGAACAACCCGGGGGAGTTCGCGGGAGCACCTCAGCCCGCACCTATTGAGGTTCTTTCCGGGTCGCAGCTCAGCAGTGCCCCAGTGGGCACGCATGCACAGGTGGAGTCGAACCCCAAGCCTTGGGACCACGGATCAGCAGGGCTCCTGACCGCCTCTCCCTATCGGGGCCCGCGACCAGCCAGGAAGCCCAAGCTGGGCAGACGCAAGGCACGGACCAAAGTGGGACATGGCGATGACGGAGGAAGTCTTTGCGGGTGGTCTTTGCTGGTGTGATCGGGGGTCTTTGTGCTTTGTGTACTTGTATTCGTTGTGTATGTATTTTACTTTGTAGTTCCTCTTGCATTGTGATATAACTTACCTTACTATTTACCAATCCCCTTGTTGGATTAACTGTCGTGTTGTTATTGTTGCATTATTTCTCCGAAAGTTCTCTACCGTGTATGAATTCTCTGGTGCATCGTAATATCACTTACCTTCCTACTTATGAATCATTGCTACCTCAAACGCCCTCACAAAATTCTACAAAAATTTACCGTACTACAACAACATAAGACAATCACAAAATGTTGTTGTGAGTCTAACACATTTCATACCGTTGAGATTCTACGAAAATAACAAACAGACCAACTAATCTTGTGACCACCCTTTTATTTTTAAAAATAATAATAACAACCTACAAACAAGATTTGCTAAATATATTACCTACAAAAATTGCTTTTTATTCCCCCACAATTATTTCCACCAGCTTAATAAAATAATAATGTTATTATTTCAAATCGCCCAGCGGTCGAGCGACTCGCGGAGTAGTCGTCCATCTATTGAGTGGCTATCATGAGTCGCTCAACCACCGGACAACCACTCCACGTGTAGCTCAACGGTTAGACGACTTGGATCAGTTGTCCAATGATTGAATGACTAGATCCAAGTCGTCCAATGGTGGAGTGACAAAGTATTATTTCTGTAAAATAAAAAAGATAGGTATATTACTGAAATAAAAAAATGATTATTTTAAAAAAAAATCAACCTCGTGAGATGACCATAATCGTTTCTTGTTTGTAGATTAGCCTTGCGAGCCCCGATCTGCCGAGCACAGTGATCAGACGAGTTTAAGCAGAGAGATCCAGCAAGCGTAGCACCAACAGTTTTGATCATGAACTTTCTTTGTCTCGCTCGTGTAGTCGGACTTGATGATAACGTGACAGGTCACCGGACAAGCAAGGAGAGGGAGAGAACCACCGTGGCATTTATGGGCTACTTCCAAGGGAGGCGCCGAGGCAACAAAAACGTTTCTATTCCGCCCCAGGTAGGAGAGGGTTAGCACCGCTCCTACAAACGACCGTCTCTTAGACAGGGCTCAGCATGCAACTTTCAATGAAACTTTTTTTTTCTTGGTTTGAACCACACAAAATAAAAATGGCTCCATCCGAGGAGCTGAAGCTATTGATTTCTTAGAGAGAATCAGAACCATCAATCAACATATTGCAGCTTACATTCTACCTTCAACATGTACTAGAAACAAAAATACCGATGCTTCAGGATTACAAGCAATCAAAGAAACATATTAGCTCGGTGCAGACATATAGTAGCAGACAAATAAACTGTACAAAAACGTTAAGGCATCTGTTAATATTGTGGTCCTCGTAGTATTTACTGTTTTGTAAAAAAGAGAGTAGATTTACATATATGGTTTTCAGCATTTTTCATGTATCAAAGCTTTACAGGTTACATTTGTACCACCCGCAGTCATATAATTTTCACGAACCTTCTCACGTTGACCTCAGTACACATGGGGAAGATGGTGGGTGCCACATGGTGAAGAAAGAAGAAAGGACATCCACTTGGATTTTTCATAATCAATTGATTGTGCATTGTTATATGTTAGGGGTTTGCCACTTGGAGTCTAAAACAACTGGAAGAAAAGACTTGTAGAACCATCACCAAATGACCGAATATCAGCAGGCTTTACCAATGCTCTACACAAGGGGCAAGTCCGTTCTCGCTCAAACCTAGAACAGACAGGATACAGCTGTCAATTCTTGAAAGTTCCCAGATATGAGAATTACAAGTAAAATTAAGGCATAGAACTAGACATTGAAACACTTCACTACCAAAAAGGAAGAGAAATTTAAGTTTATGTATCCCGCATTCCCGCTTATCACTAAAAATCTCATTGCAGAAATAGATCTTCTGCAGCGTCACTAAGAGCTGTGATCCGAATTAAAGGCAATACTGCGATGAAGATATCATAGAGATAATTAAACTCTAGATCCTTTGGTCATACTAAGAGTTCTAAATTGATTAATCATTCTTCTTTCAATAATACTCCTTCGAAGATTGTTTCATTCAAACATAAAGAACATACAAGAAATAGTTGTATATCCAACTAGATGCCTTACTCAAGAGTCGAGAAACAAAGACGCAAATAAAATAAAGCACAACAAAAAATCATATAAGCAAGCAAAGAATGTTACCATTCAGAGACACAATCCTCACAGAAAATATGTTTACAGCGAAGGAGGACGGGAACATGCATCTTTTCCTGGCAGATGGCACACATATCACCAGCAGCAATTACCTGCACCAGGTTTCAGCAAAAAAACAGATTCGTTAACAATGAGAAAATTCCTAGATTGCACACAGCATGTCTCAACTCTCAAGACTAAATCAAAATGGCAAAATAACCAGGACATATCTGTTATTTCATATTCTCTAGAGCTTGGTGAAATCCTGAGAACTTATGTACGAAGGTCATCTTTAAATAATACAAATAATCTAACACAAATAGTCTTTAAATAATAAAAAAATAATCTACCACAAAGTCACAAATTTCCTCAGGGTCCTTTGTTCTAAACACTATGCAATAAATAATCAACCAAAGTTAACTAATGTAGACACTACTGTTAGCAAGGCTTTTAACTCTACAAAAGAAACAGCTAAAGAACTTCTCAGAACAAGCAAGAGTTAACACTTTAAAGGATGTTACGGGCTCTAGCCAATGGTATCCTGTTACCCACTATTAGAAGGCACAAACTTATGAGGGGGCAATAATTGGATCAGATGGTTCCATTAATTCATTGAACAGCTGAAAGCTATCCAGTTTATTCTAGGAACGACAGTATCCTAGTGTAGTATAAACGTATTATGAATGCTCTATGAATATTTACAGCATATTGCATTTTTAGCTCAGACACTTGCCAACAAAGGAATTTTTACCTGTTCCGCTGTTGCATAAGACCCATAATGCACATCTTTGCGTGACAATGCTTTCACTGCAGCTAAGAATGACTGAACCTGGAAGATACAAGGCCAAAAATTAGAAGATAAAAGACATGTGACAGAAAATGTTTTATGCTTTCAACCCACTGAATTTGTATGTGAAATGCAATAAACAATAGTACCTTCTCGACTACTGAAGTCAACTTGAAAGTCAGGTAAAGCCCAGTGGTTAAAGATGAGAACAGACTCCCGTATTCCTTGTTCAGAAAGAAACGGTACCAGACAGGAGTTGGCAACAAGGCACGATATAGAAGCAGAAGGTATTCCACAAGGGTTAGCATTTGTCCCTAACAAAACAGGAAGAATAGGAGCATCTTCAGAACCAACTACAAATTTAACAAAGGATCAAAGAAAGTTGATCTGCTTGCTATAAGAGAATTTACAATAAGAACTTAGCTAGCATTCGATATATGACTCAGCTCAGAGCACCAAAATCAAATGACAATGATACAGAAACTAACATTTGGAAACACTAATCACTTTATGCCAAAATGAAGCCCTCATAACCAAATGTTCTAAAACACGGAAGTTATATCTTACATGTTACTCTAGAACACATAGCAGATGAAGCCAACAGCACCATTCCAACACAAGATAAATTTTCGATTTCATCTGGTAAGTAGCACACCATTAGAGACTATTTTCGAGCCCTGTTGTTTAACATGTGTCATGAGAAAAAAAACTTACCATTCTCGGCTAGGTGTATAAACCTACTATATATAGATTGCATGTTTTGAGAATGTCATTAAGCATTCAGATGCTGCACACACTAATTCAGTAGAGTAGATTGGTATTTGAGGGAACAAGACTAGTAATATAGTGGACATATCACTCTTAGAACAAAGATTGTGTAATGTGGAAACCAAAGAGAATTTCACTACGCATTCAGCTGTTGTACAACATTAATTCTCAGTAGATCGATATTTCAGGGAACAAGACCAGTACTATCACGGACATGTGTGTAATATTCCGTTTAACCTTTAGAGAAATATATGAATTTCAAATGAATTTAACTGGAATTAGAGAGGGAATTTCATATTTTTTTGAGTGGGAGGAGAACCTTGGCCTCCGGCCCACGGCGACTTGGCCCAATTGGGCCGGCCTTTAGAGGGACAAAGGGGGGCAGCAGCAACCCTAAGCCACCCCCTGCCCTTGCACCTCCACCTCTCCCCCTCCCAGTCGCCACCCTACTGAAGCCCCTCCCCTGCTGCCTCCACCCCTTGCAGCCATTGCTGCCAGCCAAAGGAGGAAGAGAGAAGGAAAAAAGGAAGAAAGAGGGAAGGATCTCGTGGGAATTCGTGTTTTGGCTTCATGATCTCTGAGGGTATGCTTTGAAACCCTTAGATTTGTCCTAGATTAATTTCTATTCCGTTTTTTTAGAACGTTTGGTCAAGGGGAAGAGTAGATGATCTTCTGTCTAGATTCATCGGGTTCTGGTTTAGGGTAGAACGTTGTGGGGGCGATTAGGGGAATTTAAGTTCGGAATTGGAGTTCAATCCAATTAAAGAAAAGATAGGTTATCGTGTTAGCTTTCTAGGAAGGTATGGATCATTAAAAACGAAGTAGCAAACGAAAAGATACAGCCTCCGGAAGGTCGTTGTCCAGATTCCGGGAGTATTTTGCCAACACATATTAATCTGTAGATTAAAAATAGAAGATGGAATAATCTGGGGTTTTGATCTACTTGAAAAGGGTAGGTACTTAAGGTTTTCAGAGAGTCCAAGAACATGCTTTTTGGACGAGTAGAACATAAGTTATGATTTTTGGAAGACATCAGTCCAGAACCGGGTTGCTGCTGGGCGTAGTCGTTGGAAAACATTAATTTGATTGAGTTATTGGCAGAATGGAATTTTGGGCATAACTAGGAAGTGGTAGATAATTCCCTGTAGTTTCTGAAAAGTCTTAATTCATTATTTTTGCATGTGTAGATTAAAAGATATGAAAATGTCAAGTCTGTTGTCTAGAAAATGACAGATTTGTCTTTTGGATTAAAAATGGGGGTTTAGAAGACTTAATCTGGACTTTTGATCACCTAGGAAGTTGTAGGAAATTTTGTATAGATTTCAGAACTGATATGGTTTCCTATTTTATGATGTGGGAGTTGAAAGTTATTACAATTTTAATGCTAGGACAACAGTGGACTATCTGGTAAAGGGGGAAAGTTGTGAAAATGGAGAGCGCATAGGAGCGCTGTCGATTAAGTGTTATTTTGTATTGTTATAGCTTGTATTGAGTTGGGTATTTACTGCAAGCGGAGTGGCTTCGGAAGTGTTGTCACCTTCAACTCATCCCGATCGTTGCAACTAGAAAGGCAAGTGTATGGTAGAATGATATTTGAGTGTTTGAAATTATTATTTGGTTAAGTGAATACTTGTCATGATTATTCATATGAATTATGTCTATTTCTTATTGCCCACATGCTTTGATAAATTGATGATGAGTATAGAAGAATGATGAATATTATCAATTGCTAATGATGAAAGATGATAATTATTGCATTGCATATTGAGCATTCATGATGGAAAGATGTGATCCACGGGAGTAGAATGATGTTCCCATATATGAGATATGAGCAATGAGGTCCCTGTATGAAAAAGGACGGGCAATTGATCTCCGCATTAAAGAATGCGGGCATAAATGAACACCAACAGATGTTACACTCCGCTATACCGGTATAAGCAGAAGATGAGTTGAGACATGAGCACCAACAGGTGTTACACTCCGCTATACCGGTATAAGCAGAAGATGAGTTGAGACATGAGCATGAGCATTGTATTGCATTTATGTAAGCGAAAAGTGATTTGAGAATATGAGACGTGAATGGCAACTGATGAAAATGAATATGAGAAAGAGAGATAATGATAAATGAGAAAGAATTGTTATTAAGACGATACCTTGTATATCATTCGTGGACTCACCATTGTTTTACTGTTGTTTTTAAGCGATCGTTAACGACGCCTCCTGAGAAGGGTTAGCACTAGAAACACAACACACACTCAATTATTTGATCTCTTTTCATGAGAAAATTTTACCTTAGTTTGATGGTTTATTCTTTTAAGTTATGATGGACAATGAATAATTCTATATGATCGGTTAGAACTTGGTTATTCATTCAATAGGCCTCTTTGGTATTGGTCTTACTTAATTCTTGAATTGTTATTCTACTTTACTATCTAGAGTTTAAATATCTGTGCTCGCTATGTCGTTATTTATATGTTAGTGTGACCCGTGGACGGGTTTTAATATTGATTTGTTTGCTGGAATTTTATTGTTAATTGATGTAAAATTTATTGTTAAGAGTAGTTTAGTAGCATTCCAGGCTCAGTGTTGGGCTCGGATGTTACAATGTGGCTCTTAGAATAAAGATTATCCAGTGTGGGAGCAAAAGATACTGCTAACACTAGCATTGATACGTGTGTGTGCAAAACAGAAGAACCCACATGTGTCAACACTCAACATTGGTAGTTTTTAACTTTTGATGGCTGCAACAACTTCACTGGCTGGCAAGATTTCTTCACATTCTCTTGCCAGCATAATAATCATTAATTAGGTGTTTGGTTTGAAGGACCGGACGGTGAATAGACCATTTGATCCTAACTCCGAACCTAACCCACTTGTTTGGTTTGAGGAATGGAATGGGTTGGTCCATCACCACCTCATCCCTCATAAGCATAAGTTTAGTGCAAAATGAGGAATGGTGCCATCACACTAAATTTATGGTATGATCACATTATGGACCAACCCATCCTAGGATGAGACGATTCCTCAAACCAAACACCCGATAAATAAATAAATAAAGTCCACAACATAATAATCATTAGATTCATTACTAGAATAGCACTGACTTCTCATCATATATTGTCTGTCTGTGGAAGTTCAGGTAGAATTAACATAGATATTTATTAAATATTTTAAGAATTTAGAAGAGATTATCACCTGTTTACGGTAGTTACGGCCTCTGGTGTTCTTATAGTACATAAGTAGCATGCACTTGATGGCCATTGCTGCCTGGCGGACCATTGTATCTGCAAGTAACTCTTGGTTAGAAATGCCATTGTGATGAAACCAACTATGCTATCCTACAGGCAAATTAAAATGTTTTTCCTGTATTTCTAAAACAAATGTTTTTTAAGTAAATGAAGATCATGTAGCACAGCTAATATGAAGAGTTCTTTTTAACTGAACATAAAATCTATGTTGCCAGTATAAGTGTAGAAGTCTGAAACTCTGCCTCAAACACAATCAAGTTTGTTCCATTCAGGCATTCCCCGATTTCTAGCACAGCTAAATATTGAAATAAATTTAGAACATAATTATTTTTCTTTCCATATCCCATTGAAGAACATCTTATTTTTCAATTGCTCAGAAGGTGAATATAAATTGAGAGAAGTTCTAAACATCTAGCTAATGAAACAATGCTAACTCCAATTATATGAGAATATATCGGCACCAGCCAGTAAAGTAATGAGCTCACTTGTAGTTCCAGATAGATTTTTTTTAGATTGTGAATAACAAAATGAATTGCCCAATGTAGAAAAGGATTCAAATAGGTCAATATCTAATTAATAACCAACAGAAAGGCAGTTCTGTGTAGCTTGGACAAGATTCAGCTATCATACATTGGAGGATATAACACAAGAAAAATTCGAGAAACCATTTGAGGGAGTAGCAATAGTGCAATACCGTTGACCATGATGATAAAAATTGCATGCCAGAATGGTGGTATATCTTTTGGAGGAAGCATGAACAGAGGTCTGAGAAGATCATCGTTCCTGTACCACCAATAGACGCCAAACACATGAATCATGAAGATTACCGTAATCCCAACAAGTACAGCAATTTTTCTCTCGCCCTGTAAAACAGAAAAAAAAACAGTTGGAAATATCACAATAATGACAGGTGCTTTCATGATCTGACAAATAGGTTTCAACTAGTTTCACCACAAGTATGGCAGCCAGTCTGAGCAATATGCTACTTAATGGTAAAATATAACTCAACATCAGCTGATCTAATGTGAATTCTTCCTTTCATATAACTACACTCCAAACTGGACAGGGCATCAAAACAAGGCCAGTATGACTAAAAGCCTCCTAAAGATTATAAAATGATGCCTGCCTTGGGAAACTCGTCACTTCACAATGATTTTATGTTTATTTCTGTTAATAATGCAAATCATCGATGGCACATCTCTTTGTTGCAGCTAAATCATTATGTGGCCATTCAAATTGACAAGGATAACAGAAAGGAAAAGTGTGGCTCATTACGCGTCCACATCTTTTATACTAAAAGGAATTCGTTACAACAAGCTCACAAAATTGGAGATTTAATGCATCGAGAAATCAAACCTTCAAAGCAGTTTGCTTCCGCAATATATCATTTGACTTGAACATTACAGCAGCAATCCAAATTGTGACAAAGAAACCTGCAAACCAATCCTTCCATTAGTGTGCAAATAAACTCTTCCATGACGATCATCGCCCAAACAATAATGGAAATATACAACTGAAAGAGGAAATTAAATCCAACAACTCAACCTTTGCGAATAGAAAAAAGATTTGTAAGTCCATACATTATGGTGGCAGAAAGTACAAAATGAATGGATAAGGCTAAAATAAAAAACAACATCACTAGATTGTTAACTGCATGAGAATGAATTTTTGGATAGGAAAATGATAGTTAAATTACTATTACTTATACAGAGCTATAGTTAGATGTTTATTCAATTGAAGCAATGCATATAGGTGGGCTATTTTGGATGCCCTTAGTTTTAACATATTAACATAAATGTTGTCAGGAAATAAATAGGTTGGCCCATAACTCACAAACTGGTTCGCACAGCCTCCCCTGGTAGGTTGGTGGACATATCAAATGCTAAGAGCCTAAGACAGACATATCCATCTTCATTATAATTGCAAAACCATGAAAGTATAAGCACATACAAGAAACTTCCTGTTATGGTAGATGTAGATATGTTCCTTTTGAATGATCACTTAAGACATGAAGAAAATGCATTTATTTGCAAGCATACAGGACTGGTTGAAATACTTCATGAACCAATCACGAGCTCCTCCAGATTGGGAAGGAGATGGAATGACTCCCACCTAATAGAGCCCTATCTTGGGTAAGTCCAATTATGTTAAGTTAGGGCAGCTAACTCTCAAGAACCATAATAAATCATTTGAGTCAGGCTAAAGCCCACCATATCAGACAACAAAGTGAACTAAAACAATGTAATCACGTTATCCTCCCAACCACAACGATCCAAAAATAAACTACATAGGGAATCCCCCACAACCTCAGAAAGTTCAAATAGATGCCATGCTAAATCATAATACAACATATCACAGCCTAATCGTAAATATTAACAAAATAAAACATCTGAACTAAGTTCTTGTACTCTAAAAATCGCATTCTTTTTTTTAACATTCATAATAGAACGTATCAAAGCCTGATCACAAGCATTAACACACCCGAACTAAGTTATTGTGGACTTGAGCTCTAAAACCCTCCATTCTGTTTAGCAATCTTACCAATTTTACTCGCAACTTAGAATCGCCACAACATTAGGACAGCACAACATTTCCGCAAAGAGAGCATATTTTTAGTAGGGAGAGAAATGTGTAGCAAACCTTGGAGATGCTGCCGTATGAAGACGACGAGCAGGAGCAGCGAGAACGGCAGTATCTGCTCGATCCACCGCGCAACGTGGTGCACGTCGTACCGCTGGTACGCGCGGTCCCCGCCCCCGTTCCCCGCCGCGCCGCCCCCGCCCCCGCCGCTCGCCTCGGCGTCAGCGCCACCTCCCCTCCCCGCAGCGGAGGCCGGGTCAACGTCGGAGGTGGCGGTCGCCTCGATCGAGTCCTCCGGCGAGGCTGCCGCCGCCGCCGCGCCAGCCGCGTCCGGGTCGCCGGGGCCGCCCTGGATCCGGATCGACACCTCCCCGTCCCCAGCCGCGGCGGCCGAGAGTAGCCCGTCAGCCTCAGACGACGACGACGACGGGCCCGCCGGCTGCGCCGTCTGCGGGGCGGGCCCGGAGGGGACAACGCCGGAGTACTCGAGGAGCGCGGCGAGCGGGGCCTGGAGGAGGCTGGAGGCGGAGAAGCTGAGGCCATAGCGGCGGAGGCCGGAGAGAGCAGCGCCGGCGCCGTTGCCTGGCCCGGCCCCCCGGCGATCGGCGGAGCCTCCCCCCGGCGGCTCCATCGCCGGCGGCGGCGAAACCCTAGAAGCCGAAGCCGGCGGCGCACGCGGACGCGGAGACCCCTGGAACGAGAGATTCGGGAGATCCCCTTGCTTTGGTTGGTTTGCTTTGCCTTTTGGTTTGTTTGGCTTTCTTCACCGTGGTGGTTACCACCTGGTGGCCTCGGCCTCTGCTCTCTCTTTTTGTTGCTTTCTTTTGATTTGTTTTTTTTTTCCAAGTGGAGATTTGAGATGGGGGAATTCATTATTTGTTCTCTCTTTAGTTGTGTTATCAGATTTTACTCTCTTTTCTGATCTAATACTTTTTTACCTCCTCTTTTGTCTATTTCTTCAGATTTTGCCCTTTTTGCATTATTTTATTCTTATATGCCGGCTTTCCCGTTACATGCCATGCGAAATTACTCTCTTGCCCTCGGTCCCGTTTCCGTCACACGCACGGTGAGTTCCCCCTTCAACTTTTCCATCGTTGCACTCCTCGTCGTAGAACCCACAAATAGGTGGCTTTCCGAGCGCCCACTCCCCGAACACATCGTTGTACGAGGTCAGCAGGGGCAAGTGGAACCCGTTCTCCCTGCCATCTCCTCCCAGCCTCTCCTCTGCGAAGTGGGGCCGCCGCCGCCATGCGGTGTCACTGCTGACCTCACAGGCGCCTCACGACGGCCTCCGTCTCCCGCAGCGGCGGCCATGGCGTGAGGAGGAGAAGAGTTGATGAGACCGAGGAGTCGAGGAAGGCGAATAGCTTCCGGAGGAGCGTGGTGTCGCCGACAAGCGCCCTGCGGACCTCAGTGAAGGTGAGGCGGCACGCGGGGTCTCTCGGTACTTGCTGATGATGTAGTCGCGGTACTCGTGGTAGATCCAGGGGTTCTATGACGCCGTCCCGCCGCTGCCGTCGACGCCGCCGAAGAACTCCGGCAGCGCCCGCCGCTCCGCCTCGTGGATCTCATCCCATCGGAACCAACCTGCGGGGCAGCAGGCACGCAATTGGTCGGGCGGCTAAGCTTCTGGTCCCCTCCCTAGCCCACGATGAGACACCATCCCTCCGGCGAGATTAGCAGCAAGATTATCGCTAGTTAAGCAAACCAACCAGTTTGTTTAGTTAATTAACCTGTTAATCGCGTCCCAGACGCAGAGAAGCGACGCGAACAAGGACAGGGGCAAGCTGCTCAAGTTGAAGGCCATGCAGTGGCCGACGCTGGCATTTGCCGTGGCCGCGGCCAGCTCAATGCCATTATCGATGCCATCATCTAGGGAGACCAAGAAGGCAGCGAATCAGGAGCGTGAGGTGAAAAACCATAGGATTATTGCAATGGGTAGCCAGTATTTCTGTTCTGTACAATAATTGTTGTATAATTCTTACAGGTTCAGCGGACAGAGCAGCGAAAAATAATTCAAGGGCGATGTTCGGGACCTTGCAATCTTTAGATTGGGGGCACTGCATTCAGCTTCTTCTTCCATGTCATTGTTCTTTAGTGTAGCTAAGCGATAGTAGAATTGGAACCGCAAGTTCCAGGATAGTAGTAGTCTTGCAATGTAAAAGATTCCCCGTTTTGGAGTATCCTCACCGTAAATTTCTAGTCTTACATGTTAGAATAGTTAGATGATCCATTCATCCTATGTAGCTGGTTTGCATCTTGTATTCTTTCCGTTGCTGGTAGGCGGTAGCAATTAGCAAAATATGTTGCTGATTGATGCAATCAAGTTTTCCGGCTCCAGTTTTGATGAAAGAAGCTGACAGGAGATCTAGTCCATGGTGACAGAATTTATGTTTGAACTAGTTGGTGCTTTTTTGGTCCCTATTTTAGAAACCTGTATGCATCAAAGCATGCATGTGTCGTTCCATATTCGTTGTTCGGCGTGACATTGTGAATCTACAAGTTCTTTTGTCAGATTGGGAATATTGGAAAAATGCGAGGAAGTGTCTCTGATTTTTGTAAAACCATTTTTAGTAGATGTCGCTTGCAAAGTTGCAAGTTGTATGACTGTCCTAAATCCCGTTTTCAGTTTTGTATGTTGGTACTTCTGTTTGTTCACTGTAAAATTAGAAAGTTGGTTCAATATATTTTGGCTTCAGTGCAGTCATAATTAGGTGCACGATTTTTATTGGTTACATCCGACGATACATGGAAGATATGCTAGCCTTTGTCGCCACGTTCTTCACAACAAGAACACGGTGGTCCAAGTGGTTCATAGCAGAGCCTAATCTTGCATGAGAATTATGGTTCAGTTCACCACAACACGTGGAGCGCGACCCCTCCGTGCGACGGGAACTGGACCGAAGGCAAGAGAGTAATTTTACATGGCATGTAATGGGAAAACATGCATATAAGAATAAAATAATGCAAAGAGGGCAAAATCTGAAGAAATAGACAAAGGAGGGGGTAAAAAATGTATTAAGTCGGGAAAGAGGGTAAAATATAAAAATGCAACTAAAGGGAGGGCAAATAGTGAATTCCCCATTTGAGATTGGTATGGGTTAAATCTATTGATGTTTTACATGAAATGGTGAGAGTTTTTTTTTCCTTTTCGAAACAAATGGAGAATTGCCTATTGTTGAAGCTCATTTTTATGCATTTATGGTCATCAATTTATCATATTATTATATTTCTCCTCGGATTTTTGTGCTAATCATGCCACTTGGCAACAAACCCTAGCAAAGAATGAAAACAATTGTGCATTAAGTGTTCTTGCAAAAAAAAAAAGCCAAAAATAAGTACAAGAAGATAACTTTGGAAACCTTCTAGAAGAAAGACGAACAAATATATAGAATCAAGTATTTTTTGGAAGGATTTACACCAAGAATTAACAAGACTCTGCGGGAGAACAAGACCACAACGTAGATGAGAGGAGAAGAGGGCAACCCTACCTGTCGACCACCGAGTGATAGCCGACGCACACCGAGCATTGCTCAACGCAGAGAGAGCGCCTAGCCACACACCGCCTTGAGACACCCGTCCTGCCTTGCCATCCAAGTCACGTACACATCTTCCACTACTTATATAAGAGCTGAGACCCCACGTGAAAGAGACGAGAGATGAGATCAAAAGCTAGGGTATCCATCTTTGGTAATATACTCTTTCTAATAGGCGAATATATCGTCGGGCACTCAGGAGGGCCACGTTGGTTTCTTTGCGAAACGCCTCATGTACCTTTTGAAATCACGTTCAAGTCCTCGTGTCAGGTTTTTTTGTTGCAAAAAGCCCCTAGTGTTTCTAAAAGCGTGGCTCCACATCGGTTTTTTTTGCGAAAAGTCCCATGTTATTTTTGAAATCACGTTCAGATCCTCCGTGTCAGGTTTTTTTTTTTTGAAAGCCCTCAGTGGCGCCAGGGTCCTTCATGGCAGTTTTTTTTGCGAAAAACCCCATGTTGTTTCCGAGATAGCGTGGAGGTCCTCTTGTTGGTTTTTTGCAAAAAAACCCCTATGGTTTTCAAAATAACGTCGAGGTCTTGCTATGTTTTAAAAAAACCCTGCAATTTTTGAAATCACATCGAGATTACTCAATCCACTGTGGTGCAGCGTAACGCGCTTATCATCCAAGTCTCTACTTAGAGCACACTCAGAAGTAGGATTCATCAAAGTCGCACACTATCTTTTTCTGT
The DNA here is from genome assembly GCA_036346405.1 of Phyllostachys edulis. Taxonomy (NCBI): domain Eukaryota; kingdom Viridiplantae; phylum Streptophyta; class Magnoliopsida; order Poales; family Poaceae; genus Phyllostachys; species Phyllostachys edulis. The sequence continues at coordinate 42,680,359 of CM070554.1, read as the reverse complement.
GAAGGATTGGCAACAACCATCGTGGTATAATTTACAAGACTCTTCCATGCCAAGCAAACACAACACACAAATCGTTATGTTTGTTTTCCTTTGTTTTGTTCATACAAAGAGATCCCTCAACCTCAAGGCAATAATCTTCCATTTTTTGTATTGTCATTACATTGATATCACATGTTCTACAACAGCACCGGACAGGAACAAATTATGTGACCGCTTCTGGAGCTGAATTGCAGTAAGGAGTGTGCAAGCAAATGAATCTGGTCGACATCAAGCATACAGAGGCAAAAGCCAAACCTATCAGAAGCCCACAAATGCTCTTCCGCATGTCCAATCGCAGCGAGCGTCTGAAGACACGGCCAAAGCTTGGAATCAAAGACCCGCATGCAATGACCATCCAATAGTCGAGTCCATTGTAGTCAATCTTCGCAAGAATTGCACCGATGGCAGCACTTGGTCCTGCAAACCCGGTCAAAGCTGCAGCTGCCAAGGCTCCACGCCAGCTATCAGTGGCACCATATACGCAGCTTGCAACAGCAGCACCTCGTGGTAAACCGTGAAGGGAGACCGGAAGAACCATGTAGCGGCCTAGACCATAAGCCTTGCGTGCCGCCACACCAAGTGCAAGCCCTTCAGCGTAGGCATGAAGGAAGACGGCGCCACAAGCAAGGAGCGAGTGCAGTGTGAGGACACTAAGAGAGAAGCCAGAGGACGATGTAATGACATTAACAGAAGATTTCTTGCGATTAACCACCCTAAGGATGCTTGATGTGGCGGCATGGTAGATGAGGGAACCTCCTATGAGGAGGAATAAGGTGGTAAATAGACCCATCTTTGAGGACATTAGAAGTTGTAATGGTCTCCATGCTGCGAGACGGAAAGCAATGCCAGATGCTACACCAGTAAGAAGAGGGTGTGGCATGCTGAATGCAAGAGAGAACGTGACTAGTATAATTCCTCCAAAAAGTGGACCAAGTCCAAATACAAGTGATACCAAAAAGCCTGATGTATCTTCCGAGCTGCAAGTCAGAAGAAATCAATAACAACAATTGAAAGTTATAGTTACCCAAGTAAGATCCTGAAAATGTTAAAAGGAAACTTACTTGTGGCCATCAGTAAATCCCTGAAGCACAGTACTTAATGTTTCCATGAAAGCAACAGCAAGCGTTCCAGCAGAGGCAACTTGAGATGGAGTGGCTTCCTGCATGTAACAGAGAATTAATCAAAAATGCAATATCAAATCATCGAAACAGCATCTTCAGTCATTTAAAGTTCCTTGATGACCAAATGAATAGGGTAGTCACCTTAAAAGCATCAGGAAGAACCTCTGCAATAACAATCCATATCATGCATCCCGCAGCAAAACCAGTACAGAAGGGAAGCACCTTTTGAAATGCATCGGCACAAAGGAATGCAGGAACAGCAACAATTGGCTATATTTACCAAGGAACATAAAACCAGGGTCAAACCGGAAGGCAAAGAATGTCACCACCAAAATGTAACTTGAAACCAAGTTGAAATGCAGTTGCATATAAGCAGATGGACATTTTGTTCACAATATAATACTGAGGAAGCTGCACTTGTACATGTTCAAGAAAAAAGTAAAACAGTAGTGGCAATCCTCATTAACAGAATATTCCATGGCAATGTTGTTTCCATAATAAATGGTGATTGTGATGACATTCAAGGTCCTTTGCGATGCCATTTCTCTAATTTCGCTTATTTGTGATGCTTATGATTGCTTATAGCATAATACAGAGATCTTTTGTAAAAGTTTTCAGTATTAATACTGATTTCTCTCAAACAAATGTTATTGTCAGTTTGTCACTTACCAGGTCAGGAGCTTGGAGAAACATTTTCAACTTCACATATGGTCACCAAAACTAATAAATAACACACTTGACCCAGGGAACCACAAAATCAGCAGGAAAGATAGGAAATTGCAAATAATTGACATGGCGAAGAAAGCAGCCATGCTGCCAATATTAAAATCGTAGTACTGACCAATGAGCTTACCACTTCGATTTGTTTTGGTATTTCTCCATGTCAGAGAACAAAGAAAGAAGTCAATAAAAACCTCACAGGACAACGCTAAACGATTCACAAAAGTACGCAACCTCACAGGGCCTTAGTCTTCCACCACTTTGCAAGCGCACATGCATACACCAACACACTCACTAGTCACTTGCACAAACGAACACATGAGTATCGTACACACACAGACACAAAAACAAACAAACTAAGGGAGTACAATAGTTTTTTTTTACCTCGGAAAAAATAGTTAATTTACAAAAACAGACATTTCTCATCCTAGTGTGTAACTGTTGCAAGTGAACAAAACAAAGGATTTTTTTTGTCACTTTTCTGGCTACGAAACAAGAAAAAATATAACTCAAAAGTTGATAAACTTGTCATGACTCATGACTGACTCAAGAATGAGGACAAAACAATTATCAAGTATTTCATATTTCAATTCGAGGATTTGAAATAAGAAGTGCACCTGTGGTAAAGATGTTATGATACTCCATATCATTGCCTTTTGGGGGGACACACCCCTAGATGACAGTACCATGCTTACAGCTAGGCCTTCGGGTATGTTGTGCACTGCTATAGCTATAGTAACTAGAAGACCTTGAGAGAATCCTTTTGAGCCAGCAAAGGAAACACCCACCCCAGAGCCCTCCCCAAAAGAATGGAGCGTCATTATTCCGACAACAAGAATAATTTTACTGGCATCTGCACCTTTTATATCCAGCATACTTACTTCCCCATATTGCTCAAGAAGCTGTGGTCAATGAAATTATATAAGCCAATCTATCATATAAGAGAAATATAACCAAAATAAATGCAAGGGGCTATATTGATTAATCCTGATATGATGCTGAATGCACTTATCATGCAAGTTTACTCAAGTGGAATTAAGACTGTTGACTGGCCCACAAAAAATCCAATATACATATCGTTCATACATTGATGTTTAAGTTTTTAGGTAGCCTGACATATACATACCATTCATGCATTGATGTTTAAGTTTTCAGGTAACCTGACAGTATTCCTATCAGCCTACATGTGAGGGTAAGTACAGGTGTAGACTCACATAATGGGGTACTGTATTCACATGAACCTAGTGATTTTGATCAATCTTTCATTGAGCTAACTTGACTTCAATATTGCACTTTCTTCATTTGACTGAACCTGGGACTTTTGAACCTAGCAGCTACTTAGGTCAAGACAATATAAGTAGGTTGCCTAACTGCTAAACCACCACTATGCTGACAGATATTTAGACAGAGGAAAGACTTTTGGAAGTAAACCGGAGTGTTTTGTTTAGTTACAGCTTACAAGTTTAGAGCTATAAGCCTATAACTAGATCCAAGATATTCAGTGCATCACAATCTTGAATTCTGTTGACGCAACCAGAAGTACATCATAGGTGCCATATAAATGAACCTATGAATTGAATAAATATCAATGACACTCATGACTAGTTCCTTCATGTTTAAAGCCATTGAATCGTGGTTGGATATCTGGAGATGAAATTGCTTGATGTATCTTGTTGGCAATATCATTAGAAGATGACCAGGAAACAAGTACCTTCTTACAAAGCCAAATAAAAATACCTCCACCCAAAATCCCGAAAACAACCCAGCTCCCACTGCCATAGACCTGCCCTTCCTGCACAAGGTCGAAGCTCGCCGCCAACATCACCCCGGCTGCCAGCCCATTGCAAAGGCCCGCCCACTGGGCTTCTAGCTCCAGGAAAAAGAATGGCAGTGCTCCCAACCCGGTTGCCGCAGCCATCGCAAGTGTAGACCACGCAACTGTAGACACAGACACCCTTTCACTCTTAAATCCATCCTGCCTGCCTGCACCCTCTAGCTTCCTTTGAGGTGCTTCCTGCACTATGCGCACATCACCAATCTCGGTCTCGGCAACTGCCGAGACGTCCCGGGTGAGGACGAAGAGCAGGCAGACTAGAACCACTCCGACTCTTCTGTCCATGGTTATTTGTATTGCAGATATTCAGAAAGTTTGCATGCCCCGGGCCGAACCAGGGCATTAGCGAGAATGCCAATTCATAAAGTATTCATCTCACCATCCGCCTCAGTCTAGCAACAAACTAATCACGATTCCTGCATGGCACTGCGGGACAGCTCCAACCCTGCGACACGAAGAAGCCACATTTAACACGGTTTCCCCACAGTCGACAGATTGAGCAAACAAACAAATAAGAAGCCAAAGCTTTTTTGCGCATACGCAACAAGCTACGGACACCAAGCAAACAAACAAATAAGAAGCCAAAGCTTTTTTGCGCATACGCAACAAGCTACGGACACCAAGATAAGATCCAAACCAACATCCGCCCGCACAGAAACCAATCCCGCGGCTAATCCAAGAAAGATCCAACCTTTACGCAAGAAATCAATGCTGGGGGCCTGGAGCACGAGCAAATTACCTCGATCCGTCGTCCGCCGAAGCGCTCCCAAGAAGCCGCCCAATTCGACCGACGGGGCGGGGCCCGAATCGGGGGGATTCGATCGGAAGCGGCGACCCGCACGAACGGCGGGATCAGGAGGGAGCTTGGGTCGTTGGGATCTAATAGAGGGGAGGAATCCAAAAGCGGCAGCGGAGGAGGAGGAGGAGGAGATATAGGCAGCTGCGGCGCACACGGGCTTGGGGTCGCGAAACGGGCGACTCCGGGGGCGATCACGGGAGGGGGAAGATGTCAGATGTGTGTGCCGTGCCCGTGCCGGTGCTGTGCGGGCGGCTTCCGTTCCCACGGACGATGGGCCCGGTCCTTCTCCGGGAATCTATCGCGCCGTGTCGTATGGTGCGGCCCAGCCGCAAGAAGAGAGGCGTGCGCTATGGGTGAGAAAGACGTGAACACAGTAAAAAAAAAAAAGTAAGACCGGCCCTTGACCCGGTCTTTTTGTCCGAATTTGCGTGATTTCGTTTCCCATTTGCAAAAATAGCTCGAGCTAATTTTTTTTTGCGAAATTAGCACCTCAACCACATGGCCGCTGTACGGCGGCCGCCCTAGCCCGCCACGCGCCGCTTCCGTACGGCCGCCGTGTGGAAGCCTCGCTCGCCACGTGCCCCTGTTAGGGTTTCGCCCCTCTTCGGTTAGGGTTTCGCGGATTATGTTTCTGTTGTGTTTGTTCTATTTTTAAAATATAGCAAATGACATAAAAAAATATGAAATTTTATGTGAATGCTCCCGACACAGTGTACTTTCTTGTGTAATTTTCTACATAATTTTACTCGTTCTGATTTTACCTCGCAATTTCATTTAAGTGTATTGATTTTATCCTGACACGTGTCAACCCCTCCCCCTCCAGCGTGGCCCCCCTCCGGTGGCCACCTTTCCAACCGTCTATGATATTACTACCAAAATCTCGCAGTCGCTCTTCGCTCATCTCAATTGTGTGTCTCTAACATGGCTCTTTCTTAGATTCTGATACTAACTCACCAACAAATATTCTGTTAGTGTTAGTGAAAGATAATTACTCCTAACCTGTATGTATATCCAGGCTGTATTGTAATGGTGGAGCTCTAACACAATTGGAACTTTCTAGTAAGGCAAGTGTGTATTGGCCCAAGAATTTTCTTTGCAATAACCTTAAGTCAGATTTATCCATGTGATAAATTTTCTAATTACATCTATATTAGACTTTATATCATGCAGCCTGTCCAACTCCAACATGGATTGCATCGGCATTCGTATAGATGCAACCGGAGTTTCATTTCTTGGTATTAACCTAAGTTACACTGGACTGCATTAGCATTCCTATAGAGAAAGCAATATGTCTAGAAAATATGGAATGTTAGAAGACAACGAAGGTGCTACTGACTTGAAGCGACTGCTATATGACGATCTTTGTTTATTTATCAGTTTAATGGTGGATGATGTTCTTTAATAATGTACAATATGTTGCTTTCTACAGACGTGCAAGGCATATTAGGGTTTGCAATGAATTAGAGTTTGCAATGAAGTTACAATGTACGTTTTCATACAGATAATTTCGACATTTCAAGTGTTACAAGCATTACATGAAACACGCACGGGTTTATTACAATCGGAATGTAGGAGGAGGGGTATTATCACATGTAACCCGATCAAATAGAATACTCTTTGTTTATTTATCGGTTTAATGTGAATGATGTTCTTTAATACTGTATTGTATGACAAACTAGATAAGGTTGTGCATGAACCAACTGATGGAAATACGTGGCATGCGGATCATATAACGATGTATCGTAACCTTCGACTCGTGTGCGTTTCGAAGGCTACGGTACATCATTATATGATCTGCACGCCACACATTTCCCTCAGTTGGTTCATGTGCAATGTTATCTAACCTGTGGTACAATACAATATTAAAGAATATCATCAATAGAAAACTGATAAATTAACAAAGAGCGTCCTATAGCATAAAAAAATAGGTGTGTACAACTAGTCTCCGCGCCAATCTCTTTTCTTGCTGAGCTCACCTCATCACATAGTAGCACATTCGATGCATGTTCAGGGCACAAAACATGATCATTATCCTATAGCATAAAAAATAGGCATGTTAGAACATTACAGTAGTGATGAGAAATAAGGAATTTTGAAGCACGATTGATTTCTGACTCTAAGTTCATAACAGTAAGAACTAAGAAGACTTCAACAGATCACCTCTGACTTGATAGATGCAAATGATTCGATTATATTACTTGACTGGTTCTAAATGAATGGTAGAATGCACATTCATCTTCAAATAAGTTGATTGGTGTTTGCAGTCTCTTCAAGCCAGTAGTACACTCGTTGTCTTCCTGCGACACAACAAAAACGTAGCAAGGATGTCAGTGCACCATACAGTGAAGAATGTAGCAAGGATGCAAATTATGCATAACTCGTACAAGTTTCGATGTACATAAGAAAACAAGGCTAATAAAACATTACATTACGACACCGAATAACGACCAGACGAGCTCGGTCTGTTGGGACAAACCTTCGCTGAGTGCCCAGGGGTCTTGCATATCCTGCATTTACTTGTGCGGCTAATACTGGTATGTTGGCTGACATCTATGTCATTCCGAAAGCGCCGCATCTACCTTCGCCCCTTCGCTGTTGTCTTCAAGTCCTTGTTCAGGCCCCATTGCACTATATCAGGCCAAAGATCCTCGTACTTCATTTTCAGTCCGTACGAGTGAAACTCTGCACTCTATGTACCGAAAATGTGCTATGTGTCGTAGTACTCGGAGATGTACAACGTACACATCTGCCTCATTTGCGCACACGTCTTTTACACGTGCGAGTATGGCTTGTGCAGGAGCTTTGGCTTGTTGCAGGTGCATGTCGCCACATCACTCAGCGTGTATGCCTGTTTCCTTTCCCCCCTGACATGACTGTTGACGTGTTTTTACCGAAGCATGATCTCGTACTTCCTCCTAAGGCCATCGATCACCCGGATGTCATGCATCCGGGCCTTCTCCATCTTCTTGTCCATGTGCCTCTGCATGTTCTCGGATCACTGCTTGTCTTCCTCCATCTATCGCTTGGCTGTAGTGGCTCTATTGACGAAATAACCAACAGCGCGAGTCCATGTCTCCTCGACTATTGCGGTGATAGGGAGGCACCGCACACCTTTGAGGACGCTGTTGTACACCTCGGATATGTTGGTCATCATAATCTCGTACCTCACAATGTTTGTGTCATACAGAAGGGACTTTCTCAGCATCTTCACGCTCAAGCTTGTTTATGTACGTGCTGGGGTTTGATTTGGCAATCAGTGAAGCAATCTCGTCACAAGGTTGTACGCCTCTTCGTATGTCTCGTATATGGACTCGATGACCTTCTGCTTGGCTCATCGGACCTTGTCGTAGCTGACTGGATAGCCAACTTGATTGGTGACTTCCGACATCAGCAACTTGGGGGGAGACGGACACGTCCACCGCAACTAGGTGCTTGATGAGGTTCGCCACATATACAGAAGTCACATTCCGATGCTGCTGTAGGGGCTCGCTAAGCTCGCAAGTGTGGCCGGTCACCGCCTTGACCGCGAATACCGAACTGAAGATCTTTGCTCGGTGAGCGCTGACCTTGCTAGGGCAACCTTCCACTACGCACCTCACTGCAAAATGTCCGGGGTTAGACCGGTGCACTCGGTACACACGCTGGTGGATAAGGCGTACCATGCTATAGCTTGTTGCATGGCCTCCTTGCTAGGGAAGCGCTGCCCTACTAAGAGGGTCTCGACATCAAACCCCTAGTGGGAGCCTTCTTCTTGCGGTAGTGCGAGCGAACGCACTGCGACATCCTTAAGTCTCGATGCCACGTAAGACACCTCCGATGACAAAATTTCCCCGGTTGGACCACCAGCCTGGTGTGCGTCATCGTCGCTACCATCTGAGCTTGGGTCGGTGTCCTCGTCGAACTCCAACACGAGAGCCTGGTCCGGTAGATACTTGTGGCAGTCAATGTGAGCCGACCACTATTCTGTCCCCTCGTTTTGCACAAAATTATGCGCGGGGCAATCCTTTGAGGCAGCACATTCCGTGCTACTATCTTCAGGCTCGGGCTGTGCTTGCCCGCTTGTAGAGGCCCCGACATCATCAAGGTAGCCCGCTGCCCTGGGTACGAAATTCATGTACACCATTAGCCTCCCATAAATGGCCGCCTCGGGCTGGGAGGCAATCTGCATGTACTGGCTCCATGCTACGCTTTCAGCCACCTTGACGAGCTCCCACACATCATTCGTGCAGACGATCCCCTCGATCACAACTTTCTTTCTCGTTGCCTCCGTGATGAACTCCCTCTGGATGCAATTCCGAAGCTCATGAATATTCATTGCATCGAGTCTCTCCGCCCAGACCACCTTGTACTGGCATCTCAACAGGTCCAACCCGTCAGGTCCGGCCCGTACGAGACCATCGCCATAAAAAACATACAAGTCTTGCATGTTCGACGTTACCTAAAGCCACAACAACCCCATCCGCGGTACATTTGTGTAATTAGATACAACAAATTGCATGCAAGTGTTGGATTACATATGTGTAATTAGATACGACTAATTATTTACCATTAAACTAATTAACAGAGACTAAACTAACTAATTATGACTATTTAATTACCACTAAACTAACTAAATGCAAATGATTAATTACCATTACATAAATTACAAGTATTTTATTCGCACTAATTTAATATGCGGGACTGATAACCACTAAACTAATTTCGACTAATTAATTAATTACCAGTGAACTAGCTAATTACCTCTAAACTAATTAATTACCAATAAACTAACTAATTCATAACTAATTAATAACCAATACACTAACTAATTACGGTAATAACGAAAAAAGCATCCGAAAAATTACCTACCCTTCGCAGTAAGCTATAAAAAAAACCAAGCGACAAGCGACGAGCAGCAAACAAATACTTGATCTTCAAAAAAATTAATTATGTTAAGTTCTCTGAGTTCTCAACGATGAGCGCTAGAACGAGAAGTGAAACGCAATTGGGATGAGTGAAGAGCGACTACGAGATTTCGGTATTTATAGCCGAGCGAAGGAGGAGCCGCTGCGTTGGTGTTAGGAATTTCGGATGCGTTGTCTCACGCTAAAGATCTTGAACAGGGGGACGACCATGAGGAGTTGACAGATGTGCGAAGGAGGGAGGATGGACGATTCAAAATATGGACACCGGAGGGGGGCCGTGTGGGAGGGGGGGAGCTGGTGGGAGGGGGGCCATGCGTGTGGGAGGGGGAAAGGGTAACACGTGGCGGGATAAAATGAGTACACTTAAATAGAATTGCGAGGTAAAATCAGAACGAGAAAAATTTTGAAAAAAAATCACACAAGAAAGTACACCGTGTTATGAGCATTCACATAAAATTTCATAATTTTAGGAACTAATTTGCTATATTTTTAAAATGCTACAAAATTCACGGATTATTGGTCGAAACCCTAACGTAACCCTAACCCTAACACACCTTAACATGTGGCGGTCCGGAAGAGACATGTGGCGGTTTGGGGCGGCCGTCGCACGGCGGCCGTGTGGTCAAGGTGCTAATTTTGCAAAAAAAAAATCACTGTGGCTATGTTTGTAAATACAAAACGAAGTCATGCTAATACGGGAAAAAATTCTTCTTTCGGTTCAGCCATTCACGGTCCAACGATGGTTTACTGGTTGGACTGACGGTTCATTAAGGTATAAAAGGTATCTAACATACATCTCATCACAATATTACTCCTTACTAGAAGATCACCCGCGCCAGATGGCGCGGATGTGAACGTCTCAGGTTTTTTTAAAGATTAATCTAGCAATTTGTGTCTTAAATTATGAGTAAGATGTGTTATGATAAGTAAGGTTCTCTCTCTCAGAAATGATGATATTTATGACTGCAGATTATGTAACTACTGATGCATCTATCTAGATGAACGGAATATTTTGGTAAGCAAATAATATGGCACTTAGGTGTAGTATCTAACTACGTCAGAAAGGGAAATATGGAAGCATGTGTATAGATGAAGGGTGACTGCATATGAACATAGCTGAGTTGGAAACGTTTACAAAATAGTTTCTAAAAGAAGTAACAGTATAGTCTAGAGGGGCGATGTAATCTACAACACTAATAGATAGTAGCGTAAAAACGTGTGAGCAAAAGGGATTAGTTGGTCTTGGTGAAGCAGTGATCGCTGTGGTGACTGGGACTACTTTCTGCATAGCCTGTATCAAGTAGTAGTGAGTTAGAAGAGATCATAAAGCACCGTTTTTTGGTTGGATATGGTAGTGCATTATACCCGAGGATGTGTTGATCTGCAGATGGTGCTAGCTATTCAGTTTTTTTATAGATGACTGGGTTTTCTTTGTAGGTGGATCGGTCGTCGAGTGGGTAGGAGGCGATACAGATCTGTGTAAGCAAACATGATCGAGCATTATAGTGAACTGAAGAAAGGAGCAAATTTCTGAAACCTCTGACACAACCTAGGTTGATGTACGAAACCTGTGACACAGTAAGTGGTTTAGATGACTATGGTAACATACCTTTTAGATGGAAAAGTAGGTGGAGTTTCATCAGGTGACGAAATAGTTTTGCCAGTTTGTGTTTTCTAGTGCTGGCAATGTAAATAGGAGAGGTGTAAAAGGTATTTCCAAAAGAGCAAAAAATGTAATGACAATGTAGTGTAAGTAAATATCTAGAAGGTTATATTGTTAATTAATGCCGAACAGATGTATATATAAGGGATAGTATATCGGTTTATTTGTTTGATTTTTTAAAGTTTTTTCGTGATGCATGTAAGTTAGATGGTAGTATCGAACTGGAGTGTCATAAGCAGTTATGTACAATGAGTAAACGTAACATACAATAGGTATTGATATCAAATATTCCAAGGATGTAGCAAATAAGTGTAGATAGGTGACGTTGTAAGTATGTGTTTCTACATGTGAATAATAGTATGAATAATGGATATAAGCTAGGAGTGTGAATTCAGTGGCAATCTAGGTAAGATGTATGTAAAATTTGCATCCTTTTTTGGTAGGTATACTTCTGTATCCATAGGCTGTGCTGTAGATGCGTATTTAGGAAATAGGTTTCTGCGAAAAGGATGTGATGGAGGGATGTTTCCTCTAATGCATGAAACAATAAATAGAAATGATCTCACAGAGAGTAGAAGGGTGTCGGTAAGAGGGAGATGCTGTCAGTGTTCAATAAAAAATGTACTACGATGAATGTAAATACCTGAAGGGAGTGTTCTTTGGTGTCGACTGTTTTACTGCTGAAAGCGGTGTTTTCGGAGGATGGTCAGCTCCAAACTTAGGAAGTGGTGAAGAGCAAAGGTGAAATGATTAGTTAGTAGGGAAATGAAGAGGAACATCTGGAATGTTATCAGTATGTATGAATGAAAAGTAGGTAGGTGCTACTAAAATATGATGCGTAATTAAGGACATCTATTTTACGTAGTACTGGTGATGGGTTACGTGCGTAGTAATTTTTTAAATGGGAGGAGATATAGAAACAGTTTTGCTAGATACAAATTTGTGCAGGACGATTAGAAAAAGGAGCATAGAGATAGATATGTAGCTATGGTGTAGAAATTAAAGAGTGATATCGCTGGTTATGTATTATTGTGGGGTTGGCTGTAGAAGCACATATAAGAGAGTCAAATGGATTATTCAATGAAAGCTGCCATACATTATTAAAACACGAGAGTTATAACAGGTACGTTAACGGAATCTATATAAAGGTTATTATATGGTAGCATGTAATATGAAGTCTATCTGACAGACAGTACGGAAGTTACCCTGTAAGAAGTTGAGGAGTAGGCACAACTAAGAGCTTGTAGACACGAGAGTTATATGGTTGTATTCTACCTATACAGCTACAACAAGTAAAATACTAACCCTGTTTTCCGAGTAGAAAGAATTTAATCGGGGGAAAGTTAAAAGTGAAAAATTCAGAAATTTTGGGGAATTTAAGAAACTGGGCCCCCGGCCTAGGCTTCCTCTGCCTTGTGGCCGGCCTCCAGGCCCAATTGAGGGAGGTGCCCATGGGCCCTCAGCCCAAGCCGCCCCACACCCCCTTAAACCCTAGCCGACCCCATCCCCTCCCCTTTCCCACCCCTTGGCCGCCACAAACCCTTCCCCTTCCTTGGTGCCGCCCTATCTCTCCCTCCATTGGTGCCGCCCCTTTCCCTCCTGGTGGCTGCCCCTGCTGTGGTGCCTCCCCATCTCACCCACGGAGCTCCTCGCTGCCGGCCTTCGTGAGGAAAAGAGGAGGTGGACAACATTGAAGTCGGCCAAAAGAGGGAAGGAGAGGGTGAGGAGAAGGGGGATCATCTTATTCAAGGATTGTTCGTCGTCTTCCTAAGGGTCTTCAAGGGTAACGAGATGCTTTCATTGCTGTTTGATGATGTTTAGATGTGAAATTAGATTAGTTGGATTGTATCGAAAACATGCTGTTAGAATCCAGATCTGTCCAGTAGATTGCGTGGCCAATTTCGGTTTCTTAGAAGCCAAATAGAGATATTTAGATAATGTTCTTAGCTTTCTGTGGCCGCCAAGAACACATAATTCTGACTTACGGATCAAAAGTTATGGTCTGATCTTTACCGCTGTCCTAAAATCCCGACGAGATTGAACTATCAAGTTGTCTTCTAAATTATGATTATGTTAATGGCAGATTCAAAGTTTTCACCCAACTAAGTTATTGTAGAAATTTTTATAACCTTTCCATAATGATAAAGAACACCCTAATCGGAGTTGTAGATCAAAAGTTGTGACATATTCTTTACTACTGTCTTTTTCGTATAGACAGATTCTGTCTTATACCTTCATCTACCTGTTAGCACATTATTTTGGTCGAATTGGGTTATCTCACCAACTAGGATTTTGTAGATATGTTCGTTAAGTTTCCATAGGATCTAGGTTCACCTCGTTCCGAGTCCCAGATCAATGGTTATGAGATATTCCGTGCTGCTGTCCAGATTCGTTTATGTGATTGTGTTGTCTGTTTTTAGAATAAGTCTATTAGTTAATTCTTGGGTTGTCGAGAAGGTGTTGTAGAACGTCTCTGGTAGTGTCCTGTACCATGTTGTTCTTATTTCGAGTACTTACTTGTGTAGGCGGAGAGGCTTCAGGTTTAGGGGCACCTTCGTTGCCTACTAACGCGTCGCATCGTGGAAGACAAGTACTTTGATGTTCTTAAGATTAGTGAATGCTGAATGCTTGATGTTCGTATTGTATTTTTCTATAATACATGAGAATATTCAATGTTTATATTCCTTTCATATGTGTTATTTCCATGATTAGAGATGATGTCTTTCATTATTCATATTTCATTCCATACATCCATTATTCATGTTTCATCCACGGGAGTGGATTATAAAGACCCATCAATTCCAGTATGGGCACGTAAGACCCACCATTCCAATGTGGGCAGACTTGGACACCCGTATGAAATGTTCTTCATACGGGATTTGGATCCCCGTATTTTGTTAAATGCGTGTTTAAGTGAACACCGACGGGTGTGTCCCTAGCTATACCGGTATAAGCATGTGTGCAGTCTTTTCATTTCATTCAATCCATTCATTCCATTCATTCACATATTCATTCGGTGTTATGTTCATATCCTTTAAAGGTGTTGTCTTGTTCATATTTGTTGTATGTCCACTTATTCACTGTACTTGCTGAGTCTCGGACTCATTCTTGCTTTGTTTGTTTATTTTAGGTGATCATTGATGATGGCTCTATTGGGAGGGAGTAGACACGCACTATTCGTTCACTTCACCATATTCCAGTTTCAATAATGGAACTTAGTTTCTATCTTTCATTCGTTAATTGATGAACTATAATAAATAAATTTAGATGGTGAATGATACCTTGTGCTATGTTATAGTTGATTAAGTACTACTTGTGATCTTTGATCATCCCTTCGATATAATTATTTGGATTCAGACTATTTTCCTACTATTGTTCGGTTCAATGTTGAACTCTTTTTGTCTTTAGATGAGATATTGTTAAATCATTCTGCATTATGGTTGTATGTTAATTTATTTAGGTGACATCTTGGCTTCCGAATAGCCAAAGTGTTACATAACTAGTCAGCACAGCTAAGAGGTTGTAGAATCGGAAGTCATACTGGTGAGATCTTCCATGTTTGTAGGTTTAACATCAAGAATATTAAAACTCTGACAGCTAATTTTCAAACTGCAAAGATTTATCCGAAAATCGTCTGATGATATGAATGGCTTGCCATCACTGTAGAGAAAAGAACAGGAAGTAATATATGTCACTAAAAAATGACCAGAGTACAGGTAAGCTAAATGTATGTAGAGTTCAAATGAGCAAAATCTATAGTAACTATGTATGGAAGGTGGGTGACGTTGTTTTAATTTCTCTTAAGGCTAATGATATAGCTACTTATATACAGCTCAACCACAAATGAAGGTCAACATATATAAAAATTTCTAAACACAAGAAATATGATACCACTAAATTAAAATAGCCTTTGGAGGACGACCTAGCTGAACCTAGCTTAAAAATGGAACTATCTTCATGTAGACTTTGGGGTATGATTGAGTAAGCGTTGAAGCGAGCTCTAAAAAAACTATAGAGCAATGTTACTATATCAGACAGTAGTCATGGGTTTGTTAGGCTTCCACTACCCTAATCTGAGTAGAAGTAGCTGAAGAACATTAAAGCATGTGTGACATTCCCGATATTATCAAGCAAAGAGACCATATAAAAGATATTCACAGGGCCACTCGGTACTTCAAAGGGCAAACCATCTTGACATAACATATATCTAATCCAATCAAACAGTTGTTAGCTTGAGGCACTGCTAGAAACGTGGAACGATTATATCTACAGGAGACATCATGATCGCAAGAAAGGGAGTCTATGTGAGAATATAGCCTGACAATCTATATCCAAAAGACAATTTAATGGCAAGTCTAAGAAATAAGAGAATCATGTTTGGGTTCTTAAAAGTGCCTAATAGCTCAGACTATTGCCTTTACTGGAGAGGCCTCATATGCTGAATAATCATAGCTGCAAAAGGAAACCAAGTGAACAACTTTAGCCACATGCAACATACAACACGCTGGTTACATTCATGAAAGCAAAAATGGCAGGATCTGAATGCAACATACTTGAACATGGTCTATATGGTTTTTGGTGTAAAGAAAAGCCACAATCCCATCAGATTCAGATAGCCTTTTTCTCTGGTGGTGGATTTAGCATAGATCAAGATAGACAGAATTAAGCATAGAGTAGCCACGTCACTAAGAAAAGGGCCTCCGTCTCTCCCCCAGGACCCTAGATCAAGATAGATATCATTAAGCATATAGAGCAGCATACAGCCTAAAGAACCAAGGACATATAATTTAAGGCAACCATTCACCTTCTCGGCTCATCTAGCAATCATTGTATGAATTAACAGCCCCATCCCATGGTATGAATAAAGGATGCTAGTCAACAACTTTGAAGCACCAGCAATAGAAATCCTTTGCTTGTTCACAAGCTCATGGAGTCGGCACTGAAAAGAGCCCAACATCAGTCCTACTCTACAAAGATGAAATGCAAGTAATAACTACAGCCCAGTGGAAATCTTATCATAAAGGATGCTAGTCAACAGCTTTGAAGCACCAGCAATAGAAATCCTTTGCCTGTTCGCAAGCTCATGGAGTCGGCACTGAAAAGATCCCAATATCAGTCCTACTCTGCAAAGATGAAATGCAAGTAATAACTACATCCCAGTGGAAACCTTTTCTTGATCCCAAAGCTCCTATGCAAAAATAGGGCAACCAGCAGATAATGCTCATGCAAGGGCAAGTTTACAAAAAGGGCCAGGGCCTGTAAAAAGGAAAACCCATTTGGAATCATTATATGGCCGATTGAGATCAGTGATCTCCACATGTGGCAGAACAAACCCCAAAAGTAGAATCTTAAAACTAAAGATCACAATTTCCTATTGCCTTCCTCAAAACCATAAAGGACACAAAGCAGTGTGTGTAACAATTGGACGTTCATGAAATATATGCATTCAATCCATCTCCCATCACATGCCATGGTCATTAGAGAAGCAAACCTGAATCCAACTGTAAATCCTAGCAAACTACAAAGTAATCAATACAAAATACATCATATACTCCATATCCTAACTAAAGATTCATTTCCCCCCTCTTGAGATGATAAAGTTTGAGGCTCTGTGTTGTTCACATGTTGGAATGTCATCCTACCAGGCACACCAAATTTCCCCCTTTCACCATCGATGCAGAAACTAAGAACAATCAATCGCGAAATGAAGACCCACCTTCTCTAGCAGTTCTTGGTGGAAGAGGGCGCCGTGGGCGCGGCAGGAGCGGTGCTGCAGCTCTAAGTAAGTGGCAGCGGAGGTCCGTGTAGTTAGGTGGGAGGTGGGAGGACGGATGCTGGCAAGGCGCTCGCGGAGGCAGGCGGGGCCGAAACCGGTGACGACGATGCTCGGTTAGAGGCATGGACGGGAGACGAAGGGGAAGAAGGTGGGGCAGCGGGGTAGGAAGAGGGACGCAGCGGCAACGTTGGTGGAGAGGGGCAGAGAAGGGAGAGGGAGGGGTGAACAGGAGTTTGAGAGGGAGAGTTCCGCGGCCGTGCGGTGTTGGAGGGAGTACCTGCGGTGGGGATATGGATGGGAGACGAAGGGAAAAAAAAGGCGTGGCAGGAGTAGCGCTGCGGCTCCAAGTAGGCAGCGACGGAGGTCCATGTAGTTTAGGTGGGAGACGGGAGGGCGGATGTTGGTGAGGCGCTCGCGGAGGCTGGCGGGGCCGAAACCGGTGATGGTGATGCCCAGTTAGAGGCATGGACAGAAGGCGAAGGGGAAGAAGGAAGGGGAAAAATGAAGGGGAAGAAGGTGGGGCAGTGTGGTAGAAAGAGGGACGCAGCAGCGACGCTGGTGGAGAGGGTCAAAGAAGGGAGAGGGAGGGGTGAATGGGAGTCAGAGAGGGAGAGTGCCACGGTCGCGCAGCTCTAGAGGGAGTACCTATGGTGAGGGTATGGATAGGAGGCGAATGGGAAAAAGGAAGAGGAAGAAGGTGGCATGCAGACCGAGGGGGAGGTGGGGGAGGAACGGGAAGAAGCGGAGGGAGCGACGGTGGCTGGCGAGGGAGATGGAGCAGGCGGCGCAGGAGGGAGAGGGCGGGGATTGGTGGCGGAAGGGAAGCAGCGAGGGGAAGAGCGGCGGCGCGGGACAGAGCAAGAGAGGAGGCACGAGGAGAGTGAGGAACGGGATGAGGATGAGGTTCCTTTTCTGGGGTGATGTGGCTCGAGCGAGTTCGTGACGCAGGCGATGTGGGACTCGCGAGCGCCTCTCGTTCCCACAACACGCACCGAGCGGGATCCGACGGCCAGGCAGGGCCGCGCGCTAGATCAGTGGGTTGCTGTTTTCCAGTCGACGTAGCCACCGTCGGAAGGCTCCCTTTCCACCAAGAGTTAATTTTAGTAATAAGGGTGGATGAATCACCGCGCAACCAGCCCCTCCACGTCGCATTTTCCCAATTTTTAGCCAATCAGGTGCGAGTCGTCTCTTTGTCATTCGATCGCAGCAAGCGGGCCGATTGCAACCAGCGAGTGAGCCTCGTGATGCTTCCTGTCCCTCCCCCTGCAGTTCTTCCCCTCGCCCACCATGCCCAGTGGTGATCCCTCGATTCCCGCTCCCGTCCTCCCCTTCACTAGCGCCGCCCACCTCCTGCCCCCCTCTCTCTGCGCTTTTCCTCCCTCCCAGCACCACCCACCTCCTACCCCTCTCTCTGTGCTTTCCTCCCTCGCTCTCTACTTTATCTCGCTGACGTAGTCACCGTCATTCTTTGTCAGATCAGGACCGCAGCGCACTCCTTTTCCCCTCAGCCTCCCGTTCCCTTTCTCTCCCTCCTTAGCCACCCCTCTCCGCTAGCTTCGTCGGCCCGTCCCTCTTTATCCCATGTCACCCCCTCGATCTGCGATTTCCTGAGGTGGGTCGATTTGGATCCCCGCTCTTAGCTTGGCCTCAGCGAGTTTTCTTTTCTTGTGTTTATAATAGGTTCATGCCTTGCTTCAGATGATCAACAACTGTTCATTTCATTATGATTTGTTCTTGCAGGTGGTGGTGGTGGATTTTCCTTGCTCGGTTCGTGATTTGCCCATTCAGATTCTGCTGATTAGTGCAGGGTCGTCTCTACGATTTCCTGAGGTGGGTCAAATTGGATCCCTGCTCTTAGCTTGGCTTCCACGAGTTTATGTTTCTAATATGTTCATGCCTTACTTCCGATGATCAACAACATGGTAAACAACAAGCTATTTCTAGATCTGGAAAGCAGCTTTTTTTAGTTTTTCTTTGATTTTCTCATCAGATATATGTGTCCATGTAAATATATTGGACCATACAAACAGTACATACACACGTTGAATAATATCCATCAGTAGTTCTACTTCTAGTTCTACAAAGCAGCTTTTTCCTTTAGTTTTTCTTGGACTTTCTCATCAGATATATGAGTCCATGTAAATATATTAGACCATGTAAATAGTCAGTACACACACTGCATAGTATCCATTAGTAATTCTTCTGCTATTTTGATTACATGACAGTACACATGTAGAGGTAATTTTTTCGCTTACTTTTAGTAGCTTTTACCAGATACATGAGAGACGAACGTTTTCTTTTCTTGTGTTTCTAATATATCCATGCCTTGCTTCTGATGACCAACAGCATGTTGAACAACAAACTGCTTATTTTGTACATTCATTTCTTCATTGCAAAACAATTAAATAATATGCATTTCACTAAAATTTATTAGATTCGCTAGTATATTGAAGCATTTTCCCTATGGTTATGCTTAGCCTTGATGGTTACTACACCAATGACTGTTTCTTTTTTTAGCCCTACGCAGTATCTTGAATAACTATCTTTACTTAGATGCTTCAGCAGAAATTTCCACTACATAGATATGCATTTAGTTTACTACTAAATAAATGTATTATTATCTCATCAATCCTTTCCACCTACCAAAAAAAGCTCCTTATAAAAAAAATACGAAGGACAGTCACTATTCCAGTGCCTAGCTCTCTGAGGAGTGCATCTTGTAGAAGTTCATATTGATTAGAGTTGCTTGATCCAATGATCTATCACTCTCTGCGATGAACAAGTCAGCCATTTGTTGAATCTTGAATACAATCCTTCTTTCATACTATTAACTAAACTACAAAATAATCAAACTTTTGAATCAGCACACTGCAGGTATTGTTGTGCTGATGGTTTGGTTTTTCTTCAAAAACAAGAAAGAGAAGCGGCAGATCACACACATTTCTCGTGATGAAACCCTTTCAAGTCTACCTGTGCGACTGTTGACCAAGCGCATTATTGAGCTTGTGCAACTCCGAGACATTACTAGGCCAGTTAGTATAATTCTCTTTGTATCTTTCATGCTTAATAGCTAGGTGTTGACATTTCCTAAAGTGCATACATTTTTTTCAACACACACATACTGCATTTCTTTTAAAAAAAATTCATTTGGTAACTTGTAGATTGAGAGGTATTTTAGGTTATATTGGCAGGTTCAAAAGCATCTGTTACTCGAGCAATGCAGCGAGCCGAGAGGTACCTGACTGAAGCTCAAACAAGGCGTTCTTCTAATTCATGTGGTCTTTGGTGCTTCTCAGAATGCACAAACTCTTTGTGATGAACAAGTAAGTCATTTGTTGAATCTTGAATACAATCCTTCTTTCACACTATTAACTAAACTACAAAATAATCAAACTTTTGAATTAGCGCACTGCGGGTATTGTTGTGCTGGTGGCTTGGTTTTTCTTCAAAAACAAGAAAGAAAAGCAACAGATCACACACATTTCTCGTGATGAAACCCTTTCAAGTCTACCTGTGCGACTGTCGACCAATCACATTATTGAGCTTGTGCAACTTCGGGACATTACTAGGCCAGTTAGTATAATTCTCTTTGTATCTTTCATGCTCAATAGCTAGGTGTTGACATTTCCTGAAGTGCATACATTTTTTCAGCACACACATACTGCATTTCTTTTAAAAAAATTCATTTGGTAACTTGTAGATTGAGAGGTATTTTAGGTTATATTAGCAGGTTCAAAAGCATCTGTTACTTGAGCAATGCAGCGAGCCGAGAGGTACCAGACTGAACTGCTCAAACGAGGCGTTCTTCTAATTCCTGTGGTCTTTGGTGCTTCTCAAAATGCGCAAACCAAACCAAGAGGCTTTAGTACTACAAGATCTGCTGCATCAGTTCCTTCAGTTGGGGTCAGACCACTCTTACAAATTGGCTAAATACCAAAAAACCCTGGCCTGCTTTTTAGTTTGTATATTTCATACAAATGACTTGGGACCTTTATCTTTCTGATACGATAATGCAACTTCCCTTTTGACAGGATGACTTTGAGAAGCGTAGTGAATCTATTGTGGCAAAATCACGGTTCAGGGCTGAGGTTCGATTTAAGGCTGATATCAAGTCAGTCATTTGTTGAATCTTGAATATAATCCTTCTTTCACACTATTAACTAAACTACAAAATAATCAAACTTTTGAATCAGCACACTGCAGGTATTGTTCTTCTGGTGGCTTGGTTTTTCTTCGAAAACAAGAAAGAAAAGTAGCAGTTCACATAAATTTCTTGTGATGAAACCCTTTCAAGTCTACCTATGCGACTGTCGACCAATCGCATTATTGAGCTTGTGCAACTCTGGGACATTACTAGGCCAGTTAGTATAATTCTCTTTGTATCTTTCATGCTCAATAACTAGGTGTTGACATTTCCTGAAGTGCATACATTTTTTTTTCAGCACACACATACTGCATTTCTTTTTAAAAAATTCATGTGGTAACTTGTGGATTGAGAGGTATTTTAGGTTATACTGGCAGGTTCAAAAGCATCTGTTACTCGAGCAATGTAGCGTGCCGAGAGGTACCAGACTAACATGCTCAAATGAGGCGTTCTTCTAATTCCTACGGTCTTTGGTGCTTCTTAGAATGCGCAAACCAAACCAAGAGGCTTTGGTACTACAAGATCTGCTGCATCAGTTCCTTCAGTTGGGGTTAGACCAGTCTTACATATTGGCTAAATACTAGAAAAAAACTAGCCTACCTTTTAGTTTGTATATTTCATACAAATGACTTGGGACCTTTATCTTTCTGATAGTATAATGCAACTTTCCTTTTGACAGGATGACTTTGAGAAGCGTGGTGAATCTATTGTGGCAAAATCACGGTTGAGGGCTAAGGTTCGATTTAAGGCTGTTATTATATCTCCTGAACAATGGGAAAGGTGCCTTGTCTTTTACCTTTTCCTTTCATATATCTACGTTTTGTTCCTATACTGTATATATTTCTTTAAAGAGTAACTAGAATGTATTTTTCATATGATTTTACTATTTCTACATGGCACAACAACATAGGATGTATACTTAGACGGTATAGCAGGATAAAAAATATACACATTTTTAAAATTTATGGCCAAACAAATAGGCTTATGATCCACTCTGCAATGTCAAAAAAATTCTGGTCTGCCCCTAAACAGCACAAACCATTAGCGTTAAAAGCCGTGTCACCCGTTTCCACTAATAATGTTTGCTGTTTTGTGCCAATTCAGCATTACAATGGACATAGTTAGCAGGAAAACAGAAGAAAATGATCAAAATTACTCTATTCCCTTTGTTTACCATTCACTCACATCCTTAGACATAGTTAGACAAGAGATTTTTGGAATATATAAGGTAGGTATTTAATGAAGACAAAGTTATGTCGATGTCATCGCAAACATGCAAAATTATGAGGGTTTTTTAGATAATGGAAGAGGACACCCTCTCCTGGCCTCTGCATCAAAGATGCACACAGCCTAATTTATTAAAAAGTATAAGGTACCATAGTAGCCAAACTGTTAAAACTGGCAAAGCCTTACAAGCCAAACTTGACTGACATATAACCTCAACTGAAATATAAACTCAAGCATTACAAATTCTTTCACTAAACCGCCACCCATGAGCATTTAAAATTTGCTTCGCCATAACCTCCAGACGGATGCTTCCATCCAGTATGGACTCCTTCGTCCGGTTTGCAGGGTTTGCCCAAGCCCTCACCCGATTCCGGTCAAAAGGATAACCTGTAATGGATTAGTAACAATCTTTTTATTAAAAACGGCATCATTCCGGCATAACCAGATAGACCAACATAAAGCACTAGCTCCCACCAAGAGCTGTGTCTTTAACATTGTTGGAATTCCGGCTAACCAATTCCCGAACATGTTTGCTATGCTCAGAGGGGGAGATAAATTAAACGCACAACTGACAACCCACCAAGTGAGACGCGCAAAAGTGCAATCAATAAAAAGATGCTGAATTGTTTCCTCTTTAATACAGAAACAACACTGCTTACTTCCCCTCCAATTTCTTTTAAGTAGATTATCTTTAGTTAAGACCACCCCTCTTTTGAGATACCAAAGGAAAATTTGTACTTTTAAAGGAATTTTTATTAGCCAAAATAGATTCCTAATAGGGACTTGATCATTGTTAATTAGAGCCCCATAGAATGATTTGACCGTAAATAGGCTAGATTTATTTAAATTCCATCTAAAGGTATCCTTTTGAGAGCTTAACTGTAAATTAGCAATTCTCAAAACTATATCATTCCAAGCATGTAATTTGGGACCAATAATTGGTCTACGGAAAGAAATATTTAAGGGTGACGATCTCATACTTGATTGCCACCAGTATCCCCTTACGCCTTACCACATTATAAAGAATAGGGTCTTGTCTTTTCAACGGAGACTCACCTAGCCAAGTATCTTCCCAAAACCTAGTTTGGCTTCCATTTTGAACCCGAAAGACCCAAATCAAGAAATTGATCTTTAATTTTCAAAAGCCCGACCAAAAATGAGAAGTCCCAACTTTATTAACCACTGCGAAAGACTTTTGTCTCCCAAATACTTCCTCTTTAGCAACAATTGCCAAACACCTTCTTCATTTAGCGTTTAAATAGCCATTTCCCAAGAAGGCTTTTATTTTTATGCCTAAGTTTGGAACACCTAGACCGCCATGCTCTTTGGGTGAACAAACTACACTCCATTTAGCTAGTCGGTACTTACGTTTATGATTATCACTCTGCCAGAAGAATCTAGAACGATAAAAATCTAGTCGTTTGAGGACTTGTCTAGGCACTTGAAAAAAAGAAAACATAAACATAGGTAGACTGCTTAGTACCGAGTTAATAAGTACTAAACGTCCCCCCACAGACATACTTTTTCCTTTCCAACTACTAAGCCTTTTCTCAATTCTATCCTCTACCCCTTTCCAATCACTATTCCTTAACTTTTTAAAATGGATAGGAATGCCCAAGTACCTGAACGGAAAAGCACTCACTTCACAACCAAATAATCTGCAGAATCGAGGTTCAAGACTTTGGCGAGCCAAAACAAAAATCTCACTCTTATGAAAATTAATCTTTAAACCCGATAAATGTTCAAAGACACAAAGAATAAGTTTCAGATTTTGGCTTGTTCCAAATCATTATTCAAAAAGAGGATCGTGTCGTCAGCATACTGTAATATCGACAAACCATCATCAATAAAGTGAGGAACTATGCCTGTTAAAAGGCCTGCTTCTTTAGCTCGAGAAATAAAAATGGCAAGCATGTCTCCTACAATGTTAAAAAGGATAGGAGACATAGGATCACCTTGTCTAAGACCTTTCTGAGTTTGAAAAAAGGAACCAAGGTCATCATTAACTTTAATTCCAACACTCCCTCCCTTAACAATACTTTCCACCCAGGAACACCATTTAGCAGAGAAACCTTTCATTCTTAAAGTTTGAATTAAAAACGGCCATTTAACCTTGTCATAAGCTTTCTCAAAGTCTATCTTGAAAACTATTCCATCTAAATTCTTTTTATGCAATTCATGAATTGTTTCGTGAAGAATAACAACTCCATCGAGAATAAACCTCCCCTACATAAAAGCCGACTGGGAAGGTCTAACCACCTTTTGAGCTACCCCCATAAGCCTATTAGTAACAACTTTAGTAAAAATTTTAAAACTCACATTTAAAAGACAAATCGGTCTGTACTGTTGAATTTGTTTAGCGTCCACTTTTTTGGGAAGCAAAGTAATGATCCCAAAATTCAAGCTATAAAGATGAAGCGAACACTTTTGAAAATCATGGAACATAGCTAACAAGTCAAATTTAATGACATCCCAAAACACCTGATAGAACTCGGCAGGGAAGCCATCTGGCCCAGGTGCTTTATTATGTTCCATTTGAAAAATTGCTTCCTTCACCTCTTTTTCAAGAAACGATTACAGAAGGTAATTATTTTCCACCTCAAACTTGAGGTATGTCATTTACTGCACAGATCAACCATAGAAACATGATTATTTTCGAAGGGCCAAACAAAACTTTATAATAATTAGTGATGTACTTTTTAATTGTACATCGCCTCGAATAATTCCTTCCTCCTGTTCGAGTTGAAAAATTCTTTGACGTCTATGTTTCCCATTCGCAATCAAATGATAATAACGCGTATTTCTATCCCCCTCTAAAAGAAACTTCGCTTTGGACCTCTGATACCACTTAACTTCTTCTTCTCTTAGCATATGAGCCAATCTCTCATTAGCAGTCCTTTTAATATTAAGCTCATGATCAGACAACCTCACAATCTCAGCCTTTTTATCAAGCTCATCAATTAATAAATTAAGCTCTATTTTTTCTTTTTTGTATGTCCCACTGATATTTTTAGCCCAACCACGAAGAAAGCTTCTGAGAGATCTGACCTTACACTGCCAAATTTGTAAGGCTGAATGCCCATTAGTATCTTTTTTCCACACATCTGCCACCAACTCCCTGAACCCGTCCCTGCCCAACCAACCTAATTCAAATTTGAATAAAGGCTGACTTCCTCTAAAAGAAGCCGCTCTCGTATTTAAAAGCAAGGGTGTGTGGTCCGATAAAGATCTTTCAAGGGCATTTACCGTGACCAAAGGAAATTTTGACTCCCAATCTATATTCATTAAGACCCTGTCCAGCTTTTCAAAGGTAGGATTAGCTAAAGAATTGGCCCAAGTAAATTGTCTTCCTGATAACGTTATTTCTCTTAAATCCAAATTGTTAATCACAGCATTAAACAAGAAAGGCCACCTATACTCAAAATTAGCATTATTTTTTTCATCTGCGTGCCTGATGATATTAAAATCACCCCCAATTAAAATAGGAAGCGATTCTTTCCTACAAGTATGAACAAGTTCAGTAAGGAACTTTTCTTTGAATTGAGTTTGAGTTGCACCATAAACAGCCACAAGGATCCATTGGAAATCATCCTCTCTGTTTTTTAGATGGAACTTAACATAAAAATCACCAACATCAATAGAGCTAATATCGAACATCCGAGTATCCACCCCCTAAAAGGATACCCCCCGACCGCCCTTGAGGGGGAGAGAAATGCCATAAAAAATTCCGCCCACCACAAAGATGGCTAAGACAGGCCACAGAAAATTCCTTTTTACCAGTTTCTAGAATGGCCACAAAATCTAAATGCTGTTCCTTAACCAACTCACTAATATAACGATGTTTAGCCAAGTCTCCCAGACCTCTGCTATTCCAAAAAAGACCTTTCATTTTAACTTTAATGTAATTGGCCTATTGTGGCTATTCTTTTTTTTCGACCTCTTTTTATAGGTCACTAAAGTAAAATTGGATTGGTCATCCTCTAAAGTACCATCCAAATCATTGCAGAAGTGGTTGAAGGCAGATAAATCATTGCAATCTAGAGTTTCATCTTCTATATCTTCTACTTCTACCATTTCTTTATTTTTAACCTTCTTAGTTCAATATTCTTAAGATTGTTAATTGAACTACCAATCTCAGAATTATCCACTCCTAATGATATGCCAATGCTAGTAACTTTTTCAACAAGTTGCTCATCAGAAAAAGACATAAATGAAATATTATTGCAGGACTTACTTGGATTGCTTGAATCAATTTCGAGGTTTCGCACTTTCGCCCGTCGTATAGCCTTTTGGACGAGGTCATCATCACCAGACTGTTGTTTTTTAATACGCTCACTCTGCCGAGGCTCCACCGTAACCTCCTTGTGAATCGAAGGTGACCGAAAAACCCCCTCAGCTTTGGAAGAACTAAAGCTCCCCTTGCAGTTCTTGGCTAACCCAGATTCCACTGCAGATTATTGTAAGGCAGAATTCCCGGATCCCTGAGTAACAAAACGGTCAACTTGACCAACGCTGAGCCAAGCATTGTCTTTGACATCACCCGTTCGCCATCTTCCGAGGAAAGCCGCCCGAGCATTGGCGTCGGCTCCGAGATCTGCGCCTCGAGTGTGCTCGACATGAGACTTCAAGACCTGTTCGCCACCTTCCAGAGGAAAGCCGCCCAGAACATTCAGCGATTCCGAGTCCAGCTCCTGAGACGTCATCGATTCCGAGTCCAGCTGCTGAGGATCAACCAATACTCCATCCCGCTGGCCCATGTTCAATGCCAACACTACACTGCCCAGTTCAACCTGTGCCTCCAAAGTGGGCTCGAATGAATACTCAGCACCTGCTGCAGCGTCCTGGGACAGCTCCATAAGCTTAAACAGAGTCTGGCTGACTGCGAGATTGCTCTTGGAGCGAATCAGAAGACACTTCACCGAATTTTTTTTTCAAAGTAACTTCATTTGATATTACAACCGGACTCACTACAGAGCCTTTTGAATCAACCTGTGCCTCCAAAGTGGGCTCGAATGAATACTCAGCACCTGCTGCAGCGTCCTGGGACAGCTCCATAAGCGAAACAGGAGTCACAGCAGCCTGCAGAGATTGCTCCTGGAGCGAATCAGAAGACACTTCACCGAATTTTTTTTTCAAAGTAACTTCATTTGATATTACAACCGGACTCACTACAGAGCCTTTTGAATCAAAATGAGTCTTACCAGCTTCATAATCCTCATCAGACTCACTTCTATCTACTGTATCCCCCTCCTGTGAACCTTTAACAGAATGAAAATCTGTTTCAGTAGGTTCTATCCCAGTAGCATGAAAGTCTTTCTTTACGTCAACTGACCTCCTGAGTGAAGCACCGGCATCTCTCTCAAAAGAACAAATTGTCGATACCCCATTGTAGTTGTCCTCGACTGGCCACTTGGCCAGAGCCATCAGCCATCGCAAACCCTTAAATTATGGAAAATACCATCCTTGACTAACGCGATTCAGGAATGTAACCTGGAAGAAATAGAGGAGGAAAAGCTTTTTAAAAGTTCTAAATATTAAAAAAAAGGCAAATGGGCCAGATAAGGAGAAAGGCCCGAGTCTTGTATTTAAGATTACTAAAGGGCTGCATACAAAACTGTACCAAATCTCAATAGTCTGTTAGCACAACATGCAGAAATTTTAATCGCACAGAAAGGTTCAGCACAGTCCCCAACGGTATGTGCACTACTCTCTAAACCTGATATAGCTAATCAACTGCTCATAACATGGATTTGATTGGATGCTTATATAGCTACCTCCCTCACCAAACAAAGATACATAACACTCAGTCGAGGCCACAACTCCAGTAGAACAAGAGCTTGCTCCTCACCTAATGGCCTCCAAACGGTACATCTCCTTATGATAGTTTTCCTCCTTATCAAGAACAACCAAAGGAAGCTGCTCTTTTACAGTACAGTAATGTTCATGCGTACAACATCATATATATCTTTAAAATTATTTTTATGCTTACAGTTGTACAACCTCTCGATCTATCTCAAAGATGGCTAAGAAATTGTTCAAAGATGACGACGAAAAACCCGTTGGGAAAACATAGATCGGTTCGACAAATCTCGAATGATCTCTCTTTATGCAAGCTTATCGCTTTACTTACATACAAATTTCACCTTTTTCCATTTCTTACAGAGCAGACAAATGGTTTCCCAATTTAAAGTATGCGTTCATTTCGTCCCGGGAAAAAAAAAACTTGCTGTGTAAACATAAAACAAATAGTTACATGTCAACTCCAACAACCCAAAGATGTTTTCATGTTTTCTGAAAACCCCTAAAACTACCTTACCTCCTACGGGTTGTATTCACTATTACAACTACCAATTGTCACATTGCTTCTTTCTTTCAGACCAAACTAACAGCTTTCTTCGGTTTCCATATCTACTCAAGTTGTACTCATAAGGGCTAATCATTAGACTAATACACTGTAGTGATACAGATAAAATATGTTATCACAGCTTTCCGGTTCTAATATAGTTCATTTTCTAGGTTAGCATCTTTAATTAGACAGCAGGTCTTCTATTGGCGCAGTTCCCTTTTTATGATCTGTTTGAAATAACTATACCAAGCATCTTTGCAAAGCAAGAATATCCTACTATTCAGTTTGATGATCTCTTTCATAATACAGCCCATCTTCCAAACTAGGAAAAGTATCAGTCAGTCGTACATCCATTCTAGGCCTAGACTGCATACGACAAAAAAAATATGTCGTTTTACGCTACACATTACATAGTTTTCAAAACTAAAACCATGTACAGGAAACCGCCTAAAAGCTAACAATTCTCTATGAACGACCCAGGTCTGACATATTTATGGAATTCTTTATCTTGCAGGAAGCATTAAACATGTCTACAACTTTTGCTAAAACAATATGCGAATCGTCGTGTAAAACGCATTTGCACTGGATTGCCTACTGCTGTGCACTTTTGCTGCCTAGAGACAATCCTATGCTCCTCTCAACAGCAGAACTACTTCAACGATGAATATCGAACTAATATTTATGTTACAGCCACACTCATATCGTACTAATGTTGGTATTACACCCGTGTTGAGACAAAGCAAAGCACAACTTGTTAGACCGAAAAGGCGACTACGGGGGGTGAATAGGAGCACACTCTCTTTTTCTCCTAGATCGGATTCAACACCAATTTCACTCCAGTAGCTATTGAAGCTATGAAGATCAATCTACAAGTACAGCGAAAGACTTGTATTGAATCCAATCCAAAATCTTAAAGCAAAAGACCAAAATTGTGGCAAATGCACGGTCTGACCGGTCTGCGGTCTGACTGACGGTATGAGGGCGGTCTGACCGCACCTAACGAAGAACAGTGAAAACAACCCGAGTTCAAGAACACAAATTGACCTAACTTTTGATCTACAAGGTCAAACTCCACGAAACTTGAGACACACCTTCTCTAAGATATTAGAAACATATTCCAATCAAGGATCGTGAAGATCCATAACAAAGTTCCTATCTTTTAAGATTGAATGAAGGGTGCTCCAAAACCGAGTCAAAATTAAAATATGATCTAAGGACTTGCTCGTGGGTGATTGATGATCAAGATGATCTTAGATGCGTTCCCACATGTCACAGCAAACTAGATCAAGACAAGAAACAAAAAGAAAACTTGCAGATCAAAGAAAGACTCAAAATCACTAAATAGAGAGAAAGAACACAAAGAGACACAACTTTGAGAAATCTTTCTTTGGATTGATTTGATATGATGTTGGTTATAGCCACTCTATCAAGGAGGACAAAAACTCAACACATGAGCACGAAATCAAATCCAACTCTCTAGAACCCTAACCTCCAACTATCCTCTCCCTAAGCATAAAAAGCAAACTAGGGTTTTCACAAATGAAAGGATTAAGGAGGTGCTGGCCAGCACCCTCCTCTATTTATAGTGGAGGCTTAGCTTCTAGAAGGAAAACCCTAATGGGCACCCGTTAAGGCCCACACACAAACGGGTTCACTCATGCACGCATTTGAAAGTGCCATCTTCATCTCCTCTTGACCTAATCCGCTTCTCCTTGCGCCGTCTTGCGCTGCGGGTTGGCAAAAGGTCACCAAGGCAGTATTTAGGTGAACTTACCAAAATACCCCTTCTCGATCTTTTTGCAAAGACCGAGTCCAATCTGCGTGAAGCACTTCCATGTTTCGCCACGTGTAGGTTGATCCAGCGGCTCTCATCATGTCGGCAAGTCTCTCCCATCCGGCTCCCACCGAAACCACCATGGCACTGCACCAACCCCCGCGCCGTTTGATCCAACCCGTCACACCGAACTGCCCGTTCAGTCACCTTTGTCCCTTTTGCGCCATGCTTGACTTCATTGACTTCACCCGACATCCTCGATCGTTCTGGACCTCATCTCTCCAAGCTTAGTCCCGATCATCCTCGCCGTTGACCGTCGTTGACCTTCAAGCAACCTGCACAACAATAGACAAAGAAATCAATTTCGGGAACAAGTTCTTTGCAACTTGACCCACGTTAGTCAAAACATGCATCATGCAACACATATGCACTGAAACCCATGAATATGACCTAACCAAACAATCATCGCGAGTTGGCCGATGAACAAGTCAAAATCGATCAGACCACCACTTTGGCCGGTCTGATCACCCCCTGGCCAGTCTGACCGCCACCTGTTGGCCGGTCTGACCGCCCAGCTGGAATTTAGCCAATTTTCCTCCTTGGAAATTCGAAACCTTCTGAAAATTATAAACGAATAGAACTTTTGACTCGAAGCTCCAAAAATTATGAGACCAAGTGTAGGAGAATCCCCTCTCTTGCCTACACCCTCTATTTTTTGGCCCGGCCTCAAAATCAAAAATCTATTTTGGCCGGTCAGACCACCACCCAATGGCCGGTTTGACCACCAGCCACTTAGCCCGAGCTTGAGTTGAGGCCTGGCCGGTCTGACCACCACACAGGCCGGTCTGACTGCTACACAATGGCCGGTCTGACCGCCTGAGACCTGACAACATTTTGAAGTTTGCCGAAAATGCGTGTTTCAACAAACCTTCAACGCCATTGCCAATTGTATCATCATCCTAAGATCGTGAGCATATCCCCATGATATCCACACAACTATACTAAGACTACGTATAAGCCAAATATTTGAGCTCCTTCGCATTTTCTTTTACTGCTTTTCATTTCAAAATATTTCATACTAATATCAAGTAGCCTGCTTTCAACAGTATTATACCCTAGCTAATCCTATGAACAAGCAACCCTGCTTTGTACAACCTCAAAAACAAAATTGTTTACTTAAAAACCCATGACTCTTGTTGCACCAGTGTATGATTAGCGGCGTGGCATCGTGCGCATTTCCAGCCTAGTAACAAGAAAGGCCCAATGGCTAGCACCGCAACCATCAAGTCCTCAACCACCTATGTCTGGGTTCGAACCTCACTCCCCTCATTTTCCCTTCAATTTTCAACCGTACCGAGCACATGGGCCGACTATCGGCTGGACCGACCCCAGTTTTCTCTGGTTTTCCACCAAAATCGCCGGTTCAGCTACGGTTTGACCGGTTCAAGAGTAGTCCACTTACGTGCCTAATCCAGTAGCAAGACCGGACCAGACCAAGCTCTGGTTCTAGTTTTTTTCGGTTAAACATATCTAGATCTAGTATATAGTGCCTTGTATTGTCCTTTAGAATTTGAACTTCAAATCCAAAGCATGTTAGAAGGAACAAGAAACATAAGTGGTAAATAGCAACATTTGTCTTTTTTTTCCTTTCCTCTTTGATCTGTTGTCTGTTATATTTTTCTCATCTTTTCCCTCTTAATGTGGAATGAATTTGAACTTAAAACTTTATATATGTGCGGAGTAATTTTAGAAGTACTTCTAAAAGTTTTTGCACTTGTGCACAAAATTGTACTTTTGTAGTAGACTAGTCATGTACCCGTACGTTGCAATGGAACATGAAATACTATATATGCACATTTTTTTTTGCTTTACATGATAATTTATCATATAAAACTTTAGTCCAACATTGCCGATAAAGTTTCTAGCAATTCCAGATAGCATATCTATAATGACTTAATCCAATCATTAGCAAACTCAGTAATAATATGACGCTACAAAACCATGACAAAGATACGCATTGCATCTAACAAAACAAAATAGTACGCTAGTCATACATTTATCACTTCAAAGACATTCGATTGAAAATGCCTAGTTCAACCTCTAGCATACTTTTGCTTGCATATTATTACTTTGTTCCGATTCATCAAGCAGTTCTCTGCGTATAGTAGCACCCCACCCCAAATCCAATTCAGGCAGCAAAACGTATGTGTATGTAGTAGTTTCTACCTTGCAACTTGGAATTATATATTGTCGGGACCAAAAAATGCAATTCTGGACCCTCTGTGTATACCGCACTAGTCCAGGATCACGCTAGTGCACATAGTGACAACATCGATAAAATATCATTTCCATATACAAAGATGACTAATAAATAGGCAAATAACAATAAATATCCGAGTAACGACCTTAAGGTCAAGACTTACAATTAATGCCTCAGAAGGCGAATAGCTGAATGAAGCTACAGCGGAACGTAACGGAATAACTTCAGTAAAGCCCATCCATGTGCCCACAGGCAATCGGCTGGGGTAGCATGACCTAGTTCTCCATGATCTTTGAAGTAGACCTTGTTGACTAACGATTCCTCCATTTCTATTGATTGATTATAGCAAGCATGAGTACACAACCATACTCGCAAGTCATACCACATAATGCAATTTATAGATAATGGCTTATTCCAAAAGAATAGCTTCTGTGGTTCTTTTGCAGAAATGCAACATTTGCAATTGAATATGAATAATAGATAGAAAGCATAATTCAAAACAAATAGATAATATTAATTTATCAGTTGTTTTCACAAAGACACATAGCCTAATCAATTTCTTTCACACAGCCACATGAATTAAATCACACAGCTGTCCCTTCCCAATTGTTTTATGAAAGTCTACCCCTCGTGTGAAATCCCCGAGCATGTCCATGACCGCGGACACGGCTATTCAAATAGATTGATTAACACTCTGTAGATGTTGTACACTTTACCCAGAAGATGCAATCAACTTGTACAGAGCTGATCACAACAAAACCCTTCAGAAACTTCATCTCAACAATTGACACTCCTAGTGTGCTTTACCGTCATACCAACCCAAACACAGTGCTTTGGCATAACACACACCGTTGGACAAGGAAGCGGCGAACTGTCCCGCGATGCGACTACCTGGTAGTTCACACCTCCACCCATCGCTGAGCTCCTAACCTACATCCTGAGTAATCAATGTCGAGACTCTGTAACTTACTAAGTTAGGCCCGTCCCATACCAGGCATGTGGTCATATAGTAAGGATCAATTCAATAGCGCACAAAGTTAAGTCTTTAATTGACCAAGACAAGACTTTCAATTTCTAACTATACCATGAAGATTATCATTCCCATTCACACAGTTCCACCATATCCCTTGGTATCCAGCACTTGCCTCAGTCTAAATCTTTTTCCACTATGTTGGTTAAGTGCAACATATGCCATCAATGAGTAATAGCACATAGCGCATACAGTTTTACACCAAGTTCCATAATCACTTAGTTAAGTTTATATTTGCAACTCAGATTACAATGAATGACCCGTTGCATGGCTAAGCAGACTATTCATATCTAACCAACCCACGTTGGTGCTATGATAATACCAACTAAATAATTAACCCATCTAGGGTGACAAAAGATTATGACATAATAATAGACAAGGTGGATATAACAAATTGGATTAATAACTACACCCAAAAGCATTTAAATAAATACTTAAAGTAAATGCATTAATTTGAATCAAAGTATTTTGAAAACTGGGTTCAATATGATCAAAGGTACAACTTGCCTTGCTATAGCAATGATGATCTTATTTATATTTGATCTTCTACCTCCTTGACCTTCAGCTCCTTCGAACGATTCTGGGACTTTAATGTCTAACGAGAAAGAAAGCGCAAAACAAATAAAATTCAAAAAGACAAATCAAATAAACTCCAAATTAAAATGGAATGGTATTGAAAGGTAGATATTGAATTTAGATGAATTTAGAAACTTGAATGGGTTCAATCAGAGTTTGGACGGAGGAGAACAGACTCTCGGAAGATTGAAATTCACGTGAAATGATAAAAAGGAAAATGGAGAGAGAAATTGACAATTGAGGTCTATGGAATATTCTCAGAATATTCTATTCCTAAAATATTAGAAAATGGCTGAGTGTATGACATGTGGGACCTACTGATATTTATGACTTTCTAGAATTAAAATAATTCCGAAAATAAGGTAGAGGGAGCGACATGTGGGACCAATAAGATAAAAGGAATTTTCAAGAATTAAATCAATTCCCGAAAATAGGATTAGGGGTTGACATGTGGGCTACTGGTCTATGGACTAGGTCCACGGGGATAATAGTCCACGGTGGACTAAGCTCCTGAACTAGGGTTTGACCAAGGTTTGACTGACATGCGAGACCCGCATATAAGTGAGAAAAATAATTAAGACTTTTAAATTAGGTGGATGATACGTGGGGTCAACATGCAAGAGATAAACTTGTTCTATGATTTAGATAGATTGTATGGAATGAAGGGCCCACACAACAGAGAAATAAGGAGGCAAAGAGAAAGAAATCAACAGGAAGCCACCGATCCAAACAGAGAACAAGAGCAACAGGGAACATCGGCGTCGACCTGTTCATGTGTAAGGGGTAGGAAAATTGGTACTGCAGGGATTAGAGAAGACTTATCAGAGGGAGATGACGCTTGAGCCACACATCATAGGAGTGAAAGAAAACAAGAAAGGAATCCAGAGAAGGAACCGAACCAACATCAGGAACGACAATAAACAGGAACAAGGAGCTACTGCTGTCAGTTCGTGGCACATTGATGCATTGGCATGGTGACTGGAGTTGGCAAAGTATGGCAGCTAGAATTGGAAAGATTCCATTGATCTTTGGGACCCATACATCAGGGAAAAGAAAAGAAACCAGAAGCAACACAACTGAACCGAACAAAACTCACGTATTGGACAACAGTCATGAATAGTGCACAGAGGGCATGGCCGGTTATGGCGCGTAGAGCCGACGGCAATTGGAGGCGAACCAACGGCGGCGAAGGGGCAAAACGGAAAAGCGACGGCGAGGCGGAGAAGATGACGTGGTCGGATTTTGGAAAAACTCACCGAGGAGATGAAGAACGCGATGAACACGTTTCGGCTTTAAGGCTTGACATGACCGACGGTGCTTCGACAATCTTCGGGCGAAAGGGAAGGAAGGATGACGTAGAGCACAACGACACGAACCCAACGCCGTAGACGGTTCGGCCGGGGGACGTCGGATGAAGGCGCAACTCACCGGAGAATACCTTCGGTTGGAGCTCAGTATTTTGCCGATTGCGACGAAAATAGATTGATTAGGAGGAAACCAAATCAGGGGATTGGAAGAGGAGATCAAGACGGACGTTTGGTGTCGAATGGATTGCTTTTATATGCACTGTAAAGGGAGATATGATTTTAGAAGCTATTCGGTTGGAAACACGTACAGGATGGACTCTCTGGTCAGTTGGGGATTGAAGATGAACAGGTTTTATTTATTTATTTAATTGATGTTTAGATTAGTTAAATTAAATATTTTTAATTTAGAAAATTCCCAATTAAGATTTATTAATTCAAATAAAATTGGTGAATTTTTCTAGGGACCTAAACTACTCAAAAGATTTTTGAAAAGCCAAATTTTGGGACATTACATATATTACTTGTGAAACACCAACTTGATGCACCAGAGTGAGGAGTCATTGTCTCATAGATTGTTTATGTGTGTACTTGGTTCTTGTCTAAGAGGGAGTGGAAGGGTAAAAGGCTTGCAAGGAACCAGATTGTCATAAAACTGAACGTTGTAAGAGCAAACATTTCAAGCAAAGATATCACCAAACTGGAAAAATCCTTGCATCGCGGTAGCATCTAGCTTCACACTAATTCTTGTCACAGAGAACGTGAATGTGTATATGTGGAATGCCAATCACAAGCATATCAACATTAAGTACAATATGTGGTTTCTATGAATAAGCAATTAACATGACATTAATTTCTTTCTGGGTATCATTTGAAATTGTATCACCAAGAATATAAGTGGTTCATATAGTACACTTCATACCAGTCCTATGCACTATGCACTGGCCTATCCAGGGGCAGTGGTGATCGAACTTGTCTTGAAATAAGACCGGTCTAGGACACAGAAATTCTATAGGAATTTGACAAGAAATAATATGGCTCTCATATGATTCTTACGAAATCCCTTTGTTCCAAACGAGTTCTCACTGGTTTGTAATGTTCCCTATAAAATTCATGGGTTCCAAATGTGCCTGAAATTGTTTAAACGAATAAAGTTAGACTCACCCGTAGTCATCGACTTCTCCGACAAGATAGCATGTTTTAAAAGAAAAATGTGCTTCACGAAGGCTTTGGATTCTTTTAAACAAATACTCAAGCTACTCGTCCTTGAAAACTTCCTTCTTTCCAGAACTTTTCCACTCTTCCTTCTTCTTGCACAATGGCAAAGCGTGCACTCTGCCATGAAGAGCATGCACTGTACGGCCTAGACTTGGATCGCAGCCTCTGCACCAACTAGAGATGCACACAACCATTACACCACCATCATCTAAAAGCTTAAAATAAAAAAGGCCAAAAGCCAACAATGACAAACAAATTGTCATGCAAAGGCTAGCCTAAAAAAAGATGACCTAGCCCCGCCCCAGGACCAACCAGGAGATCATCCACATGCGAATAGCAGCTGCGCAGCAAAGAGGTGATGATATGCCAGTCTCAGTAGCGACACCTTCAAGAAGGGATACGACTCACATCATCGTTGCCGGATCCAACTAGCGAAGGTCAGATCAGAAGTTTTCACACTAAAGCTTAGGTACCGGTTCTCCAAAGCAACGCCTTCAAGAAGGTAACGCCGCTCAGGTCGACGTCGTTTCCAAATCCAACCAGCGAATGCCAGATCAAGAGTTTTCACCTCGGATCGAAGGTACTAGCGCTCCAAGACCACGCCACAGCACGACCTCGTCACTAGATCCAACCAATCAAGGCCAGATCGCCAAGACGACGTCCACAACATCCCCAACGACCGACCGCCGCCTGCCCTAAAGGAAGGCAACGTCTAACTGTAAGATCGAGGAGGCCGATTAGAGGGGGTGAATAGGCGGTTTTAAAAACTTCTTTGGCTAAAATCGAGTTTTAAGCGGAATTGTAAATCAATTCTGTTTTTCATAATTAAATCCTAAATCAACTAGTCTTTACTAAGTGCACCAACAATATGAGACTATATAAAGAAAACAATCATACACATACAAGTAAGCAATTTAATTCAAGTAATCTAAATTGCACAAAGTAAAGCATAAAAAAGCAAACCACAATGACACAATGATGTTATACTGTGGTGATCGGAGACTTGCCGATCTCCCCTAATCCACGTTGAGGTAAGTCCAACCACGTTGGACCGACTCCACGAATTAAGCCAAATACCTCTGAGGTAAGTCCAACCAATTGGACCGGTTCCAACAAGAACCAACACCTCGATCCACTAGGGTTGCTCTTTCTCCACTCCGGAGATGCCGAGCACCAAGCCACTCACAAACGCCCGGGGTCTTCTCACAACCTTCTTTGAGAAGATCACCGAACTACAACGCCTCCACGCCGTCTAGGTGTCGGCAAACACCAAGAGTAACAAGTCTAGAACTCTCACTTGAACTAATCAAGTGTTTAAGCTCAAGTGGATACACAATCCACTACCTAATGCAACACATGCAATTAGGGTTTGCCTCTCAAAGCTCACTAAGTGCAACACATGCACAAAAGAGTGTAGAGGGCTTGCCCTTAGCTCAATGAAAATGAATATGGCACCAGCAACTTGTCCACATATGGCCAAGGTGGGTATTTATAGCCCACACACAAAAACAACCCATTGGGCAAAGGACTGCTGAAAAATTAGCACGCGCGGTCGTACCGCCAAGTACCGAGCGGTACTACCGTACCTCCTCCAACGGCTATAAAACTAACCGTTGGACATCGGCGTGGTACGACCGCCAACCAACATGCGGTACAACCGCTGAGGCCGGTCCTACCGCTCAAGGAGTGCGATACTACCGATTGTCAAGGGGAGGCACCGTCCCAAAAACACTGGTACTATTTTAAACGAACCGTCAACTGGAAATTGGAACAACCGATGTGCGGTCATACCGCACCAAGATCCGGTCATACCACAAAGCGGTTGTACCGCAGACAACACGTCGGTACAACCGATTTTCCTGAGAAATCCGCAGTTTGCATCCAAAACAAATTCAATTGAAAAACACATTTGACAATTGACAAGGTGATGCAAACACGGATTCAAAGGCAAGATTCTTACCAAGTTGCAAAACACATTTGCTAAATTTTAGAATCAATACCACAAGGAATAAGGTACATGGACTTAAACCATTTGCAAAACATATTTGCAAACTAAAGTCACATGCTACAAGGATTATACATGAGCTTCAACTATTTACAAAACACATTCGCAAATAATAGCAACATGCTAGCGAGAGCTAGAGCAAACACAATGAGCTATCAACACATGACTAACTCAAACTACTAGTCAAAGACCCTTCTTAATAGTACGGCAACCTATACTAGCAATCCGGTCTTCCAACCAAACACCAAAGCCGGTAAAAGATTAGAAACATATCCTTAGCCCTAGCTAGTCATACATTTGCCTTGATCAACCACTTGAAGCTTGATGACGCACATCTTCGCTTCAAGTCTGGGTCATTGGCTTGATATGCATCAACTCATGATGCATCCTTCACTTGACTTCCATCAACACATGATGGGTCTTCTTTTGACTTGATGATCAACTCATGATCATCTCTTCTTAGAGATCTTGATACGCATCAACACATGATGCATCCTTTACTTGACTTCCATCAACACATGATGATCTTCTAAAGTCTCTAACTATGGAACTCAAACTATTCATCCAACTCATGGAAAATGTTAGTTCCACAATGTGATTATCATTAATTACCACAACATACCATTAACTCATAACGGTGGGACAAGATACCACAATCTTTCCCTCTTTGGTAATTGATGACAATCATCACAAAAGCGAATAATTGAATATTTAAGTCATATGAGTATATATGAACTACACAAGTCCTATATGCTCATATGATATGTTTCAAGAGTACATATGTAAACTACACAAGTTTTATATACTCAAAGGATTTGTTTCATCGTAAAGATCCTTAATGTATGTGGAAATGGAATATGGATCAATACTAATGAAACCACAAAACATAAAGTGAACTCCCCTAAATGTGTGCATACACAAATGTGTAGAAAGAACATATGCACATATTCAAGTTAGATTTTTGGTGGAGTTTAACCTATATTTCGGATCCGAGGAATGCAACAAGTATAGGAGTATAATGTAGAATGCATACCTCTTTGATTTTCACCTTTATATCCAATTTAGACTAAGCAATAGGTATATCAATAAACATATTAGTCTCACAATTAGATTTGTCATTAATAACCAAAATACTCCATTAACTCATAATGGCGGGTCTAGATTCTTCAATCTCCCCCCTTTTTGGTGATTGATG
Organism: Phyllostachys edulis; assembly: GCA_036346405.1. Lineage (NCBI taxonomy): Eukaryota > Viridiplantae > Streptophyta > Magnoliopsida > Poales > Poaceae > Phyllostachys > Phyllostachys edulis. The sequence continues at coordinate 42,640,424 of CM070554.1, read as the reverse complement.
ACAAATCCTTTAATAACATCAACATTTGGATATAAATCAACATAAGATAAGAATTTAATCTATCTGACTATTTGCATGCATGACATAAAGCTAACTATGCATGGAATAAGGTGAAAACACAAGAGAGAATCCAAATGTTCTCCCCAAACATTCTCCCCCTTTTGGCATTAAACACCAAAAATCCAAAATAAATCGAAGCCAAAAGGAGTCTTTGCAAGTAAGTTTTCCCATATAGTAGATTACCCCTATTTTTAAGTAACCCCAAAATATTTAATATGTTTTTCACAAAGAAAAACCCCCCCTTACACAAAGGTTCTTGTTGACAATCTTTTCTTTTCCTTCTACACAAAAAGGATCCATTTTCCTCTTTGTCATCTCTTTTGAAATAGGTATATCCAAAACTCATGATGACTTCAAATTCTCTCACTTGACCATTTCCACTTGTAACCAAATTCTCCTCCTTTGAAATTTAGCACCAAAAATGTCTCTTTGTGGATCACACTTGAAAGATAGACTTTGAATATCACTTGTAGATATCACATGTCGATAAGGCTTGAATTTGCAAAGTACTTAAATTTCTCTTGCAAAGATCTTCAACGAAAGCATCTAAAGAGAAGAGTGAAAGAGAGAATCTGCTCATACACGAAGAGTACTTGAGCTTGGTCTAGAGAGGTAAGATCGGCAAGGAATGAAATTAGATACCACTTAAAAAGAAAAGGTGATATCGCTTGAAAGATTTCCACTTGAAAAGACAAGGGTGAATCTTATGCCGAGGTCAAGGATGATCAAGAGAAGCTACCACTTAGAAAGAATACCATTTTTATGATAAAAATATCATAATGCAAACAAAATAGCATATGTAGTCAATTAGGCACTTAAGGGTAGATAGTGAATATAACAAGGATCAATTTGACCAAAGGAAGTAGCCCAAAAAGGTTTAGAATTGAATTTAATTGAATTTGCTAACTTGATAGAAAAATCGGTAGTACCACAATGCAAAGGCCGGTAGTACCAGAGGACTGTAGTACCGCTGGAATAACGCCGGTAGTTCCGATTTTCCTGGAGCTTCAAGGATAGATCTTGGAATGGAGAGATATGCAAATGATCCTTAGTTTTGAACTTAAAAGAATAATCATTTAGGATCATTATGCATGGGATAGAAGATAGAAACATCAATGAATATAGTTTTTATGAATTAGTCTTTTGATTTTGCAAATAAGACACATTTTTTATGAAACTTCTTTAAGAGAGCCAAATTGAGCAAATGAAGAGATTTAGAGCATCAAATTTTATGTATGAGTCATTAATACCATTATGGACCTGTTCATGTGAATAATCTTGGCTCAAATGGCAAAACTCACTGAAGTACTAGAAAGTGTCCACTTAGGTCAAACTAGTATTTTGGACGAGTTTTAAAATCAAATAACTTTTGCTAGGTTGGCCTTTTGAAAATCTTGTAAATACCGAAAAGGTTTAGAATGGCCAACTCTAGGATTTTTCTTTTAGGATGATTTTTAAATTCCTTTTAGAATAGATTTTACACAAGAATCTAGTTTATGTCAAAATAAAATGCTATGATCTAGAATTTTGGCTAGAAACTTATTTTTACTTGAAATAGGTTTTTCTTGAGCCAAAACCTTTGGGAAACCTTTGAATAGCATTTGTATACATTTTGCAACTAATTTTTCAAAGGATTACTAATAGTTATGAAAATTTTGACTTTTGGCTAAAAGGCTCAATTTTGAAAAACATAACTAGCACTTAATTCATTTGGGCACACTTAGGGATGTGATATACATGATTATGATTTAACACTCCCCCTTAATGTGCCACAACCAACTTGCTCAAGATTTTAATAATGATGAATAAGAACAAGAGCAAGAATACCCTTTTTAAGATTCTCATGAAATACAACCTACACAAGGTAAAGGGCTAGATACTTCAATATAAGTACTTGTTACCGAGAAAGCATTGGTTTATGATGTAAATTGATCTTCCTCAAGCTTGGCTCCATATTTGCATATGATGGAATCCACCTCTTCATGAGTAAGCCAAACCTCCAATGCTTCTCTAAGTACCTATTTAACATTTAAGAGCCTTTTGGTACCCAAACTTAGTTGGGTCCTTGAATGTTAGTCACAATACTCTTGGGCACCCAAATGGCCCTAACAATAATCTTTGGTGAACTAACAATTCTAGCAAACAAATTGCCATATTTATCCTTCCTAAGAAAATAATGATCATTATAAATAATTGGCTTAGGAGTGATACCTTTGGGACATTGTTTACCAATGTGTCCCTTTTTCTGTCAATTGTAGCAAGTTGGGTTTTTGTTTCCCTTACTTGTCTTTTTTTCTTGCTCCTTGCCGGTTTGTCTCTTCTTTGAATGTCTTAACTTGGCATTCATTTGATTTGGGCACACCGAGACTTTGTAGCCCTTCTCGTTGCATCCAAGATACTTGATATATTTCTTCGTATGTCTTGCTTTGTGTCTTGTCTTGCTATTCTCCTTCTTCTTTGGAGTGAAGCCAATTCCACTCTTATCTTGCAAGCATCTTTGCTTGCTTAGAATGTCATCGAGAGTGGCCTTTCCTTTGAAGCTTCTATCCAAGTCAATTTTCAATTTTGTGACTTGGTCCTTGAACTCTTTGTTTTCCTCTACAAGGTTAGTCTCACAAGACATAGAGAAAATAGAAGCATCTAAATTTGAGCAGGCATATAAATCAAATCATCGTAAGAGTTGGATATGCTAACCTTAGATGCAATGCAAGGGTTAGCGACTACACAAGGCATATCATCTAATAAATTGCATGTAATGCCTATATCCACTTTGGACTTATTGAACTCCTTGAGAAGGAGAAACTCGCGCTCATCCTTTAGCACATCATAATTATTTTGAAGAGAGATATGCTTTTTCTTCAAGACTTTGAAATTTGACATCTCCTTACCAAGAAATTCATTTAAGTCCACTAGCATGTCCATCAATTCATCATATGAAGGCCCTTCATCATCATTTACCTCATTGTTACCTTTTGCCATGAAGCATGTAGATATGTCAAATAGTGATGGAGCCTCATTTGCATTTGAGTGGTTTGATAGATCTTCCTTTATGGCTAGCCCAACAAAATGTCTTCTTTTGTCATCCTTCTTCTTTCTTGATGATGACTTGGGCTCTTCTTCACCATCACCATCATAGGGACACTTTGAAGCAATGTGTCCCAATTTTTGACAATTGTAGCACATTAGGGTCTTGTGGTGCTTTGTACTTGAAGATGAGCTTGAATGCTTATGTGAGTCACGTCTCTTCATTAACTCTTCCATTTTATTCATGAGAGTGACTAACTCTTCTTCGGTGTCATTATCTTCCTCATCTTGATCCTCATCTTCACTTGAATCATATTTGGCTTTGAAAGCATGAATACTTTTGCTTGAAGTTGAGGCCATCTCTTTGGGCTCATCTTGATCCTTCTTGTACATTTCATTTGTAAGGAGATTGCCCAAAAGAACGGTAGGAGTCATCCTTGGCAATTCGGGTGAGTTGAGGAATAATGTCACCAAGGTCTCATATTTCTCCGGTAGAGCTCTAAGCATCTTGCGCACAATATCTAGATTGGTTAAATCACAAGATAGGCCTTTGAGCTCATTTACTATGTTGATCATTTTAGAATATATCTCATTGATGTTCTCATGAGGCAACATAGTAAATGACTCATATTTGAGCTTTAACCTATGAAATTTAGCTTCTTTAACCGAGGAGTTTCCCTCATGAATTTCCATGAGAGTTGTCCAAACATCATGAGCATTTTTAAGATTGCTCACTTTATTGAACTTCTCCACACTCAAAGCGCTATATAGAGCATTTAAAGCTTGAGCAATGAGTTGCAAGTTTTGCGCTTCCCTTTGAGTGGGGTTTTGTGGATCAATTGGAGTAGCAAAACCCGCATCAACAATTCTCCATAGATTAGGGCTCATAGCCTTAACAAAGATGGTCATTCTAATTTTCCAATGTGCATAATTTGACCCATCAAAGTGTTGTGCTCTACCAAAGGAGAAACCCTCACTAGCCATCCTTTACTCTCTAGGCGGTGAAGCCTAATAAATGAGAGACCTTGCTCTGATACCACTTGTAAGATCGAGGAGGCCGACTAGAGGGGGGTGAATAGGCGGTTTTTAAAATTTCTTTGGCTAAAATCGAGTTTTAAGCGGAATTGTAAATCAATTCGGTTTTGCACAATTAAAGCCTAAATCAACTAGTCTTTACTAAGTGCACCAACAATATGAGACAATATAAAGAAAGCAATCATACATACAAGTAAGCAATTTAATTCAAGTAATCTAAATTGCACAAAGTAAAGCACAAGAAAGCAAACCACAATGACACGATGATGTTATACCGTGGTGGTCGAAGACTTGCCGATCTCCCATAATCCACGTTGAGGTAAGCCCAACCATGTTGGACCGACTCCACGAATTAAGCCAAACACCTCCGAGGTAAGTCCAAACACTTGGACCGGTTCCAACAAGAACCAACACCTCGATCCACTAGGGTTGCTCTTTCTCCACTCCGGAGATGGCGAGCACCAAGCCACTCACAAACGCCCGGGTCTTCTCACAACCTTCTTTGAGAAGATCACCGAACCACGACACCTCCACGCCGTCTAGGTGTCAGCAAACACCAAGAGTAACAAGTCTAGAACTCTCACTTGAACTAATCAAGTGTTTAAGCTCAAGTGGATACACAATCCACTACATAATGCAACACAAGCAATTAGGGTTTGCCTCTCAAAGCTCACTAAGTGCAACACATGCACAAAAAAATGTAGAGGGCTTGCTCTTAACTCAATGGAAATGAATATGGGACCAGCAACTTGCCCACATACGGCCAAAGTGGGTATTTATAGCCCACACATAAAAACTAGCCGTTGGGCAAAGGACTGCTGAAAAATCAACACACGCCGTTATACCGCCAAGTACCGAGCGGTACTACCGTACCTCCTCCAACGGCTATAAAACTAGCCGTTGGACATCGGCGCGGTACGACCGCCAACCAACATGCGGTACAACCACTGAGGCCGGTCGTACCGCTAAAGGAGTGCGGTACTACCGATTGTCAAGGGGAGGCACCGTTCCAAAAACACCGGTACTATTTTAAACGAACCGCCAACTGAAAATCGGAACAACCGATGTGCGGTCATACCGCACCAAGATCCGGTCGTACCGCAGAATGGTTGTACCGCAGACAACACGCTGGTACAACCAATTTTCCTGAGAAATCAGCAGTTTGCATCCAAAACAAATTCAATTGCAAAACACATTTGACAATTGACAAGGTGATGCAAACACGGATTCAAAGGCAAGATTCTTACCAAGTTGCAAAACACATTTTCCAACTTTTAGAATCAATATCACAAGGAATAAGGTACATGGACTTAAACCATTTGCAAAACACATTTGCAAACTAAAGTCACATATTACAAGGATTATGCATGAGCTTCAACTATTTACAAAACACATTCGCAAATAATAGCAACATGCTAGCGAGAGCTAGAGCAAACACAATAAGCTATCAACATATGACTAACTCAAGCTACTAGTCAAAGGCCCCTCTTAATAGTACGACAACCTATACTAGCAATCCGGTCTTCCAACCAAACACCAAAGCCGGTAAAAGATTAGGAACACATCTTTAGCCCTAGCTAGTCATACATTTGCCTTGATCAACCACTTGAAGCTTGATGACGCACATCTTCGCTTCAAGTCTGGGTCATTGGCTTGATATGCATCAACTCATGATGCATCCTTCACTTGACTTCCATCAACACATGATGGGTCTTCTTTTGACTTGATGATCAACTCATGATCATCACTTCTTAGAGATCTTGATACGCATCAACACATGATGCATCCTTTACTTGACTTCCATCAACACATGATGATTTTCTAAAGTCTCCAACTATGGAACTCAACCTATTCATGCAACTCATGGAAAATGTTAGTTCCACAATGTGATTGTCATTAATTACCACAACATACCATTAACTCATAATGGTGGGACAAGATACCATAATCTTTCCCTCTTTGGTAATTGATGACAATCATCACAAAAGCGAATAATTGAATATTTAAGTCATATGAGTATATATGAACTACACAAGTCTTATATGCTCATATGATATGTTTCAAGAGTACATATGTAAACTACATAAGTTTTATATACTCAAAGGATTTGTTTCATCGTAAAGATCCTTAATGTATGTGGAAATAGAATATGGATCAATACTAATGAAATCACCAAACATAGAGTGAACTTCCCCTAAATGTGTGCATACACAAATGTGTAGAAAGAACATATGCACATATTCAAGTTATATTTTTGGTGGATTTCAACCTATATTTCGGATCCGAGGAATGCAACAAGTATAGGAGTATAATGTAGAATGCATACCTCTTTGATTTTCACCTTTATATCCAATTTAGACTAAGCAATAGGTATATCAATAAATATATTAGTCTCACAATTAGATTTGTCATTAGTAACCAAAATACTCCATTAACTCATAATGGCAGGTCTAGATGCTTCACTACCGCAGCCCACGCGTCGGCCGATTAAAAGACGTCCACCAGGGAGGAGTCGAGCGCCGTACAAGCCATTGCCACCGAGCCATCGCGATCTCTACCAACTGCGCCAAATCTGGATCTGCACCGCGCCACCTCCGTCGTCATGCGATTGACGAAACCACGTCGCTGAAAGAAGTCGGCGAAGAAGGGCCCCTGATCGCCATGCTCGAAGACGAGCCAACGGAGAAAAGCCCCAGATCCAACCCCAACAGAAGTCCATTCTGTTGGAAATCGGCGGATAGACGTTGGACGTTGGGAGCGCAATGCAGATCAAACACCACCACCGAGAAGAAGAAATCCTGCCGCCAAGCCATGCCATGTTGCTATTGCCAACGGCGGCAAAGAGGAAGGGAGGAGGAGAGGAGGGCCTAACTGACCAACCACAAAAATAATAGGGGAGTCATTTCGGTTTTTGATGTGATCTCAGCCATCTAGATTACAATTACTTTCATGAAATGATGTCATAGGGAGCTGACAAACCCTACCAACAAACATGCTTCCTTCTAGATAGACAGGCTGCAAAAGCGAGGAACTAAAATTGATGTCCAGAATAGTGATTGAAAATTTGTAAGCAATAGAATTCCCAGTGTGGTCAGAATGAGAATTGAAGCTCAGCACATAATGGTGGCATAGTGAATCTTGAGTCTTTGACAGCAACAAAGCACTAATAATACATTTGCTTTCTGGGTCCCAGGTTCCGCTGTTGGATTCCTCAAACAAACCTCTCAAGCCCCAACCCGTCATCAGAAATAAAAGGATGTCTCAACATTAAAAGAAAAATAAACGAGCTGAATTTCAACCTGGAGGATTATGCCCAACTCGAATAGCAAAGTTCAGAAATTTTTTTTTGATGCATTCTTTTATGGACTATTTCCTCATGTGGACAGTTTACATTGAAGCAAATTTGAGATATTGGCCAGCTACATGATACAATGCACACTACTGATAAATAAGAAACCGCAGCAAAAACTCAAAAGCGGTTTCCAAAGGGAACATCGGAGGATTTGACACGACCCAAAAAAGTCCGAGGTCGGTCAGCCAAAGTTTGGTTTTAGCTTGCCAACGCTTAAAGTTAGCACCATCAAACACTTCCGGCTTAACGACATCTGACGATGAATCCATTTCTTCAAATATAGTTTTTCTGGATTGTTGTAACATGTGCAGATTTAGCAAACATTTTAATTTAATTCCAGCATAAATGACAATAATAAAAGCATAATCCCAACTGAAACTAATTGACCAAAATAACATAAAACTATGAGATTCTAACAGGTCAATTAACCAGGATAAAATGCTCAACAGATAAGATAGACAATCATATAAAAACAGCATATTGCTCAGTTTGTTCATTGCTCTCATTTGGCGAGATGAACAAGGATTAAACTTGATCACCTCTGCACTAAGATCTATTCTCTTCACAAATTGGCTTAAATAACTAGCAAGCAGATTTTGAGCTCTAAACAAAGCTTTGACTATACTGACAATATTAATCTCTAGCTCAATTGTTAACAATTATAATTTATGTCATCAGATCACCTTGAAAGAATCAGAGAATCCACTACTCCAAGTTTTAAGCCAATAAGAAACTAGTGAACCCACGGTAGATATAATACTGAGCTTAAAAAGGCCTTTCAGTTGTAAATAAAACCAACTGGACACCTATTCAAGTAATCAGACAAAGAACCACAAGATGACAGAACCTTCTAAAGACAATCTGTCAATAGCAAGCAAAATAATTAGAGCTCAAAACTGCATAAGTTATCAAGTCAATTTCAGAACTAGATCATTATCATCATTGAGCGGAGGCCACAATCCCACACAACACTTTGCAATATCTCACTGTACTATCAGATCAATTCCAAAATTGAATCAGTACAACACAAATATACTCAAAGTGATGTGCAACAGGTAAACAGAGATACTCACGAATTCAGTGGTAATCAAAACCACCGAGAAGCAACCGGCAAGGCGTGTCAATTGACACTGACCCAGAAAAACTATCGCCCTGCAATCCCAAGCAAAAGGCGAAGCAATCGGAGATACAATGCCACACTTCCTCCTTTGGAATCAACCAAAGAACAAAGGCGATGAACCGGGTGGATGCCGCACAAGACACACAAGGATGCACTGGCCGAGTGCACTTTACCACTGAGCACCAAAATCAACCCAACAGAATCAAATCCTCCTTTCTCAAGATCATCCGGAGAGCCCACCGAGACAACCTCAGCCGGCGCACAAATCAGCCTCAAGGCACCCAACAGATGAGCAAGGGCGCAGAGGAAATCCACCGCAATGCGCAAGGAAGAAGATGTTTCTGGTCTTCACACCGACGTTCACCGAGATAAGACACGGCAGCGTCGAAACTCCAAGGAACCAAATCCGAAACTCAAATCGGAATCAAGAAAGAACTAGAAAAAATTTGGGGAAAAAGCGGGTCATCAAATTTTTTGATCTCAATCTACCATCAGAAAAGAAGTAGCCGCCTTTTATCAGAAGAGAAGGGAAGAGCTAGAGATCGATCTTGCCCACGAACTGCCCACGAAACCAACGCAAGTTCCGCCTCTAGCGCCGCTCGGGACGGAAGCCTCCCCATCCGAACGTGCTCTGGCAGTTTTTGACTGAGTCTAGATCTTATCTCCTCCCTTAACCCAATGACAGGTGGGCCCACACCATTCTTTTCCTTTTCCCATTTCTTTTCCTTTTCTCAAATGAGAAATTACCAAAAGAACCTCTCAAAACAATAGTCTCAACGGGGTTTTCAACAAAAGTGTCAAAGTTTGATTCACCAGATCCAGGAACACGAATGGAAGAAAGGCCCATGGAGTGCCCAATCCCCAAGATATCCTCATAAGGGCGGAACAAAACTTTCCCAACCTGATATCCCTTTATTATTCTATGCTGCATATAAATTTTGTAGTCCTGGCCCCCAGAATCCAACCCCTTCTGGCTGAAATCCAAGGATTGAGGGCTTGTTTGGTTGGTGCCCTGGATTCTATGCCTGGGAAAAAGTGGTGCCTGGAGGTAGCCTGGAAAATAGATGGTTTTTGCCTGGCCAGGCAAATCTAAATATGAGTTGTTTGGTTGGAAACCTGTGCCTGAAATTGGTGAATGAAAAATAGACCGTTGGATCAAAGCAATGAGCGATAGATGGAATAAATTGCCTCCCAGCCATTTGCTCCCGAGCGTTCATTTGTCACTTTGGTCCCATGACCCCTTGGCTTGGCGCATAATTCAGGTTCAACACTAAACACACATGCGGCAATGTCGGGGCTTCTCCGGCGAGCGGACCTGGCGCCGAGCTTAAACCAAACAGCCCTGGCGCGTGCGGCAGAAGAATGTACAACATCATGCTTCCTAAGATCCCAAAGTTTTATCTTCTGTCAACTTTGCCATTGCCATAAGATGGCCACTCATCAAAATGCTTGGCGATCCACAGGACCATTATGGCACAAACATTGTGACGAGGGTTTCCTGTGGTTGGCTTCCACAGCGTAACTTTGCCACCGAATGCCCAAGGCCAATAACTGACATTGTAGGATTTACCCGCATAACATCGATCGCCCAGACCGATCCTGTAATTTGCAATCATCTCACCAGTGCTCATATCTTGGTAGTGGAGCTGCCCAAAGCTGTTTATAGATACTAAGAGAAAGTGTTTATCCCGAAATTGGAGTTTCAACGATTTACCATGTTCCTGTAGAACAAGTGATGCAATCAGACTCCAAAAAAAGATATCTTCACTGAATATTTTGTGTTGCTGCACTGTTATGTTACCTCTTGAAAGAAACAAAAGCATGGTCCAGAGATTCAATAGTGAAACCTACTTGAGCAAACACACCAAAGCCCCAACCCATCCGAGATTCAGTTTTGAGAAAATACTTCCCTATAGAAGGTGCTCAGTGACACTTCATCTGTGAGCCAAAACAGCAGTGTAATTGCATAACTGCACCGAAATAGTAGCATAACCCAACATCAATTTAAGGAAACCAAAACACTAACACTACTGAAATTTCCATCCACCCCTTGCATTACACACATGCACCCATCAAATAAACCTTCCCAAATCCCACTAATTTTGCAACACGGCCGCACGAGATCAGTGCCCAATTCAACAAATCTTCCCAAAATTTCTCCTTTGGAAAGGTTTTGTGCAAATATTGTTGTCTACCTAAAAAAAAAAGGCCCAAACCAGCTCTGGAGGTTGATCCAACATACAAAAAAAAAATCATTACAGACATCATTGCACTAATAATATATATTGGAAAGTTGAAATGATATTATGTCAATGTGTTAGTGGTGTACAATTCTGTTAATCTTGAAACCACATCATGCCAAATCAACCTTTTATGAGGATACTCCTAATTGAAAAACCTAGACATGCAAAGCAGCAATCAGAAGGAGAACATTTTTTGCTACTCCATGAAATTCTAGAGTAATTGAGGGACATTGGTTTAATTCATAAGCTGGGTGAAAATCACTTACATGGGTATGTCTTGCTCCACTTTTGATCTTTCTATTTTTTTCATTTCAATCATTACAGCTCATATGTATATTTTTAATAATAACATCTATAAGATATCCATCTGTCGTCACAAAATGTCTGTCTTAGCATCCTATGTAAATTTGCTTCCATTCTAACTAACCAAGCAGAAGTTTTGTTGATATTTGATAAGTGATAACACAGGAACAAATTTGCTCCACTAATTGGCAAATAATCAATTACGTATGTTTGGTAGTGGCAAATAATTGAATCTCCCAAAAATAAAAAATAAGGTGCTGAATTATCAGTAGCTAGTTACTTTTATTTTTCAAGCAACTTAGAACGAAAGATAAAATTGTAAATACTATAGGCCAGTGTGAGCATCATCTTTATTGCTATCAAAATCAATAAGAATGGTAGCAAGGAGGAGGTCAAGGAGGATGTGGAAGAAGAGCTACACCTTTTGTATTTGCGAAGGAGGCAACCGCAGAGCACGCACGTTCGTTGCTTCCAACCGCCATGCAGTCAAACTGGGCGGTTTGAACACACGCTCGTTTGTTGCCGAGACAAGCTGACAAAGTGAAGGGATTGGGACGAGCCGATTCCCAGATCCACCCTAGTATTTGAAACCTATGGAAATGCAGCGGATTAATAAAAAATCTTTTGTAGAATAGAAGGGGGAAAACATATTTTTCTGAAGCCAATTAGGAAAAGAACAACATTTACTAATAAGAATGCAATCGACGAGTATAAACAAAAAAGCCCAAAAATCCAATCTTTCCTCATGCCTTCTTCACCCATGATTAATAGGGGACGCCAAAAGCAATAAATGAAGTAACAAAGTGAAGGGAGGAGAAAGAGAGATGCACTCCTTGGACGGTGGCGACGCATCCGCCTCACACGTAAACGGGCAGCTCCAACAAGAACTTGTCGCCCTTGGGGCACCGCACAGCCCTTATCCACAACGCCAACGCCAACGCCGCCGCCTCATCCCATTCCATTCCCGACTGCCCCTCACGCAAACATCCTCTTACTCCTCCACCTCGGCGTTCCCATCATAACCACCACCTTGATCCGGCGCGCAGTGCGGCGGCGTCGGCGAGGTCGGGGCGACTAGATCCGGTGGCCTCTTCCTTGTAACATTCCCAAAATTTGGGCTTTTTTTAAAATTTTAATTAATTAAAAATCAAAATTTTGGATTCTAATTGGAGTTTTTGCATATATTTATATCCCGAATCCGAAGTTCAAATTCATATTTCATCGTCTCAATTCGAATCTCGTCGCCACATTTCAAATTCAAATTCCAAAATTTGAATTTTTCCTGAACCTTTTCTTTTCTTTCCTTTTCCCTTTTTCTTTTCCTTCCCTTCCTTTTTATTTTTCCTTTTCTTATTTTCTTCCCTTCCTTTTTCTTTTTCTTTCTTCCTTCTCCTTTCCTGCCATGCCCGTGCACCTATGCCTCTGCTCTCACTACACTGATCGCCGCTCAACCCAACAACCACCCGTGCGCCCATGCCTCTATGCTGCCTCAAGCCCTCCGCTTGTGCCCATTCCGTCGCCTTTACGCCCATGCTCTGCAACCCGCACGCTCATCCATCCCTTTGCCCGCTGCCCTGGCTCTTGTAGGCTGTAGATGGTAGGAGTTACTTGGTTAGTGCAGATGATGGTAATTGACGTGCATGTCTGTCAGGGCTTGCACCGGGCAATGGTAACTGACGTCCATGTTCGGGCAGGTTATCCCCCACAACGGTGAGCTCTGGGTCGATGGTAATTGACGTCCATGACTTGGGGTTAAGCTCATCGCGCGGGCTAATAGAAGGATAAAGTACTGTAAAGGCTTTGTGATAATCGCTCGGTCGTACTGCCAAGGAAGCGTGTCATGGCCGACATTATAAGTTGATTATCTCATGTGGGTCAAACTGTAAAACTATTCGAATAGCCGTGCCCATGGTCAAGGGGCGGGCAAGGTGCGTTTTCACATGGTAGATTTTGGTTTTGATTTCAAAAGAGTAAATTTGGGAAACCGGGAGCAGTTGGGGCTCTCGGGTAGTTTTCTAGCAGTTAGAGCCAGTTAGGCAGCCAGAGCCCTATCCTGTGAACCTCAACAGTTAGAGCCTCGACACTAGTGTTTGGTAGCTAGAACCTTCACTAGTGTATTTATTTATTTACTTATTGAAATTGTTTTTTTTGTCAAATGTGCTTTATGAAAAAAGTTTGAAATATAAAATCTTGCTTTGTGCAAAAGAACCCTACATGCCCAATTGTTAAAGCTATGCATATTTCCCAAGACTCGTGGAGTACTTTATGTACTCACATGCTACACTCAAAACAAATATCAGAAGTCTACAATGATGCCGAGGACGACTACAACTACTACGCTGGTGGCTTTGATGGATGATATCTGGAGTACTAGGCCGCACTCCCTAGTCGAATACTGGTGGGCAATTTGATGGGCCAACACTTGGAGTTTACTGTTTTGCTGTTTCCGCTGCTGTAAGACTCAAGGTCTTTGGACCTCTTTTGTAATAAGTAGTCTTAAGGCCGGTACCTTGTTGTTACTTTTATGTTAATCAAGATTCAAACTTGTTATCAACGATGTAATTGTATGCACTAACTACTGATCCAGAGACTAGTGCAGAAATACAGAGGGTTCCGAATTCGAAAATCCGGGGTCCCAGCATTCCCCTACCCCTCCTCGGCATCCCCGTCACAACCGCCACCTCGAGGTCGAGGGACACAGATCTAGCACGGGCATAGAGAGAGAGAGAAGAGGTAGGAAGGGCGGCGCGAGAGTGGGAGGCGGGCGACGAGGTGAGGAGCGAGAGTAGGAGGCGGGCGCTGCGAGTGGGAGAGGGAGGACGGGCACCGCTGGTGGGAGAGGGAGGGCGGGCACCATGGGTGGGGAGCGTGAGGCGTGCGAGATAGAGAGGAGATGGACGGAGGCGGGCTTGGGGGGAGTGGGGAGAGAGAGAGGAGAGGGTGGGGTGGCAGGGGGGGGAGGCGCGCGAGAGAGAGAGAGAGGAGAGGGAGGTCGACGAGGGTGGGGAGGGATGAGGGTGGCGCGGGTGAGGAGGGGGAGGCGAGAGAGAGAGGAGAGAGAGAGAGAGAGAGAGAGAGAGAGAGAGAGAGAGAGAGGAGGGCGCTGACCTCACGAGGCGTTCTTTGTCCGTGTGTGATATTTGGACCATCGGTCCAACCCATCCAACGGACGTGGAAGAAGGTGGGAGGACGGACAACCACCTACTCATATTTTTAAATAGTAGAGATATCTCCCCTTGCAAGAGATGGTGCGAGCCCGAGAGGCTAGGAAGGGAGGGAGTGAGTTGATTGATTCATTAGTTTGGACAAACTTAACAAACTTGAATTAGATTCTAGGAATACATTTAGTTAGAGTGTGTTTGGATTGAGGTATAAATTTGAATGGAATGGGATGGTACAAGATGGATGGGATGATCCTTAATGGAATCATACAAGAGTGTGTTTGATTGCTTGGATAGGATGATACAAGATTTTGTTTGGTTGGAGGATGAAGTTGGCCAGCTGAGAGGAAACAGAGGAGGCACAGGTCAGGCGGGCTCGTCGACGGTGAGGGAGCTGCCGAGAGAATGGGGCGACCCCAAAAATGGGTTCCAGTGGGTGTAGGATCAAGGATAACCAACTATAGGGGGGGTGAATAGGAGGTTTTTAAAACTTTTTTTACTAATTAACAATTTAAGACAATTATGGACTAAGTCTAAACTAGATACAATTCTAGCTAAGCAAATCTACATAAGTAAATAGCTAGAAACGTAAATGCGGAAGTAGTAAAGACAATAATAAACCACAAAGTAGACAATGAAGTTTTTCCCATGGTATCGAAGAATTGCTAGTCTTCACTAGTCCATGTTGAGGAAAGCTTGAACTAATCAAGCCGGCTCCACAAATTAAGCCTTGATCCTCAATCACTACCGTTGCTCTTCCTCTACTCTGGAGATGGTGAGAATGCAACCACTTCACAATCCGCTGCCGGGGCTCTTCACAATCTTCTTTGAAGAGGTCATCACGCAAACTTCCTCCAAAGCCGTCTAGGTGCTGGCAAGCACCAAGAGTAATAAACCAAGTGTTTTGCTTGAGGAAAATCAAGTGCCAATAAGATCAACTAATGATGCAATGCACTTGAATGCTCTCAACTACCTCAAAATAGGAATTCAAAGAAAATGAGTAGTTGAAGAGTGTATATGAGCTCTAGAGACTTCAATGTAGGAGCACAATGCTTAATGATATCAAGAGTTGCTGCTAGAAGGCAGGTGGGAGAGTATTTATACCCCTCACCAACAATTCTAGCTGTTACAACCACTTTCCTGAAAAATCAGGATTTGCAGTAATACCGCCGTTGAAAGTCCGGTATTACTGATTTCTGCTCAATGGTCGGAACAGTAGCATTTAATGCTCTGAACTAGCCGTTACAAAAAGATTTGCAGTACTACCGCCAACTGTAAATCGGTATTACCGTACAACGGTAATACCTCTTGAATATATCGGTATTACCAATTTCCAGAGACTTAGAAAATACAGAAGAAACACCCTCTCTGGAAATATCGTACCACTGTGTAAAACTCGGTATTACCGCACATCGGTAATACCGTATAAGAAGTGCGGTCATACCAATTTTGCCTGAACACTTGGACCAACTTGACCAGTTCTTCCAATTGGTCCACATGATCGGACCACCCAATCGGACTGTCCGATCGACCACGTGTTCCACTCAGATTAGATTGAACGTTCGGACCACTCGTTTGGACCGTCCGAACGTTCACCTGTCCTATGGTAATACCGCTTTTCACTAGCGGTCATACCACTTTCAAGAATCCAAGAAAAGCTCTCAAAAACATTTTCTCTGTAAAAAACATACCGCCACTTATATTTCGGTATTACCGACATGCGGTAATACTGCTCATACACTGCGGTCATACCGAATTTGGGGTCTCAAGAAAAATCATCCAAAACATGCTCTCTGGAAAATACATACCGCCATGAATATTTCGGTATTACTGACCTACGGTAATACTGCTCAATAATTGCGGTCTTACCGATTTTTCTAAATAGTTTTCTAGAAGCAAAAACAAATGTAATGCATGACTCCTAGTTGATCAAAATGGCACAAGGATTAGATCATCAAGCTACTAGCTATGATCCCTCTTTATAGTACGACATCTAGCCTATACATCCGGTCTTTTCTCCAAACACCGAGACCGGTAAAATACTATAAAATGATCATTAGATTATGTGATACCTTTGCTTGAGCCAAGTCGATCTTTATCACCTTTTCATTGCCATTACCATGTCATCATGCATCCTTTGGGACTAATTCTTAAAACATCTTAGCACACACGTTAGTCCCTTAATATAACGTTGACATTAATTACCAAAACTATTTTTAAGGGCCTAGATGCTTTCAGCGGGGAAGAGGAGTCCAGGGATGGCGGTGGCGCGACAGAAGGCAGACCATAGCGGCGACGCGGCTGTTCTCGGCAGGTGGTGTTGTTTCCATGGTGGCGGAGCCGAAGGGAAGGAGGGGGAAAGATAGCGCGCGCACAGGCGAGAGGGAAATGGGGGGATGTCGCCGCTGCAGACGGTGGCGACGGGGGTGAACCGAGTCGGGTCGGCGACTGGAGCCCATGGCGACATGATGGGTCCGTCGTGGCGACGGCGCTACAGGGAGGGGGAGCTAGAGTGGGTGGTGGGGGGAAGGAAGGGGTTGGTCTAGGGATGCTCGAGAAAAGGGGAATCGAGAAGGGGTTCACCGGGTGATGAACAACGATGGTGGCGGCAGTTTCGGCCGGACGTGGGGAAGAAGACCGTGGCACGAGCTCTCGTGGACGATAACCGAAATTGGTTGGGGGTTTTGCACGGCGTGCCCAGGAACATGAGGTGACACGTAGGGTAGTGGATGAAGCTCGTCGGGTTGGCCGAAACGATGGCGGTGGTTGGCGCGGGCGTTGCCAGGGGCGAGAGGGTGAACCGTGTGGTTTGGCCAGTTTCATAGAATGGGATGATACAACATAAAAGAGGAATATTCTCCTAGCTCGAACCATCTCATCCAAGATGGTTTGATACGATTCAACAAACCAAACGCTTGGATGGACTCATTTCTTAGACCAAATCATCTTGTTCAATTTCATACCTTCATCCAAACACACCCTTAGGGAACGAAAACTATCCTCCGGCTTAGAAGAGGAAAGGCAAAGAGGCAGATGGCTACTGTGAAAAGGAGAGAGAAAACGTTAGACTGTAACAACAATAGAAAAAAAAAAGCCGTGGCAAATTATTATTCCTTACTGTAGTAGTGGTACTGTAGCAATGGATCTCAGTTGCTTGCTTTGGATCTGACGGCTCGCATTTGTGCAAAGTAAGGGAGACATAGGAAACGAATTCCTGAACTTGTGAACGTACATGTAGAATCCAAGTTAACGAGTAAAATTTAATATTAACAAAAAAATTAATTAAATAATAGCTAATCCCTATGAAAGTATGAGCACTACATGCTGTGTAGCATCTACAAACATATCAATTCTTTTTCCTTTTTTTTTTTTGCGAATCAGGGGCTTTACTCAGCAGGGTTACAAAAGTCTGCCTTAAGGCAATTACAAAGAAATTCCGGTGCTTGTAGCCACATACACCGGTTACCCTTCGCTCTTTTGTTTTACGCAAAGGTGAGTAGGGGTGTCAATGGAATGGATGAATACAAATTGAATAGTGGTCGTCCCACATTCGTATACGTATTTTTAAAAAGAATATAGATACAATTTTGAGCATGCTTGAATACGAATAAAATATTATAACGAATACGAATACCTACTTAATTCGGTTGGATCTGAATATCTACGGCATAACGAAGTTTAACACTGGTTTTATAGTAATATTTATGCCCCTTTTCCTCTGGCTTATCATGCAATCATTGATCATTGGTGCCATTTTGCCACTAACCCTAACCAATTGTAGAGATATTGCAAATAAATCAGTTATAAACATGACACATTTGGCTAAAAACAACATGCAAAATCTTCATTGGGGGATGTGCCAAAAAAACATCAAATGTAAAATTAGAGTCAACCATGACAACGGCCTTGTCGAGACGATCGAAATGTATATATAATATGGCCAATTTGGAGGTCAAATGCAAAATACACGTAATAGCTAGCTGCTGCTATTACGTGCCAAATCCGGATATTGTCTGTATTCGTATTCGATTCGACACCTATTTTGCATGTCATATTCATGTTCGTAGTCGACAAAAAATCTAGATAATATCCAGATTCGTATTCGTTTTACAATACGAACATATTTTTGCTTATCATATTTGTTACCATCCGAATACAGATACTGGATAAAACGGATAATCCAGACCGTTTGACACCCCTAGAGATGAGCCGCTTCATTTGCAGATCTTTGTAGACATGAAAGCCCTCCTAAGCTCCTCTATCTCCACTAGCAATGGCATGACCTCCACTCAATGAGTAAATCTTGAGTTCCAGAGGTTTACCAGGGACAAAGAATCAATTTCCAACACAAGTTTGTCGAACTGACCTATCGTGGCTAGTCGGTGTTGGGATACGGCCACATGAGTAGGCTACTCTAGTGCAAAATTATTTTTTCTACCACATAAACTAGAAAATCAAGCAAGTAAAATAGCATGGATTGTTACTACTAGAAGCGCAGTGCGGTTGAAGAAGAGCTGGAGCAGCCAATCTAGCGAAGCGCATCAACATAGTCGAAGTATTCGATCGTCCATCGTCCTCATTAACCAATCGTCTCCTCCAAGCGATAGCCGATAGCCTCCATGAGTCGGCCTTCTCCTCCTCGCGATCGTCCCGATTAGCGCCCGCGATCCTGAAGACTGTAATATCCTAATTTTTCGAGTTTGAGAATCTTTTGAGCAGTCTAGTCTCTTAGAAAAATTCACCAAATTTTATTTGAATTTAATCAAGCTTAAATGAGACTTTCAAATGTCAAAATAATTTAATGTGACTAATCTGAACATCAATTAATTCCAAAACTATTTTATTTGCGTTCTTTGTGCTTATAAATATTTTCTATATTTTTCTGGAATTTTTCCGAGATCATTTGCTATTTTTAATTTGCCATTTGGATTTTCTGGTTTTTCTAAATTACAAAAGCTATTTAAAATCTCAGTAAATCCTTTGGGCCGAATCCTATTCCCTTGGACCAATTCTTCCCTGTCCTAGTCCAACCGTCGTCCAAACCCGTGCGCGCGTTGCAACCCACCTGCACACTGCCTCGCTGTCACTGCCAGGTGGGACCCACCTATCAGGTGTCCTTGTCATCCCCGACACGGACTCTCTTCTCCGAGTCCAACACGCCTTCACCGCTGCGTTTGTCCTAGACACCTCGTTGTCGCCTATTTAAGAGCACCCTGACCCTCGTTTTCTGCACCCTAAGCCGCATCGCCCTCAAAAACCCTTGCCACCACCTTGCACCCGTCGCCTAGCCGTCGGAATCACACGAAGAAGAAAAGCCGCCACCGAACCCTTCGTCATCATCTTGCGACGCTGTTGGTGAGCCCCAGGCCTCATCGTCGCCACTACTGGCATCGCAAGGACCAGATCTACCTCTCCGTTGCATTAACATCGCCGGAACGCCACCGTAGCTCTTTCACCGTCGAGCCCGAGCCCTAGCCGCCGGCCAGCTCCGTCGTCTCCTCGCCTTCGTGAGTGCACCAACGAGTTCCCCATCGCAACAGCTACCCGGTGCGCACCTCCGCTTGCTCCGCCGAGGCTGCAATCGCCGGCGAGCATCGGGACCCGAGCACTACCGCCACCGTCGTTGTCCACGTCATCGCCACCTCATCTACCACCTGTGCACCTTGCTTGAGTGTCAACCCAGTCAGCGCCGAGTTAGCCGCTTGCGTGTCACCTGCACCCAAATCCCAGATCCAATCCCACGTGGGCTTAGCTCACGATGAACCTAACCACTAACATGTGGACCCACCTGTCAGATCTACTATTCCATAGACCAGTGAGCCATAGACCAGTAAACCAGAGCCGTAGACCCAGTCCATAGACAAAGGTCCCACATGTCAGCCTCTGTTTCCTATTTTCTGGATTTTCTTTTAATTCTAAAATCATTGCTGATGTCATGCTGATGCAATATTTCAAGATTTCCTTTAGAAAGAAAATTCTAAAAATTTGAAATAGTGTTTCTTTCTCTTTTTCTTAGATTTAAATCTTCCAAGAGCCCGTTCTTCCTCATATGATCTTCGATTGAACCCATTCAAGTTCTACCTTCATGAGATTTTTATTTAATTTTTAGAGTTTATTTATTACTCTGTTTTGTATTTATTTGGTTTTCGTTTTCGCTTGCGAGTAGGCGTTGATACTTTGGGAGCTTTTGAGGAAGGAGGAGTTGATCAAGCTCAAGACCAGTACCAAGACTTGTTTCAATGCGAGTTGTACCTTTGACCATGTTGAACCCAATTTTCCAAAATTACCTTGATTCAAATTATTATATTTTACTTTAAGTATTTATTTAAATGTTTTGGATTAGATATACACCAATTTGATTATATCCATTTTGCTCATTGTATTACCATGATCTTTTGTCACCCTAGCTTGGTTAATTATTAGTTGGTATCATCATAGCACCAATGTGGGTTGGTTAGACACAGATAGTCTGCTTAGCCATGCAACGGGTTATTGATATCATTTTGAGTTGAAAGATATAAATTTGACTATTTGATTGTAGAACTTGTTATGAAAATACCGTGTGCTGTATGTTGTTACTCGTTGATGGCATGTGATGCACTTAACCAACAGGGTGATAAAAAGATTTAGACTAAGGCGAGTGGAAAGGATTGGTGATCTGGTGGATGTGTGATTGGGAAATGCAAATTGTGGTGACTTAATTAGAATTTTGGCAGTCTCGCCTTAGTCAATTAAGGACTTAACTTTGTGCACCATTGAACTGAGCCACAACTGTACAACCACATGCCTGATGGGACGGGGCTAACTTAGTAAGTTGTGGAGTTTTGACATTGACTACTCAAGTAGTAGGATAGTGATGGGTAGAGGTGTAGACTACTATGAAAGTCACGTCGATGGACGGTTCGCCACTTCCAGGTCCAACGGTGTGCGTCGGACCAACGAGTGAGGTTATGGTCGACTGTGTGCACATCGGGAGAGTCAATTGTTGAGATGAAACTTCCGAAAGTTTTTGTTATGATTGGTGCTAGCTACACTGGTTATATCGTGTGGGTAAAAGTGTACAACCTCTATAGAGTGTTAATCAATCTATTCGAATAGCCACGTCCGCGGTCATGGATATGCTCGGGGATTTCACACGAGGGGTAGATTTTTTATAAAACAATTGGGAATGGACAGCTGTGTGGGAAAACTTTTGTAGCTGTGTGAAAGAAACTGATTAGGTTATGTGAGCATTGTGAAAATACTTGTTAACTTATTATTGTTATTTGTTTTAAATAATGCTTTCAATCTATTATCCATATTCAATTGCAACTGTTGCTTTTACACAAAAGAACCATAGAAGTTATTTCCTTTGGAAAAAGCCATCATCTATATTTGCATTCTGTGGTACAACTTATTGAGCACTCGGAGTACTCATTCTTGTTGCAATCATTCAGCTAAAGTGGAGGAATCTTCGCTTGCTTTTGAGGAGCTATACATGGATGGTGATCGCTAGATCTTGATCCCAGTCGGTTGTTTGTGGCAAGTCGATGGGTTTTCGCTGGAGTTGCATTCGTTCCGCTGTCGTCTCTTTATTTAGTGTCAGCCATGCGTGGCTTAATAAATGTAAACTCAATCATAAGGTCACAACTGGTATTTATTAGTCGAAATAGTCGTTTATTTTTATATTCATCTTGTGTAAAATGATATTCATCTATGTTGATACTATGTGTACTAGCGTGATCTTAGACTAGTGCATTATACGCAGATGATCCAAATTTGCATATTTAGGTCCCGACAGAGGTGGTACTATACTGACTGTAGGTCTTGACCTTAGTTAGATCGGCCATCCTTAATGTAACATCCCAAAATCTGAATTCTGGGATTATGTATTATAAATGCATCAATGAAAAATTTCTTTGATCATTTGCATATGAAATAAACCCATGTTTGAATTTGACTTAGATTTAAAAACAAAACATGAACTACAAACAAGCAGGTGCTAAAAAGGAAATAGATAAAACAAAGTATAAATGCTAAATGAATTAATTATTTTGGGCATAATATCCCAGGAATAATTCACCAAAAAAACTATATAAAATCTTGTTAAGAAAAATAATTACAAACTCATAAGAACAGAACCTCGTTCGAATTTTGGAGAAATTCACAAAAGGTTTAAACCTCAAAAAATTTTACAGGAGAAACTATATTAGATTACAAGCTTCCACAAAAACATTCATAAAATTTGTACTTCATTTGTGTAGTAAATAAAATCGTACAATAATTCAGCAGAAAATCAAAACCTAAATCTAAACTCACCCCTCTCTCTCTCTCACTGGTGGGCCCCACCCACAGGGTCCTTCTTCCACCTCGCAGCACTGAGCGACAGTGCACGTGCCAGTGCACAACCACGAGCGCATCATTGCGCCCACGGTTTCGCCCGTGGTTTTGCCACCAGCCACACCTACCCCGTCGCATCACCATCACTCGCATCCATCCCCCTGCCCGGCCGTGCCTAACCCTACCCGTACAACGCCGGGAGTTCCGCTGGTTGCCCGCACATGCCCGAGCCTTTCCTTGCCGATCTTCACCCTCTTTGTCTATATAAAGGACACCTTGAGCTTCATTTCTTCTTTTCCAACTCAGTGCGCTCACTCACTCCCTTTCTCCTCCACTCAATCGAGCTCTAGAGCTTGGAGAGCACAAGCCCTAGTTCGACCATGCGCCGTCACCTCCATTGCCAATGAACTGAAGGGTTCCTAGTCAATCCTATCGCATCATCTCGTGTTCTAGTGCATGAGTATTCATTCCCCTCACTTGATTTCACGTTTGATCCACAGAAACTCCTGAATCACCTCTTCTTCTTCATCTCTGGCCAGAACCATCGCCTCAAGCATCGCCAGAGCTACAAGGCACCTCAAGTCGATTCCTTTCGCCCAGAGCATCGCTTGAGCATCTTCAAGCTTCCCCGACCGTCAGTTGAAGCTCTCCTTCAGCCAAACATCTTCTCCATGCGAAGCTCGCCTCGCCGCCTCGGCTCATAGTCGACCAGCAAACTCCGACCTCCTCCGAACATCCTCTTGCTTCTGGTATGACCCTAGTAGCATGTAGATGCTCATGCGCGCACTCATTAGTTGGGAGCGTAGCTCAATTGAGTTATCACCTGTTGTCGTAGTTGCACCGTCGCCCAGCTCCATTGCGCTGCCACATCGAGCCACATCCGGCCACACCGCCAGTACCCCTAAGTGTGCAATAGCACGGAGGTTCCATTTTGGGGACACTCTGGCGTCATCAAGCCTCACCGCGCCGACGAGAAGCGCTGGCGTGAGCGCCATTGCGCGGTTTTGTCGAACGAGTACTGTAGCTCGTCATCAGCGCACTTAAGCACAATCGTTAGCACAAAATTGATTGTTAATGCATAGTCAATCTTTAATGAATCACTGACATGTAGGACCAAGCTATGGTTTAAAGGATCTCTTAACCAAAACGTTATTTGTTAATAAGTCAATGACATGCAGGCCCCACGGCTTTAAGTGCATAGTGAAACTGTCGGGTCACAGGTAGGCTACGATAGCTACAAATAAAAATTTCTACCACGCAAACCAGGAAGCCATGCAAGTAGATGATCACAGATCGTTACCACCAGACGCGCAGAGCAGCAGAAGAAGGGTTGGAGCAGCCTGGTCCAACGAAGAGCGTGTCGATGTAGTGGTCGTAGTCGATCGTCCAACGTCCAGCAAGTTAGTGTAGTGGTCGTAGTCGATCGTCCAACGTCCAGCAAGTCGATGCAGTTCCTTGTGAAGATCGCGGATCGTCCTCAAGCGCAACAATCGTAGAAGCGCATCTACGGTATCCACACGTCTAGGGAAGGAACAACCGAACGCCGGTGTGCTAGCACCAAGTCGCACAGCAGAGCTCTCAGGAAGATGGCGGCTAAGGTTTCGATGGTGTTTACTCGTGTCCCGTACCTCCCCACAGCCTCGTGCATCTCCTTATATAATGCTCGTGACGGATCCTATCCAAACATGTTTGACTAATCGTATTCGTACTGGTTTGTTCCAACCCGTTAAGTGTGTGACCCTGTAGGTTCATGCGTAGTTCGGTTGTGACTCGGAAATCCTTTCCGATCACGGGTCGTAGCTGTTCCTAGCAGAACATAACGATTCTCAAATACACACAAATTATATCGGACGAACCTTAATGCAATATGATCTACGACCAGGTCCTCATCACTTACGACCAGGTCCTATCTTTATACGACCAATTCGTAACTCTTTACGACCAGGTTACGACCACTCTGTGATTACGTTCGACCAGTCTACGACCAGCTCATATATCCATACGACTAGTCCGTAACTGTTCGAACTGAGCAACCTATTCGTGTATACTCCCTTTGCCTCACGATGTTTGGTTGAACTCCAGGTGAGATGTTGTGTCATCCATGGACTGTTTAATACTTTCTTGATCACGTGTCGGATAACTTCATGTGGTCGAACACTTCGACTACTAGTGGCATGGCCATGCACTTTCTTTATTCGATCACAACGAGAGGCCCAGAGACATCTCTCCTGTTATGTTAGGAGGGGCAAATCCCATATCCGACCAGTCACATTCCTCTCCATGTTTCACAACATACCCGAAAGCTACCTTTATAACTACCCAGTTACGGTGTAGCGTTTGGCAACTCCTAAGAGTGCTATTACACATGTAGGAAACCTTGCTGATCTCAGGTCTAAGGATTATACATCATCATTGCTTGAGACCAACTAACGACACATAGAATCATAACAATCTCAATAGTGTCTCAAGGTGGGTCTAATCCAACATCATGTTCTCTAACATGTGTCCATATTATTGGTTTGATATCTCCATATCTATGACTCGTGAAACATAGTCATCAACCAATACATATGCTAGTCTATTCATATGTGTCCTCATATGTTTCC
Organism: Phyllostachys edulis; assembly: GCA_036346405.1. Classification (NCBI taxonomy): domain Eukaryota; kingdom Viridiplantae; phylum Streptophyta; class Magnoliopsida; order Poales; family Poaceae; genus Phyllostachys; species Phyllostachys edulis. The sequence goes on along the minus strand of CM070554.1, from coordinate 42,615,201 downwards.
GATCAGGGAACGTATAAGAATAATTATCGCAGAAATATAGAGTTTCACAACCAAGTCACATACTTAATAATAAATATTAACAATATTATTCTAGGAACAAGATAACACATTATCCAATGTTATGAACATAATGAAATATAATCATCTCTATGATTGCCTCTAGGGCATATTTCCAATAGAAACCCCGTGAACCCATGTGCTGTGCGTATAGACCGCTGGTCTACGCACTGTTCTCATGGACCTTGTCGCTGACGGTGGACCCTACTTGTCGGTTTCTTAATGAAAATCAAATAAAAATAGAAAATACATTTTTGGTTATAAGGAGAATACACTTTCCCTTACTGGAAAGCGTAAACCTCACTAGTTCACGCGCGGGATTATGCTTTCTCTGTTGGAAATCATATTTCTCAATTTTCTTTGAATTTCTAAACCAAACAGAAATGAAACCTTAAGAACTTTTGCTACAAAACTCCAAATTGAATGAAATTTATCTATAAATTTATCTAAAATCATAATCTACTTGAATATGTAAAAATATTTAATTTTTCTCATAGTTGAATTATTTGGTGTTATTTAATTCGTTTCCGTCTCTTTTTGAATTAGACGTCGATTGCTCGAGTGATTATTGCGATGACCAACAAATCATATTTCCAGAACAAAAAGAGAAAGGCAAGCACCTCCTTTGATCATGTTGATCCCAATATTTTACTTATTGTACTTTGTTTTGTAAAATCTATTATGCATGCGTGTATGTTTGGTATGAAAATGCTATGATTTGGAAATTGGTAGTTGTGAATCCTAATTACTGCATATGTCTCCTTGAAATATTGATTCCTTACTGTTGTAGCCAATAGAATATAGGTTAGACAATATATAATGTCATTTGAGAATTTTTTAGTGCGGTTATTGTTGGGATACGGGTAGGCTACGATAGCAATAAATCAAAATTTCTACCACGCAAACAAGGAAGCCAAGTAAGTAAATGATCATAGATCGTTACCACCAGACACGCAGAGCAGCGGAAGAAGGGTTGGAGCAGCGTGGTCCAACTGTAATACTCCAAATTAATTCGGGAGAGAATTGTAATACTCGGATCATGTGGTGGTATTCGTGATCTTCAACAGGTTCTTCAAGGGTAACGAAGGGTCTTCTTGCTGTATGAATTGTTTTAGATGCGTTTATGACTTTGTTCATTAGATCGAGTCCCAAACTGCTGTTAGATCGGTTCTGTCCAGAACATTGCGCGACGGTTTTCATGTATTTAGAAGCAGAATCTGGGGATCCACTCTCTTAGAGATATCTTTGTCATGTCCTTAGCTTTATGTGGCCGCCAAGAACGCCCAAATCCGATTAACGGTCAGGGAGATATGAATTGTTTAGTGCCGCTGTCCTGTTAATCTATCAACATCCTGACAGTCTGTAGAAATCTGAGTTAATCTATTAGTTAAAGATGAAATCAGAGTATCTCGTTATAATTAAAAAGATGGGTAATTTCCTCACCTTTCCAGAAAGCTAAAGAACGTAAGAATTGGACTTTTGTAGAAAAAGTTATGATAATTTTAGTGTACTGTCCAGAGAACCCGACGTGATAATTGATGTTCTGTAGATTGGCTTGGTAGGGGCAGTAAATGGCAGAATCAGAAGGGCTCCCCAACTAAGTTTATTTAGGTAATTTAATTATATTTCCATAAAATCCAAGAACACCTTATTTGGACCCCTGTAGTGAAAGTTATGAATTTTATAAGTTGACTGTCCACTAAGGGACAATCGGCGTTAGGAATTGGGGTTGGGATCGAGTAGGCGTTTTTGCGAGTTAGAGAGTGTTGTTATATAGTTTGTTTTGGTCCGCTACTGTCGTCTTATCTTGCAATATAATTATTTATTCAGGTGGCGGACGGGTCCCGGGCAAGCACTTCTCGCACGTCCTTGTTCTCTCGCGGTTAAGGCAAGTGTGATTATGGATCTAATAGTCATATTCAAATGGCATTGATTGCTAGTTTTTATGATTAATTTGTATTGTTCATGATTGATATGGTGATATGATTGGTACTGGTCATGATTCTAGTATGTTGAGTTATGTATTAAGTATGAATGTTTGAAAGTTGTGAAGTACGATTATGGACTTTTGTAGTATGAATAGAGTATTCATATGCAATGTAGTTGTGGATGCATGTTTGTATTAATTTGAGAATTCATACATATCGTCATGTTGGCTTATTGAAGTCTTGGTCACGTGGTGACCAAGCATCTCTTGAGTCCCGTCATGTTGATGATGGGCTAAAGGTCCCTATGCTTGTAAAGCATGGGCTTTAGTCCCCATACTTGCGGAGTATGGGCAATGGTCCTGTCTTGGGATGGCACGAGCATGGAATGTGCATCGACGGATCGCACTTTGCATTACGGTAAAATGCAAAAGGAAATAGAAGGATAAAGGTCATTTTTGAGCATATTGCATAGCATGTGTGTGTAAAGCATTCGATATGTGATTTTGAGAAGTATAGTTGATGAATTTTATGCTTATATCTGTTGATGCCATTTATTACATTTCTTTGAGTCGTTGAACTCACCTCTTGTTGTTTGTCGTGTTTTAGGTACCTCTACGAGATCGGCATGCATGGGGGAAAGGAATGATTAGATTTTTGGTACTTTTGCACGAACTACCCACAATCAAATGAAAGAATAATTAACTAGGAGATGAATGAATTGTTTAATGATCTCTTATTAAATATTGCTTGCTTGGAGTAATCTGTAATAAATGAATAGATGTTTTGGATGTTCTTGATCTTTTCCTTAGACTTTGAGTTGTTATGGATGTCATAGTATTGAATAGCCAGTCTTGATTTGATCTTAATCATTAAGTAATTTGGATTATCTTTATATATTACAAATGTCTGTTGGAACCTCCTGTATGGATAACTATACAAAGGAGGTTTTGCCGAAATTTTGTAGAATGTTTTAGATTAACTTTGTTTAAATTAATTAGTTATGAGCATTCCAGGCCTTTGTCGGTTTGGGGTGTTACAGTTGGTATCAGAGCCAGGTTGTAGGTCCGTGGTTCTTGAATATTAATTTTGACACACTATGCACAATAGGATGGGAATGGGCTAAGCATTGCATTTACATTTCCGCTATGTTGTATTGTTGATTGCTGATATGAATTGAGTATTATTACTCATTAATTAATTATATGATTATTATGTGTGGGGATAACCCATGTTGAGAGGTTGAGGTCGTGGTTGTGGCCCTGGGCTTTACCAGGTTATACCACTGTTCGAGGTACAAGAATAAGGTAGTGGTTACCTCAGATATCTTAGTACAGTGTTGTGGTGAAAATACTTAGAAAGGTTGTTCTCTTCCTTAATTTGAATCGGGTCAAGTCTTGTCTAGTTGCGATTGATGGGATTGCTTTGAGAAAGGTTGATGTTTCCTTGAGTTTACATTTGGTTATCTTGATGACTTCATTGTTGGTTGATTGACAAGTTTGACCCTTAAAGCAATCATTGTTTTCCCAATCGTTGAGTTATTCTTGGTTTGGTGAACTTGGTTAATTGTCAAGATTGACCTTCGTATTGAGTTTGTCTTTCTTATTGGAAAACACGATCCATTTATTTAAGCTTGATGTTTGGGATAATGAAAGTTTCCTTTTGCAAGTCCTTTAATGCGTGGAAGTTTTGACTCAAGGTATCTCTTTTTAGATATTTTGAGTGTTGGAGTTGGATGCTTCTCTTTTATGAAAGAAAACGTTAAAACCTTTATTAACGTCTAGTCATGGTTAAGCGAGAGGTTACAATCAAAGAAATTAATGGTTGTGATTTGGGTTATCAAGTTGAGTGCGTAGTGTGGTGCATATTTGATCTTAACTAAGATCCTTGGACGGGAAGTCGTTTAATTTGATGGTGTCTTGTAGTAGCTCTTGATGAACTGTGTTTAAGGGTATGGCTATACCCAATTGAAGTTAAAGAAATTATTAATAAGTGTGATATATTGATGATTTAGTCGATCATTAAGATTGTGGGATTTGTTAAACTTATTGGATAGTTGATTGTAATAGATCCCAATGGATTAATCTATCTATAGTGATGGTTATGTTAAGGATATGTTTGATGTTGCCTTAGAGGATATTAATCCGGCAATTTTCATAAACTGGCTACTTGATGATTATACTTAATTGCTAGATTGAAGCACGTATATCAGATTAGATGGATGTTGAGGTAGTACCTTGTGAAACCCGGTGATTAAAGGAGATGATGTTATTAAATCTGTAGTTAAACTCTGAGCATAAAGTGGAATGTTGACTCTGTGTTATAAATGGGTATGTGACTGTAAATAGCAGTAGGACTCTATTTGTATATGTGATAAATACAATTGTCAATTGTTAATGATAATTGAAGTGGGTGTTGAGCAACACTTAGGGTTGAATGGATGAATGAATAAGTGATCTCGGATAGTGTGCATTGCGAAATTGTTATTTGATAACATGATTTTGATAAAGAGGGTTGTTTCAACCTTGTGCTTTGTGTCTCCTTTGGAGAGGTTATGATGGGATAGTAAGCTATGAGGATTCTCGTTAATAGTGTATTATCTCATTGTTAGTGTGATTGTCGATGAGGAATTATGAAGATGATCTTGAATGTTTTGTATAAAGGAATTGGGTCGCTACTTTGATATTGATTAAATGAAAATTCTTCTAGTTTCACATTTGTGATCTTTCGGACCTCGTGTTAATATGGTAGCTGAAATTGTTTTGAGCAAATTAGCGTGTTGAGAGGTTTTATTAGTTCTTAAGTGGTTTATGTGTTGCGGTCTTGAAATCTCTTCTTGTTGGAGTTGGCATGGTGATGCTGTAACCAACGGAAGTTGTTTTCTTTGTTAAAGGAAAGAGTGAAGTAGAAGTATTTGAGATTGAAGTCAAGTTTTGTAACTTGCAGTTTGTGTTTTTTTTTGCCTAAACTTTCTGTTTTGCCAGCAGAGTTTCCGAATCCCAAAAGCAATGTTTTTATTCTCGTGTGAGATTTGATATTCTTTGCTTGTGGGGCGTGTGCCCCCATCTATGATCCTATCTTGGTTTTCCGAGATCATTGCTATTTTATTAATTCTCTGGATCTAGTAACTACTGTAAGTGGTAACGTTTTCCGATGTGCTGAAATTTATTTCTATTTGCATCTTCTTCTAAGAAAGGAGTTAACCGAACTGTATTGCAAAGTCTTTTCGGATGTGTTTTGGCAACTAGAAAGAGGTGGTCTAGTAGATGTTTTTGTGAACCTTTAGGTGTCAGGTTGTTTGAGAGGCATTGAGTAATAAATCGATTAATTAGAATAATCCTTGGAGAGGATTTGATTTAATTAGAGTGTTTGACCTTGGAGCTAATAGATTTCGTTGTTGCAACTAGTAGGGCCTATAGCGAGATGTGGTCCAAGATTTTGTGTTCATTTTGGCAGAACACGAGAATTAGCAAGTATGGAAATCTTGGTCAGTTTTTTATTAGTATCGCATTTGGGTACTCGGTAAGATTGTGTAGAAGAAGTATAATGGTGTAGTTTAAGGAGAGTAACAGTGTAGAGAGATCTAATAGTCGTGTTAATTAATGGGATATCAGGGATTGTTGAGATATTGTCAAATATGAATTAGCCTCGGTGATTAACTTTGTGGGAGTTAGATTATCTCTAACGATAACTTGGTCAAGAATTCATTTATTTATTGACGTTAGTGATTGAGTATGTTTGAATCTTGGACAATCAGTTCGGGTATTGCGAATGGGTATATTGTGGTTGTGTAACTGAATTGGATTGGTGTGGATTAGAGGAGGTCTAATATTGGTGAAAATAAATTGCCTTGGGGCGGTTAATTGATTAGAGAGGAATGTTGATAATAATAACTGAGTTTATTGTTGAGCTGTGTGAAATTTTAGTAAACGAAATTGTGGATTTCCTATCAATGATACCAGAGATTCATGGTAGGAGACTTGGAGGTTGAATTTGGGCTTTGTATTTTTATGCTTGGACCTTGAAGACCCTATATTATGTGTAGAGGTAGATGAACAAAAGCGAATTTTGACTAGTGCGTTGATCTTTGATAGAATACCTTGGGTAAAGTAAATGAGAATGTGTGCTGAGAATTTGAAGTTGATTATCTTTAACAGAATGGGATGTTGTGGTGGTGGGTGAAAGGTCTTTATTGCGGTGTTGGGAACCATTTGTCAAATAATTCCTTGGGTATAAGAAGTGGACTAGAGAATCTTTTTGTGGATTAGTAGAGTCCCTCTAAATAAGTATGGTTGTTCTTTTGGTTTGAGGATCATTTTGGGATTGTCGGTTAAGAGGAAAGAGTTAGTGTGATAATTCTGGACACCCATGGTTTGGGAAAGGGTTTATTTCTTAAAAGAACATCTAGGAAAATAGTATTCACTCGAGTAGAGAAGTGCTCTATTGGTTCTTGTTTGAGTTGGATTTTTATGATGGAGATCTTGTACAATTTGATTTGTAACATCCCAAATGTATAATCAGGGTTATTCAAGTATAATTATATGTGTAGAAATTAAAACTTTTTCTCACAACTTGAAAACCCTTACAATCTCATGTAATTCTTGTCCAAGAGTTGTGTAAACCAAGAACACAAAGCTCTTGTTGACCAAAAGTCAAATTCATTTTCCAATTCTCTCAAATCTTGTGCCAAACAATTGGAAAGTATCTTCCTTGGTCCTAAAACGAGGTGGGACCCTCTGAAAAATATCACAAGTTGTAAAACTAGTTTGATAATTTTTGGAGGTAAAATGAATCATTGAACAACCTTAATGAAATTCCTGAGAAAAATGCATTGCATAATAACCTCTGGAAAATTTATGTAAGGTTAATCATGTTGTCAGCTAGCTCCAGTTAAAATCTTATGAATTTTGGAGTTCATTTGCTATCTCAAACAATTTTGCCAAGTCTTAGTTGTTAGAAAATTAAATTTAAAAGCAGAGCCTTTGTTCCTTGGGCCGAGCAGTACTCAAACTGGTCCAGCCCAACCCCATCGACCTCCTTTCCCACCTTGATGAGGTCGAGTCGTTGGATCCAATCCAACCGCCACGACCTCCCTCAACCAAGGCCCCCGGGACCTCCCCATTCGAGGTCCTCTTGACCTCGTGGACCTCCTCGGGTCAACGTGGGCGTCGACCTCCCACCTCATCAGGTCATAGCCGCTGGATCAAAGATCCACGGCCACGACCTCCCGTGTGTTAAACCTCAAAGGACCTCCTCGTCTTTGTAAGCCATCGCGTGAGGTCATCCCACCTATGTGAGGTCTTGGCCCTTGGATTCAAGATCCGCGACCCGACCTCCCTCACCTTTGTTAAACTAAGCAAGTCCACATCCCACCCACGTGAGGTCACACCATTGGATCAAAATCCATGGTCACGACCTCCTCCTCCCAATCTAACTGTCAGACCTCCTTTGCACTCACTTGAGGTCGTGGCGTTGGATTTACATCCAAAGGCCACGACCTCCTCTGAAGAACATCACAACAAGGTCCTCCCGCCTTGTTGAGGTCTTAGCCCTTGATCCAAATCGGAGGACTAAGACCTCCCTTCGCTATGCGATATCGAGACCTCCCCATCAGTCAAGTGCCCTTGGATTTTAATCCAAAGGCCAGACCTCCCCTCATGTCTTTTCGATCGCGTGCAGTTAAGTCCTCACTGGAGGTCCGACCAGTTGGAGGGAGATCAACGCCTTGGACCTCCTATCCCATTTCCCACGTGCGTTTGCGATTAATGAAATCGGAGGCCACGACCTCCCATCCTTGATCGTGTGGTGGGACCTCCACCCACCACTTAAAACGAACGGTTCAAAACTCTCATCTGTTGGCAGACCTCTCCTGTGTCTTATCCAACGACCACTAAGACCTCCCTGTTCTTCTCCTTCCTCTGGCCGGGCAAGCTCTGGCGATGCATTTATTGCGTGTCGACCTTGGGGTACACTTCATGACTCTTTCTTGACCCGCATTTAATGCAGTCGACTTTTAGCCTCTCGAGTCAAGCCCGAGCCCGCCCCTTGTCGCCCCATGTCTTGTCCACCTCATGGACGGCCCAGTGGGCTAAGCTCACCATGGAGCTTAGCCCCACTCATCACCTTCAATCAGGTTATAAAGTACCCTTGAAGCCTCCCTTGGCTTCCTTTGCACCTAATTGACCTCGGCCTTGCACTTTGTGCGTGGTGAGCTCCTCCTCCACTAACACTCACTCACCTCACTAGTGGTCGCCATTGTTGATGTCCTTGGAGCTTCTCGGTAGCTCAAGGGTTCCAGTGGCTCCCTCTTCCACCCTCGTTCATTTTGTGCTCCCCAAACCTCTGGAAGTTAACCCTAACTTAGTTTGTTTGGGCGCCAGAGGAGGACAAAGTCGGGCTTGAAGTGGAGCTTTGGCCGTGGAGCCCTGTCTTCCCCAACTCCGGTCCTCCTTCCTCGACCTCCTCAAGACCTTAGGACCTCCGGTACATCCCTGGTAATCCTTAGTGCCGCACCGTGATGAATGTTTTCATGAGCTTTAGTTTGGCATAAGCTTGTTTGTCGCATGGAGCTCATTTTTGCTTTTCGGTTTTGCCGTCTGGTCACCTCTGTCCTCTCGGCTCGCCGGCGTTCAAGGCCGTCATTGCTTGGTTGAGAGAAGGTCCGTTGGAGTGCGCGTGGTTATTGCGAACCGCGGTACCATTGGATCTCGCCGACGAGGTCTACATCATGGCGAGAACCAAATATTTGAACACGGGTTTTTGTTCGGACGACGAACGACCTTTGTCGTTGTCGTTTTAGGACAAAAGATCCACCGAGTTAATGCGCTTATCATTGCTCCCATCATTGAATTCATTTGGTGTGTCTTAACTGTCTTAAATCCACCATTTTTGCGGCGCCATTAAGTCCTCCAGCGGACCTCCTCGTGGTCCCGGCGCATTTAATCTCTTGTCCATAGCGCGTGCGTGTCGTGCGCTAATTCTAGCGCCGATTCGGACATCGGACCTCCTCCAAGGAGATCTCGAGCGTCCAAGACCTCCTTGGCGCAATCTTAGCCGTCCAGACCTCCTGGAGGTTCAGTGGACGCTGAGGACCTCCTCGGGACCTCCTCGAGGTCATCTCACCGCTGAGGACCTCCTTTTAATCTGGTCCGCTTAGGACCTCCTTCCATGTTGTGGTCCGTTAGATCTTCCATCTACGGCCATGACCTCCCTCACCTCGCAAGATGTGCGTGGTTAGGAGGTCCAGACCTCTGGACCTCCCATGTGCATGTGTGTTGTTCTCACGGGAGGTGCGAGCCGTTAGATCTCGAGATCTGTGGCTCACGACCTCCCATGTCTTTGTGAATGTTAGGAAGGTCAAGAATTCTTAAGTATGAACCTGAAATGAGGTAGACTTTAGAATTTCATATCTTTTTCATTTTGAATCCTTTTGAGGTCATTCAAATTGTGTTAGCTCTGTCTTAAACTTGAATTTAATCCAAAAATGGTTGTAAGTTGAGTTCAGCTCAGAGCACAGTTTTGCCATAGGTTTTAGTACTCCCTTTTGGATAATACACTCAAAATTTAGGTTTAACTTGTAAAACCCATAACTAATGTTCTGTAGGTTATTTTTGAATGAGACCAACTTTGTTAGCTTCCTCTATTAATGAACTCACTAAGAAAATTAGTTTTGAGCATGTTGCTGTTAGAAAAATAAGGACTTGTGCATTATAATTTTGTTCAAGTTCTTGTTTTTGAAAAATTATAGAAAGTGCAATATAGCTCCAAATGGGATGAACTCAATTGTGTTATTCATCTCATGAGGTGCTGGTTTCACAGTAAAAATCTCAGCCTCACCACTTTTCTAGAAAATGTTGCCTCATAATTAAATTAGTGAATAGTGCAGTTTGGTATTTTCAGGGCTGAGCAGAATTGTTTTGCTCATAACTTTTGCATTAAGAATCCAAATCCATTGGTTCTTGTTGCTAAATTCCTAAAATCACCCTCTTACTTCTGTAGAAATTTCAGAGAATTTGGAGTTCGTTTGCTGTGCTGTCTTGTTGTTTTTCGTCGTTCTTATCGGTTCTTTATCGTTTTTCCGTTAGGTTTCGACATTTGTGGTGATCCCATAAGCGACCCTCCGCAACAAAGTGACCAGCAGCAAGGCAAGCAGTTTGACCATTTCCATCATTGTCCCATTATTTTAAAGCTTAATACTTTGTTTTACTTCTATGTATGCATGCTACTTTGTGTTAATTGTCGCTAGTAATCCTATAGTTGCATAATCTGTAGGAGTTGTTTATCCTCTACTACCAATGAGCCTAGGTTATTCGCTGTGGTTGGAGCTCGTTGGATGAGCTCTTATCACTTAGTAGTTTCGACTTAAACTGCTTAGACATGCTTAGCTATCGGTAGTAATGGGCGATCATCGACTTAGTCGATGGTCTTGATCACACAAGTATAATTATTCCTCCTATATGTCCAGCACTTGTGCTTTGATTAATTTGTAAAATCAAAACTGAAAATAAAATATTGATTTGGACTTGGGCATATTGGATGGATGGTGTGGTTTTGGAATATGGTAGTATGCTGAGTCGTTAAGGACCGAGTTACTTGCGCCACCGCTTCGAGCAATATTGTGCTAACCACACGAGGGGATATGGGACCTCTCTTGACTAAGTACTTTGGGGGTGTTAATTATGAGCTGGTTGGTGGGTATGTTTTAATAAAATGTGTATGTGTAGTGTTGGGAGGGAGCATTGGCGGGCGGTTAGGGCTGTCTAATGTGTCCTTGTCCCGTGGGTTCTTGCTCGTAATTAGCATCGTCCATTGGAAATGTCTCGTAGGACTTAGCCGTGCTTAAGCATACCAAAGGTAGTGTGCCTAAAGGAAAGGCGATGCGGCGTGTGGGTACATTGGTACACCCTCGAGGATAAAACTATTCAATAGCCTCGCCCTAAGTTATGGACACGCCGGAACGCCTGTAAGAACTAGACTACAACTTTTAATTAAAACTTGACATGGTTGGTATGAGTGGGTAATTCATACTATTGTTGTGGTGGCTATTGGGTTAGTCACTTCCAGGATTGTTCTTGTTGTTGTTATTATGTTATTATTGCGTTGTTATTTCAACAAGTAAAAATGCTTTGTCAAATTGCCTTAAATCTATTATGTTATTGCAAATGGAACTTGCTTTATGCTAAATGTAAGTCCAAAGCTCCATCCACTTAATTAAAGCTTGCATGTAGCTAAATTATAGTTACGTTATCTTACACGTCAGTCTTGCAGTACAATAAACAAGTTATTGTACTCATTTGCTTTGCTTAACAACCTTGTTGCAGAGGGCGGAGGTGAGCTCCAAGAGCCTTACTACGTGCCACGTGTTGCGCTTTCTTGACGACTAGCTTGGCGGTCGGTCGAGATGCCTAGGGGTTAAGGCACACCGATTGACTTTGTGTTATAGCCATCTTTATGGCACTTTTGCTTCATTGTGTATTCTTGTAACTTATTGCTATTTGGCCTAAGGGCCCTCTTTTGTAGTAGCTATTCCATATTAATATTAACTTCGGTTTGTTGCTTATGTTCTATGTGTTGTATGGAATTGATATATTCTTTTGTTGTGAGGTATGTATCTGCATTCGGGAGTATACATCTCTCGAGACCGAAGTTTGTTAGGTTGATAATACTAGGTCAATTGGATGACTAAGTATTATGAGCCTAATAAATGTCGGGGTCTCACATGATTTGACTATGTTGACAAGGTGGTTCTGTCCGGTTCAGGAAAATAAATGAGGTATTTGATTTGAACCTTCGAGTGACTTGTTTTGGCTTATGTGGAGTTTAATTGCAAAATACCTACTTGAAAAATGGAAGAGTTTCATGCCGAATCTTTTGGTTTTTGGATTTAACTCTTTTGGTAAGGGAGTTGGTAGGCGAGTTCTCTGTGCGTCCCTTGTTAAAGGAGATACTACTTGCATAAGTAAAGTGGTCAGCTGAGAGTTGGAACAAGAGTTCCGTGTGTTTTGTGCAGACAATGTAATTCGGTACCAAAAGGAAGCTTAACCAAAGGTGTTGGGTAGGTTCCGATAGTTACGGGGATTTGTAGATTGGCGTATCGCTAGGACCGTCTCGAGTACATGCACGGAGTACGCAAGTCTTGTATATTCCGGTACTGAGTGACTACATGAGAGGTCCGAAGCTTGAGATTATTGTTAGAGCTGTTGGCCAACGAGTAAGACATTACCTTTGAGTCCCGTGTGATGAGTGTACCTGTAAAGGTCAAGACTAGTGTTGAGGTGTAAGCCGTGGGTATCCGTCAAGGTGATGTGATCCCATAAGACCAAGAGAGAGGCCACCTGAGAATTGGAGTCTCGCACGCGTGAGTATTATCCGGATTGTTCACAGCAGGTACGTAGTAATGTTAGTAAATCTTTCAGCGGTGGTTACTCTTTGACGTTAAGCGTGATTAGAATTCGGGGTCGAATTCTATTTAAGGGGGGTAGATTGTAATACTCCAAATTAATTCGGGAGAGAATTGTAATACTCCAAATTATTTCGGGAGGAAATAAGTGAATTAGGAGAAGGATCAATGGAAAATAGTTACTTAAGCAGATGTTTCAGGGGGTTTTCGAGTATTTGAGACAACTTTGGTGTGGGCTCTCGGCCCACAAACATTTAAACAAGGGGAAGGGGCAGCCGGCCACATAAAAGGGGGGAAACCCTAGGGGCGCCTCCTTCCTCCCCCCTAGCCGCCACTCCCTCCTCTCCCTGCGCCTCCTCCCTCCCTCTCCAGCAACCATGGCTGCGCCTCCTCCCCATGGTGTGTCTCCTTGCTGCCGGCAAACGGGAGGAAGAAGGAGACCTTTGTGGTGGCCGGCCTAGAAGATGGAAGAAGAAGAAAGAAGAAGGAAGGGGGGAAGAGGGAAGGAGAATAGGATCATGTGGTGGTATTCGTGATCTTCAACAGGTTCTTCAAGGGTAACGAAGGGTCTTCTTGCTGTATGAATTGTTTTAGATGCGTTTATGACTTCGTTCATTAGATCGAGTCCCAAACTGTTGTTAGATCGGTTTTGTCCAGAACCTTGCGCGACGGTTTTCATGTATTTAGAAGAAGAATCTGGGGATCCACTCTCTTAGAGATATCTGCGTCATGTCCTTAGCTTTATTTGGCCGCCAAGAACTCCCAAATCCGATTAACGGTCAGGGAGATATGAATTGTTTAGTTCCGCTGTCCTGTTAATCTGTCAACATCCTGACAATCTGTAGAAATCTGAGTTAATCTATTAGTTAAAGACGAAATCAGAGTATCTCGTTATAATTAAAAAGATGGGTAATTTCCTCACCTTTCCAGAAAGCTAAAGAACGTAAGAATTGGACTTTCGTAGAAAAAGTTATGATAATTTTAGTGTACTGTCCAGAGAACCCGACGTGATAATTGATGTTCTGTAGATTGGCTTGGTAGGGGCAGTAAATGGCAGAATCAGAAGGGCTCCCCAACTAAGTTTATTTAGGTAATTTAATTATATTTCCATAAAATCCAAGAACACCTTATTTGGACCCCTGTAGTGAAAGTTATGAATTTTATAAGTTGACTGTCCACTAAGGGGACAGATCGACGTTTAGGAATTAGGGTTGGGATCGAGTAGACGTTTTTGCGAGTTAGAGAGTGTTGTTATATAGTTTGTTTTGGTTCTCTACTGTCGTCTTAGCTTGCAATATAATTATTTATTCAGGTGGCGGACGGGTCCCGGGGGCAGCACCTTCTGCACGTCCCTCGTTCTCTCGCGGTTAAGGCAAGTGTGATTATGGATCTAATAGTCATATTCAAATGGCATTGATTGCTAGTTTTTATGATTAATTTGTATTGTTCATGATTGATATGGTGATATGATTGGTACTGGTCATGATTCTAGTATGTTGAGTTATGTATTAAGTATGAATGTTTGAAAGTTGTGAAGTACCTTATTATGGACTTTTGTAGTATGAATAGAGTATTCATATGCAATGTAGTTGTGGATGCATGTTTGTATTAATTTGAGAATTCATACATATGCGTCATGTTGGCTTATTGAAGTCTTGGTCACGTGGTGACCAAGCATCTCTTGAGGTCCCCGTCATGTTGATGACGGGCTAAAGGTCCCCATGCTTGTAAAGCATGGGCTTTGGTCCCCATACTTGCGGAGTATGGGCAATGGTCCCTGTGCGGATGGCACGAGCATGGGTGTGCATCGACGGATCGCACTTTACATTACCGATAAAATGCAAAAGGAAAGAGAAGGATAAAGGTCATTTTTTAGCATATTGCATAGCATGTGTGTGTAAAGCATTCGATATGTGATTTTGAGAAATATAGTTGATGAATTTTATGCTTATATGTTGTTGATGCCATTTATTACATTTGCTGAGTCGTTGGACTCACCTCTTGTTGTTTGTCATGTTTTAGGTACCTCTACGAGATCGGCATGCATGGGGGAAAGGAATGATTATATTTTTGGTACTTTTGCACGAACTACCCACAATCAAATGAAAGAATAATTAACTAGGAGATGAATGAATTGTTTAATGATCTCTTATTAAATATTGCTTGCTTGGAGTAATCTGTAATAAATGAATAGATGTTTTGGATGTTCTTGATCTTTTCCTTAGACTTTGAGTTGTTATGGATGTCATAGTATTGAATAGCCAGTCTTGATTCGATCTTAATCATTAAGTAATTTGGATTATCTTTATATATTACAAATGTCTGTTGGAACCTCCGGTATAGATAACTATACAAAGGAGGTTCTGCCGAAATTTTGTAGGATGTTTTAGATTAACTTTGTTTAAATTAATTAGTTATGAGCATTCCAGGCCTTTGTCGGTTTGGGGTGTTACACCAACGTAAAGCGCGTCGATGTAGTGGTCGTAGTCGATCGTCCAGCGTCGAGCGCGTCGGTGCGGTGGTCGTGGTTGATTGTCTCCTCCAGCGACCTCTGCAGTTTGTTATGAAGATCACAGATCGTCCTCAAGTGCAACAGCAAACACAGTAGCACTTCTATGGTATCCACACGTTCAGGGAAGGAACAACCATGTGCCGGTGTGCTAGCACCAAGTCGCACGGTAGAGCTCTCAGGAAGATGGTGGCTAGGGTTTCGGTGGAACAACTCAACTCTCGACTTTCGTGTGTCTTGTGTATTACGTTCACCACCCATCCCAACAGTCTCATGTATCTCCTTATATAATGCTCGTGACGGATCCTATCTGAACACGTTTGATGAATCGTATCCGTACTGATTTGTTCCAACCCGTTAAGTGTGTGACCCTGTAGGTTCATGCGTAATCGGTTGTGACTCGGAAACCCTTTCCGATCACGAGTCGTTAGCGGTTCCTAACAGGACATAATGATTCCTGAATACAACACAAATTATATCGGACAAACCTTAATGCAATATGATCTACGACCAGGTCCCCATCACTTACGACCAGTTCCTATCTCTATATGACCAGTTCGTATTTGGTCACGACTAGTTCGGAACTCCTTACGACCAGGTTTTGACCACTCTGTGATTTCGTTCGACCAAGTCCTATCTCTATAATGAAATATAATTATCTCTATGATTGCCTCTAGGGCATATTTCCAACAGTTATCACACAAATGCAACTAGAACTATAAATTTTTCAAAAAACTGATAAAATAACAATATGATAATTTGCAAATTTGGGATATCTTGAAAAAGGTCCAGAGGAGATACCTCTGTTATTTTGTATGAAAATGAAATGAAAAACTTTGTTTTTAGACTCAGGCGAGTTATATTGTATTTTAAAAAAGTGAGGATTGTGACTCACTAGTAGCTAGGGTGGAGATTCTCACCTATGGTCGATTAATGACTGAAGCCAGCAACTTCGGGACTAAGACCTAAAGGTACAACTGTATGTGCTAGGATGGGGTAGCCGTAGCTAACTAAGTCATCAAATCATAGCGTTGCATAATTAGTAGGAAGAAGTAGTGCGAGCAATTTATATTGCCATCTGGAGCATGCTTAGTGCGGTTGGTATGACTGTAGCTTTATTTTCCACAAATTTTTTTGTCACAAAACTCGGGGTAATGACATGGGGTTTTTATTTATTGAGTTAACTGCCATGTCTATGGCTGGACTGCTATGTGTAATACTTTGAAATGTTCTAAGGGCAAAATTGCTTAAAAGAGAAAATTAGAAGGATTAAAAAGGGGGTTTTCGTAGTGGTTTGAGAACCTGAGCCTCGGGCCTTTGGTCCACGAAGCCCAAGAGGTGGGAGGGGGGCCGCCCACCAACAAAAGAAGGAGGGGGAACCCTAGCCCTGATATTGTAGCACGCCTCTACTACAGTAGCTCCGCCGCCTGCTACAGTACCTCTGTGCTACTGTAGACACCCACCTCCTTGTGCCACCTCCTTTGGATACTACCGGCCAAGAAGAAGAAGGGATAGAGGAACCCCCTTGGGTGCTGCCGACCAAGAAAGAGGGAAAAGGAAGGGAAAAAGAGGAGGTTCTCGCAAGGAGTTCAGCGGGTTTTTGCAAGGTATTCAAGGATGTTTTCATTTTCCCATGATTTAGATTAATTCTTTTTTGTACGTTTGATTTCGGGTAGCAGATCGGATATTTCCTGCTGACAATTGTACTATAGTTTTGAAGTCTTTAATTGCAAAATTAGGTTTGATTATCTCCTAGAGAATTGTGGGTAATGTCAGTATCTTTCCATAGAGTCTTAAATCACAATATTTGGATGAGTAGTTTTCGAGTTATGGTCTTTTCAATTGTTGCTGTCCAGAATATATGTCAGGTTATAGCAGTCGTAATATCTGATAGATTAAAAATATATAACGACCGAATCAGGGGTGTTGACCAAAATGACTTTCATAGATAATTCAATTAGATTTTCATAATGTTAAAGAACACAATTTTGGATCATCATAACGAAAGTTATGGATATTTCAATCTTACTGTTCAGAATGTTTGTTAGATTCTGACAATTGTTTTATTCTGTTTGTTACAACTAGTTAAAGGCATAATTTGAGAATGTGCCAACTAGACTTTTATAGACAATTTCTTAAGCTTTTCAGAGAGTTAGAGAATGAATTTTTGTGATGAATAGAATGATAATTATGGATTTTAGAATGTTGATGTCTAGTATCGAGTTACTGCTAGTTCGTCAGTTTGCTAGAGTAGAGTAAAATTTATTAAATGTTCGATTTTGGGGTGCGGATAAAAGCGTTGTTAGTAGGTGTCGTCCTATTTTGTTAAAACTTATTTTGAGTAAAATATTTATTGTAGGCGGAGTGAACTTGGGTTTGGTTTCGCCTTCTCTACATTCCAACTTGTCGTAACACGAAAGGCAAGTACAATTATAGTCATATTGGATGCTTGATTGTTCAAATTGGGTAAATGAATGTGATGTGGTTAATCTTCTGATATATGAGTACTTTTCGTTAATTACATGCTTTTGTTAATTGTTGATATAAATTGCAGAGTATGCAAGTATTCCTTTCATTCCATTACATTCAATTCAAGCATTCATGTTTAACCCACAAGAGTGGGTATTGAGATCCCCATATTTTTAATATAGGCAACTAGATTCCCGTATGAAAGATTCTTCATACGGGCAATGGATCCCCGTATTTTGAGAATGCGGGCATGAGTGAACATCGTCGGATATTACACACGGCTATACCGGTATATGTAGAAGAGAAGTGGAGTCATTTGCATTTTGCATCGCATTCATAGTATATTCATATGTATGTGATAATTTGAGAATGATATGTCTCTAATTCAATGTTTCTTATGTCGTTCATTTGTACTTGCTGAGTCTTGAACTCACTCTTGCCAGTTTTGTTTTTAGGTGATCGTTGATGATGACATGTATCGGGAGGGAGTAGTTCACATGAAGAAATCCACTTTATCACATATTTCATCACTTAAATAATATTTTGGTTGCTATCCTTCAATTGGAAACTTTTAAATATAATAATTGGATTCATGTTACTTCCATTATTCATCCTTAAAGTTTATTCATACTAGTTGATGATTTAAACTATTTGAACCTATTCATGATAATGTTCTATTTGAATGAAGTGTTATAATTGCAATTTTAGTGCTTAGATCCTTACTGAAATTTATGTTAGTTAAATTATTAGAATTGTTTTGTGGTGAAGTTTAGCTATCATTAGTTGTTGATTTGATAAGAAAAATTTATAGTGTTAATTGGTGATAGTAGTTTAGGTTGCATCTTGACTTCCGCATTGCTAGAGTGTCACACTATGTCTATAGCAGGACTGTCATTTCTATGACTGAACATGAATTTATCAGTGCCCGCCATTGTGTTCGCCACCTTTGGGAACACATTCCGCGTACACCGTCGTCGCTTGCTTGCCGCCACAGCTCGCCCTTGCTTCTCGTCATCGCCTACTCTGTTTCGAGCCGACACGAGAGGAGGAGGCATAGTGCCGAGCTAGGCACTGTGTGTAGGCGGTTGAACTAGATCGACCAACCGAGCCAGACACTGTGCATTAAGGGTATTGATGACATTTTACAAAGTTTCTCTCTCATAACTAGCAAGATATATTATTTTAATGAGACGAGTGTCCAACAGTAGCCACCTTTTAGTAGTGTCTTTCGATAAAGACACAAAATTTAGGTGTCTTAGCCAATGATACCAAAATGTGATGTCTTGTAGCCAATTTTGTCCAAAAAAATTTATAGCAAATATAGCTTACCACACATTTTGTGGTGTAGTGGACGATTTGTCCACCACAAACTACTGCAAATTTTGGTGAAGAAATCAGTATATGACAAGTGAACCATGTGGCTAAGAAAGTGTGACACACTATTATTGTAGTTGCGAACCAAACATTAGCCTCATTCGGTCAAATTCATCTAAGGCAAATGTGATAAAATTCGGATACTACGGTTTCGTACATACGACATCGTCATGCAGTATGAAGAAATGTTTAGGTCGTTTTGATGTTGCAACGTTCGATGCAGTAGCTATTAGAGGGATAATGAGGTATTAAATTCAATGTCAATTTAAAAATAAAAAAGTAAAATTGAACACAAATCTTCAAAATACAAGGAAAACCCAAGAGTAAAATGCTTGAAATGAAAGTTTATTTTTGAAATTTCAGTTTTAAGTGCCATTTGGAATCGAGGAATTTCATATAAAGGACCTAACAAATCACTGTAGAAATATCAGGTTTAATTATTAATTCTTTTCAATCATTGAAGAGCTGAAAGAAAGGGATTAAAATAATTCAAAGTGCTGTAGAAATTGAAATATTTTCTATAAAATTCCTGCAAAATTACTATAAATTGCGTTCCAAACGGGCCTAAACATCCTTATCATTCAAACAACCCTAAGACAGTAAATTGGCCATTCCGAAGCATGGCCGATTGGCCCTATTGACGAACCCGTCTGGTCTAATGATCCTTAATAAAAATTTTTTGTGCTGCCGTCATGTTGTATTGTTGTGGATGGATGTTATATATAGGAAAAATTCGCTCGTGTCCATGCCAAACTCCAAAATTCCCCATCTTGTCTTGCCACTAATTGGTGGTGAAATTTTTATTCCTAGATAAATCTTTGGCGTGATCGCTGTTGTTGGACGCCCACCTATGGGCCTTGTAGTTCAGTAAGTGTAAGGCTTTTCTTGGACAGGCGTTGGCGTGCCGAAATTTGGAGGATGGGGCTGTTTGGTTTGCTACTCTTCTAAACCAAATCAAATATTAGTAACACCAATAAAAATTGGCTATTATTTAGTTTGCTATCAAAATTTGGTAATGTCCATGATAATTTGGTAATGCTAATAAAATCTAATGTCACACAAGGGCAATCTAAGGGTGATAAAATCACTCATCAAAATTTGGTTTGACCACAATCCAAATAACGCTCTTTTTGCTAATATTGGGTTTCACCTAGATTTTGGCTATACCAAAATTTTGGTTTGACTCATTTAAGCCATCAGTCAAACAACCCTGATTTCCTGGCATGGGTCTTCGCCCACGTTTTTCGCAAGTTTGCCACTGCATGTTACCAAATTTCCGTGCATATACCAAATGTTGGGTAGCAATCAGGGGCGGAGCTAAGGGCCTTGGAAAGCTGGACAAACTCGACAGGAAAGAAAAAAGGCACAAGAGCTAAGAGGAAGTATTGCCGTCGGCTCCACGGCCTCGCGGACAACGGGCCGGGCGTCAACTTCTCCTCGGGCCTCGTCGCCGCTGCGACTATCTCCCCCAGGTCATCCTTTCCGCCGCCACGGTCAACTGCTCGCTGTGGTGTTCGGTAGCCGAGGCCGTCACGGTGGAGGCGCACGCCATGCACAACGTGGGCCAGGCCAGGCTCACGTTCTGGGCGGCCGAGTTGAGGTGGCATTGATGAAGAGGTCTGGGGTGTGTTGGGAGTTGTTGTGGAGGCCAGGGTGCGACGGCCCAAAACGTCGCCAAAATTCACACAGCGCAGGTAGCCCTAGCCACCCGTACAAACGCACTTCCACTGAGTAGCGAACAGCACAACCGGCCGGGCCGCGGCGGCTCCTACCATGCAGCAGCAGCAGCTCCTCTCTCCTTTCAAGGCACGGCGTTCTCCCTCTCCAGACCCAACTCCTCTCGATCTAGCTGCCGCACAGGGCAGCAAGAGAGCAGCAACGCCTGCCCAACATCAACGTCTTCCGCGACCCACGGTGGAGGCGCGGCCAGGAGACGCCCGAAGAGGACCCATCGTCGTCGCCGCGTACTCCGTCGAGTATGTGAAGGGGTTCCAGGGGTAGTACGCAGGGGCGGAGCCGCGAAGCCCGAGCAAGTGCCCGGATAATAGGGACGCTGACTCCGCCCCTGGTAGCAATTCAAGTGCTGGCTAAGTTCTATGGTATTGCCATTTTTTTTTGTGATGAATATGTATTACCAGTTTTTGGTTTGGCTTGTGAGTGCTAGCAAGTAGCAACCAAACACATATCATATATGTTGACGAAACTGTTATATGGGTGCCAATAATTATATGCTTATTTCAATATAATGACGGTGAGATTGTTTTGTAATAATGTTTTTAGTCCAGTCTTCTTTCTGAATAATACTGTTTGTTTTCTTTGCTACTGCTACGGAGCGATGAAATCATGGGTGGGTCTTCTAGTAGCATCTTATCACAGTTGCGTGCAGGGGTATCAACGGATTGAATACGGATCGTATAGTGGTCTTTTGTATCCATATTTATATTTTCTAAACAAATACGAATACATACTCAATTTGGCCGGATTCAGATATCCTCATAACTAGGCAAAATATTTATGATACATTATCCTTATACATAGCACACTTAATCTGATAAGGATAACATTGCATATACATCTATTTGGCCAAGAGAGGAGGTGTGGGAGGTCAACCCAAGAGGAAAAAATAAGAGCAATCAAGTTTCAATCAGCATGATGCACGTTGTTTCTGTAAAGTTCATGAAGGTTTGTGCACTAATTACGAGGTTTCAAATGCGCACAAAGTATACAAACGACATGTGATTTGAAGCTTTCTACACAAAGTTATGACAAGTTCATTGAAGGTTGCACAGACTGTCAAGGCGTCGCACAAGGATTCATAAATAAAGGGAGTTCATGGCTTGTGGGCCACCTATGGATGATCTCCTACTACCCTAAGACTTTTCAAAGGTTTAAAAGAGTGTTCTTATCTTTTTTTCTCACTGATTTAATTTGTTTCAAACAAGGACATTCAAGATAGAAATGTTTGAAGTCAATTTGTCGTCACTGTTAGCACAATTTGGTTTAAAAAGACTATATCTTTTGCATACACTACTAGAAATCCCTATGTTCCCTACCGTTTTATTATTTCCCTAGTAGTGGAAATCTAAACCAAGGGAAAGAATATATCCCTATGGTGAGATCAAAAAGCCGTAGGGAAAACATATGTTCCCTATAGTTTAATACAATTTGTAGGGAAATCCGGAGGGGAGGGCCCGCATGGCCTCTGCCAGCATGGAGTGGGCGCTGAGGTGGAAATGTTCCCTACGGTATGGCTGAAAAACCGTAGGGACATAAATTTCATTTACCCTCCGAAAAATTTTTAGCGCCCGCGGGAAATTTTCCCCTCCTCCGCGGCTCCGCCCAAACTGGACTGTGCACACACCAAAACTTCTACTCTGCCGCCCCCAATCCTCCTCACTTCGGAAAATCCCGCCGCCCCCATCCTCCCGCTCCCACCTCCTCCCGCTCCCGCCGCCCCAACGCCCGCCGGCCCCCATCCTCTCGCTCCCACCTCCTCCCGCTCCCGCCTAACGCCCGCTGGCCCCATCCTCTCGCTCCCACCTCCTCCCGCCTCCCGCCCCCATCCTCCGCCCGCCCCCAAATCTTTCCGCCGCCCCAATCCTCCGCTCCCGCCTCCTCCCGCTCCCGCCGCCTAACGCCCCCCGCCCCAATCCTCCGCCCCCTCCTCCCTCCCGCCGCCCCAACGCCACGCCGCCCCCAACGCCGCCGCCCCAAATCCTCCGCCTTAACGCCCGCCGCTCCCAAATCCTCCGTCGCGAATCCGACCGCATCGTCGTGCTCCCCGCCTCCCGTCGCCGCCCTCCTCCCGTCCTCCTCCTCCACCACCACCGCCACCTCCACCTCCTCCTCCGCCCCATCTCGTCTTCATCCTACGGTCGGGCATCCTCATCCGCCGCGCCGCCCTTGCGCTCGGGGCAGCGGCGTCGGCAACGCCCTTGCGTTCCTCCGCCACGCTCCTCGACCACCGCCGCGCTCCTCCACCGCGCTCGTCGACCACCGCCTCCGCCCCATCCTCGTCTTCGTCCTACGCTCACAAGATTCGCGCCCCGCGCCGCACCGCGCGCTTCGAGGCGATGGCGTCGACAACGCCCTCGCGTGTTCCATAGTCGTGTTCCAAAAAAAAATGCAATGTGGTTGCTGAAGTTTTGGAGATTTTGACTTGTTCTTGTTCATTTTGCATGAAACACTTATGCGAGAATCATTGCACCGTCGGAAGAGCAATCTGATTTGAGATCTAGGTAATATACTTGTTGGTTTAGTTATCAAATGTGAGATGAACAATATTCTATTTTCCGTATTGATTATCCATCCTTTA
Organism: Phyllostachys edulis; assembly: GCA_036346405.1. Classification (NCBI taxonomy): domain Eukaryota; kingdom Viridiplantae; phylum Streptophyta; class Magnoliopsida; order Poales; family Poaceae; genus Phyllostachys; species Phyllostachys edulis. Next base: position 42,592,153 of record CM070554.1, on the reverse strand, counting down.
TTTTCTTGACAGGCTCTGATGTTGCTAGCAATGCTCCTTCACTTCGGAAAAATGCTTCTGTGTCATCTGATATGAGTCATCTTGCCTCACAATGTTCTGTGCATTCAGGTGGACTTGTTTGTTCACTTCTTTTTGTTGTTGTTTCAGCCATTTTGATGTCGCACATGTGTAGATTTTAGTGTAGACAACTCGTATATCAGTTACTAATCTCCACCAGCTTCGGACTGCGTGGCATCCGCTTTTTCCTGTAAAATCATGTAAATATGTCTATATTAGTTCATTGAAACGAAGTCTTGACATATAAATGGCCTCTCTATGTTTTGTTTTTTTTTATTAAAAAATGCTCGTACAGATCGTTCTTCTTTTTATATGTTAAAGAGTACAACTAGAGAGAATCATATGGTTCGAAACTAAATTTTGATAGAGCTCTTGTACCATCGAGGTATAAGTATTTACAAAATGAAAAGATTATCCGAGGCAGCAGTCTCCACCTACACCTAATATTGAAGTACTCTTCTAAGCAGCAAAACCAACAATGACACACTTGATCTTTCTAACTATTATTCTATCTTATCTTTGTTTTACAGGTCATTTTCTTCTTATCCTTGGATCATCTCTGTGACATTCTTGATAAAAGGGTGATCTGAAGGGATCGAAGTTTAGTAAGTTACCAGGGCGAGAACCTCTCGTACACCAATAGCATCCATAAGTAAGTTTGCATGTCATGCATTTTTTTGCAAGTCTGCAATCATCATATTTTATTTGTATTGTGGCTGGGTTTCTATGAAATATCTAAACAAGCATTCTTTCGGATTGCGGTTTGTCTTTTCTTAATAGGAGTAAATACATTTCAGTTTGTTCTTTGCAACATTAAACATGTCGGTAGAAGACCGTGGTTGGATGTACAATGGATGGAATGATAATGGCTGTCATTCCCAAGAGTGGGTGCATAACACAAATGCTTTCTTGGATTATGCTTTTGATAGAGTTTCTAATCTTTGAAAAATTTGGAGTAGTATGTCCTTGTTCGGTTTATCATAATAGAATTAGGCGGAAGAAAAACACGATGAGCATGCATCTTTGTCAAAGAGGATTTATGCCTAGTTACACGGATGGATGAGCATGGTGAGCGTCCTATTAGGTCATTTACATTAGAAGAGACTTATAACACTGCTGACCGCTTAGATGACATGCTAGACAACTTGGGTGATGCTTGTCATATGGATAGTGCAGATGATGAACCAACAGTAGATGCTAAGGAATTCTATGCCATGTTGTCTGCTTCACAAGAGCCGCTCCACAATTTCACTCAAGTCTCCCGTCTAACAGCAGTCACACGATTGATGGGAATTAAATCACAACACAATTTATCTGTGGAATGTATGGATAATTTACTTACGATTCTTGGTGATGTATTGCCACAGGGTCACAAAATGCCATCCAACTTGTATGAGTGTAAGAGGCGCTAAGTGGTCTAAAATGCCATATCACAAGATAGATATCTGCATAAATAATTGCATGATATACTACAAAGAGGATAAACACAAAGAGAAATGTGACTTTTGTCAGGAAAGTCGTTATGTAGCTATTGAAGAGGAAAGCCTAAGAAGGAAACGAAAACCAATACCACGCAAAGTTATGCGTTATCTCCCATTTATACCAAGGTTGCAACGAATGTATATGGAGTGAAAACGCAAAGCATATGCGGTATCACAAGGAGGGTACCGTGCTAATCCAAGAATTATGGTGCACCCATCCGATGGCCAAGCATGGAAAGAATTCAACACAAACTTCCCAGATTTTGCAATGGATGCAAGGAGCGTCGTGTCACAAGTAGCTACCGATGGCTTCAACCCATTTGACTTTGGGGCATCACAATATTCTTCTTTGGCGGTTTTGTCATTCTGTGAACTTACCCCTGCTCTTTGCATGAAAGATGAGAATATCTTTCTTAGTTTAGTGATCCCTGGACCGAAGCATCCTGGTAAGAACATGAATGTGTTCACGCGACCCTTAGTTGATGAGTTCAAGCAAGCATGGCAAGGAGTACTCACTTATGATAGTTCCCTAAAGCAAAATTTCAATATGAGGGTGGCCTACCATAATTCAATCCATGACGCACCTGCATTGGGCATGTTCTCTGGATGGTCCACTCATGGTGGCCTGGGTTGTCCAGAATGTATGGCAAATGTTGATACTACTTGGCTTCCTAACGGGCACAAGTATAGTTGGTTTGATTGTCATCGAAGATTTCTGCCACCTAACCACACATTTAGGGATCAGAAGAATGCATTTAGAAAGGGACGAGTGCATGTTGTCCTCCACGTCGATTAACATGAGAAGAGGTGCAAGCGTACATGAATAATGTCTTAGCAACGTCTTTTGATGGTTATGGTACAACACACAATTGGACTCACATTCCAATATGGTGGGAGTTGCCATATTTCTCAAAGATTTTGCTCCGACATAACATTGATGTTATGCACAATGAAAAAAATGTAGCAGAAGCTATTTGGAATACATGTCTTGACATTAGTGACAAGGCGAAGGATAACGCCAAGGCTCGCCTTGACCAAGCTTTGATGTGCGAGAAGTCACCTCAACCTTGTTGAAAAGCCTAACAATAGGTGGGAGAAGCCTAGAGCACCTTATTGCTTGACAAGAGCCCAAAAAGGGATGTTATGAAGTGGTTTATGGAGATCAAATTTCGAGATGGGTATCTGACAAACCTAAGGCGAGGGGTCAACATGGAACAATTGAAGATACATGGTCTCAAGAGCCATGACTACCATATTTTCATGGGCGTGCCGCCAATGATGATCAGGATTTGTCAACAAGGATGTGTGGGAGGCATTAGGTGAGCTAAGTTATTTTTATAGAATGCTTTGTGCGAAAGAGATCGATCCTATTCGGATGCTTCAATTGGAACAAAATATACCAATCATAATTTGCAAGTTGGAGAAACTCTTCCGCCGGGTTTCTTCAATTCAATGGAACATCTAATGATACACCTCCCATATCAAGCAAGGGTAGGAGGACCGTAAAGTATCGTTGGATGTATACAATTGAGAGGTACATAAAATTCCTTGTTCTTTAAACAATTGATAGGTACATACAATTGAGAACTAATACCTCCCTTTATGTAGGTTCATAAAAAAACTGAAGCAAAAAGTTCGCAACAAGTCTCGTGTCGAAGGATCAATAGTAGAGGCCTATCTTGTAGAGGAGATTTCACACTTCACATCATTATACTTGCCTGATCTCATAGCTAGCTCACGCAACCGTCCGCATCGCTATGCTCAACATGGCCCTGCATGTGAGAGTAGCCTTTCCTTGTTCCAAGTGCGAGGGTGGAAGACTGGCAGAGGGATGTCTAGGACTCTAACATTTGAAGAGTGCAAGATAGCAATGATTTATATATACACAAACATGAGTGAAATGGATGACTTTGTTGAGTAAGTAATCTAAATACACAAACTCAGTATGAAAACCTTCATAATGCACATGTTTTAATTATGTCATTGCTAAAAACTACAGCAAATTTGAACATGAACAATGGAGGCGTTCGAGACCACCAAATCAAAAAGAGTTAGACAATCTAAGGAGGAATGGAGGTGGTCATGGCAAACCCAACCTACTAGATTGGTTCAAAAAATTGGTAATCCCTCGCTAGATATTTAGATCTAGTTAACTTTTGAACATTCTACTTTACTTATAATTTAATTGTATATTGCAACATTGTAGTGCTCCAAGGATGCAAGCATACATAATGAATTGCGTCGTTTATCACGTGGATGTGGCTTCAAGGTCAAGTCTTATGACATTTATGAAGTCAGCAGTGCAGATTCGGTCTAAAAAGTATGAAAATTCCAAAGGGAATCTAACTACGGTTAACACGGGGTGGTTCTTTGTTGGGATTGATGATTCTCGAGTAATGAGCTTGAGTACTATGGGATTATCGAAGACATTATTGAATTAAAGTTTGATGGTGATGAAAACTTTAGCCTTGTTTTGTTTGATCGCCATTGGTTTCACCTGTTGATGGGGTACTGACGTTTAGAAAAATTCGGATTAGTCGAGGTTGCACATGCTTCATGTAATCCATCAAATGAGCCTTTTGTGCTTGCTAGCCAAATGCATAAGTTTATTATATTTCATATGCGTGCAAATCGATATGAGTCTTAATGCATGGTGGGTTGCATACAAGGTAAAGCCCTTGGAAGCTTGCCTATTCCCTTAATGGATGATTACAACACGAAGACCCACCATATGTAGATGTCTTCCAAGAAGGCGGTATAGTGGGTGAATTCGTTGTAGACATTGGTGAAGGTCTAGATAATATTACAATCGATGGTTCGGATGAGGTAGTTGACCCACGTGAACTATCAATGCTAAACAACCCACATAATGTGGTAAGTGGAAGAATGAACTACTAGTTGAAGAAGAAAGTGAAAATGATCTGAGTCATGTCCGAAATCAACAACGAGCCCTGCCAAGAAGATATTGAGGATTTCTAAGCCTATATATTATTGGTACATTCTGCTATCATTGATTTCTTATGCACAATTTTGTTCGACTCAGAAATGCATAATTATTCATTTTTGGTACTTCTACTATCATTGATTTCTTATGAACAATCTTCTCAAATTTGCAGGATGACACTTTCACGTCCAAGAAAACGTCGTACTCAAACTTCTAGCAGTTCTGGCAGAGAGAACTCAGCTGCAAGTGAGAACAGGGTTGTTGATCCAGATGGAGTGGAGGAAGCGGTAGAGATTCACTTGCGAGGTTGTTCACAACTTCCACCTGCTATTCCCAATGAGGAAGATCGTCCATTGATTCGGCCAGAAGGGAAAACGTGAGTTTATAATCCCTCAACGACACTCTTCCGGCGTGTTTAAATTGCATATTATTGTTTTGGTTCTGAAGGCACTGGCGTGAAATACCAAGACTAGGGAAAGAAAGGAGGCCAGCTAGTGTCTTAACATGTCTCTTGAAAACTTACCATCCTGGTATAGTTCAATTTAAAGGCAAGTCAGTGGTGGCGACAACATGGAAGCATTACAAAGTAGATCAGGACACATCTGGGCGATCAAAAGCCACTGACGTTGAAGAAGGTTTTTGGGTAAATAAAAATATGTTGTTTTATTTGCTTCTACAACTATAAATAGCTTCTACTTTCCTCCCTAATGATATCAAGTTGCACTGAATTTGGTACTTTACCTTTCTCTAGCTAAGGTTCAAATATGAATCGAGCATGAATATCTGCAAAAGCGACATGTTGGTGAGTCTTGCAACCAGACTCCTCTGAGGCCTTAAGTACTATGCTCGAATTCAGGCCATTTTGGATCATTTTCGGGTTGTCGAAGGAGTACAAATTTGTGACAAGGTGGCTGGGCTACAATATTTGTCAAAGGTGAATACATGGCACAACAACCTAGCGGTGTGATGCCACAACTTGGAATGCTATGGTGATGAATGGTGCCATCAGTTGGAAGAAAAAGTCGAGATTTAATCGAGCCAATCGCTACAACGAGAGATACAAACCTCACAAAGGAGGGTCCAACTCTATTGCTACGATATGCCAAAAGTGGTGACTTACTAAACTTTTGTTTATTATGTAATGGATTCCTTGTGCATGCATTTCAATTGATATCCTTTTTATGTAGTCCGAAAAAGAAGGCGAGAAGTATCTCCAATTGAGGCATGGGTGTATACACATAGAGGTTCAAATCTTGAGGATCCTAATTTCTTTGAACTTGAAGAAAGCTTTGCTGCTGGTAATTTTATGTTATTTCTTAGTTTTTGAACTTATGTTGCAATATTTGTTACACATCTTAACTTATTGGACATGAGCGGTATAAAACGAAGGCTATGGAGTTAAATGGACCGGAATTTGATTGGTTGCACTCTCCAGTGGATGCAAGAGCTCTTTATGCCTGCTCTTGTGGTAGACCACATGGTAAATGGGCTATATTCAATGGGATGGTTGATGATAGAGAGGCCATGGCCGAGGTGAAGAGCAGTCGTGCATCCTCAGCAGCTGCAAAGCATCAACGTCGAGAACGAGAGGAATATGAAAGAAGGCAATCTACTCAGGATGCTCGTGTAGCAAAGGAATATGCACAGCAAATGTTAGAGTGGAGTACAAGTGTGCACAAGTACAACAATGACATGCGAGATTTATGGAGGTGCAAACTATTATATAGCATTTTTTCTTTGGATAATAGTCATTGAGCTATTTTTAACTTCGAGCATTATATCTTTTAATTGTAGAATGTGGCTCAAACATCTTTGGAATGCCATGTCTTGCAATTCCGCTACGCATGCCGCCGCCGCCTCCTACATTTGGAATTTCTGCCTCTCCAAACCCATCTCCTCAAAATGTATGTATGATGATCTGCAATGCCTATGTCCATCTTAACATTATCTCATAAATAAGCTTTTGCTTGGAGGTATGGAACGTTCCAAGTAGCTCCTCCAGCTGATTGACTTGTAGCTGTAGGTAAACAACAATGAGTATACATTTTAGAATTATATATGGCCAAGCCCATAAACCCCAACATCCAGTACAGGTCAGGGGGGGGGAATCCATGATTTGAGCTTGGAAGTTTTGCATGCTAATGGTGTCTTCTTTGGGTATGGAACTAAATGCTTTTATGTGCTCATTGGTTAAAGGATCCATACACCGTTGGGTTAAAGGATGCAAGTCTTCATTGGTTAAAGAATGCAAGGTTGTATAAGAACATCATTTACTAAGCTTACATCTCTAGCCACTTGGATCGGAAATTGAGTGTACCTTGTCTTTCTTGTCATTGAAACATTGAGAGCCGAGGAAGGCAAGGCGGCAATAAGAAACGAACACCTTTAAGACTCATCTGTTAATGACAATAGCTGAAAACCAACAACAGGAAGGTAGACATGTTCAATAGGTAGCATAGTTCTATCAAGATCTTAGGAGTTCATATTTGTGCAAGCCCTTATTTTGTGCAAACTCGATTGTACACATCCAATTTGTTGGTTTCAAGTTTGAAGAATCCGTACGGCTACCTCGTTCTAGAGAAGGAGAATCGCAAAATAGAGAAAATCCGTCATAACTTATTTTTTATGTTTTATTTTGTTTGTTTGTTTTTTATTTTACTCCTGTTAGGTTTTTCTCATCTCTCTCTCCCTCTCCCTCTCTGAATCAAAACATGTCCCTGTACAAAAAATGCTACAAATGCTGGGGTCTACACTAGACATTCCTTATGCTATGAGTCTGCTTATGTTGTAGTGCTTGTAAGTTTTCTTTCCCCTTCCAATGCTTGATTCTTCACATATTTAGACTACACGGGAACTGTCATTCTTTCATTAATCCTGCACCCTTGGGGTAGAGAGCTTCTCTTGTATACTTGCTAAAGCCGGATTCATATTGTTTGGGGTAGTATAGTCCAGTTTGGATGTTATTGCTCTTTCAAAGCAATCTTTAACTCATGGTCTCACAGTATAGTGATTTATAAGTTCTTTGATCCTTACTATACATGATCAATATTGCAATCTTTCAGGCTGTAGTCAACATTGTCATTTATTGTTTCTGGCATTGTAGTCCTGTTATTTGGGCTTTTAACATTTTGTAAATATAGTACTGTTTGTCAAAGTTACAACAAGGGTTTGACTTCACTTTTTTTTAAAAAGAAACTTCAATTTTTGAACGGAGATCGTATCCATGGATGGATGTAAATTAATACTACACTTCATTGCCAGGCTTGTATGAATGTGCATAAGCTCGGTCTTCTAGAAAGGAAGTGTACACCTAGTCATGCATGTAGTGATGTAGATGTGTCAGGATCGATCTGCCTTAAAGCTAGCTTTTCTACGCGACCATCATCTGAAAAAAGAAAAAAAAAAGGAAAGGCGTGCTATTGCTTGATATCAAGCTGGATCAAACAATTAATATCCAGATAAAAGAGGTTTACAGGGGGGGAAATGGCAAGACAAATTAATAAATTAGGGTGTAAAACATAAGCAGACACACCTCAAGATTACAACAACTTTATCAACAGATCCCATCCGGCTCTACATTCTTTCTTTTTTGAAACCGTATGGATTTTGAAACCAAATTGCATAATTGTTAAATGGTCTTGATTTTTTGAGATATATGAATGTGATGAGTACTAGTATTGAACAGCTCATCATCTTAATGTAGCATTCTTCGATATCGGTTTCAACTGCTTGGTTTACTTTCGGTTTGAATCGCATGTGTCTTTGGATCCAAATGTAGGCTATTTTGCAAAGACAAGCACTTGTCTTGCACTTCCCTTGAAGTAGTTGGTTTGTGGTTGTTTTGGTAGTTAAAGAACCATGTGGTTCTTCTCCATGTGGTTTGGTTCTTGTTGCTAGTTGCTCTCAATATTAATTTTGGTTCACCCTGATTTGTGCCCTTTGTATTGGTTATTTTAGTATGAGACATTGTGTACAGATGTACAGTTTTACATGAATAGTATCAGACTTTGGTTCACAGAGTCACTTCTGATTGAAATAGATTTATGCCCATTTTGTAGTTTCATAGCATCACAACTATGTCAATACTACCCTGTTCTATTCCAGTTTAACTCCATGTCTTATTCTTGCCAAAAGCTAAAAGAGACCTCCACTGTCCACAGTGACCATATTAGATGGCCTGTCTAGCCAAATTCTACCTCCATTGTGTTGCTTCCCAGCCCTGCTGCGAATGGTTATTACTTATAAGCATTGTAGCCTGTTGCGCTGCCATAAGGTTTCCACGAGCAAGGTTAATAAATATACTACAATTGACATAACTCACACAAGGCCACAACCATACTGCTAGCATAAAGAAAGAGAATTAGACATCCCTAATTCTTTATGTGTACAATCTTTGGCACATTCAATCCTGTGTTTATGTTGTCCTAAGATCAATTGAGCATTTAGTAATATATACTTATCACATCAATTTGCAACACCCTACATCTTTTTTGTCATTTAGCTGACTATTATTTTTCTGTTTTTTTAATTCTATATTCAAATTCTTGTCTTGCACAGGCACATACCATTGGTTCAGCTACCGGAGAAGAGAATCCCGATGAAACATTGAGTAGAATTGCTCAAGGAATGTTTGGAGGCTATGTCAACGCATCTGGTAGTGCTGGCGGGAGCTATTCCCCTGATTTGGATGGTGATCTTACCCCATTTTGATGTCAGCCACATTAGAAGAGTTTACGGAAATATTTCAACCAGATGGATGTATGAACTTTGATGCAAGTGGTGAATGTACCTCATTTTGTTGGATAACCTTTATGTCACATTTTCATGTTAGCATGCTACAAACCTGTTAGGAGGAATAGCTATATTTGTACTGAATTTTGTATTTGTGACAATATTAGCAATATCTTTATGATATGTGGCTTGGTGGTGTTTTGAGTGATATTGTTAGGTATGGCGATGTTTTGAGTTGTATTATTCATGTGGTAAAATATTTAAATGTTGCTAGAGAATGTTTAGACCTTGTGCTTTATATATATGGTGCTATAAAATACTCAAATTCAGTAGGAAATCATTTTTATAGGGGCTGTAAAAAAATATTATATATACAAGTTCCCTACGGTGAAGTGAAGTAAAAAAACCGTAGGGAAACATGTCTAAGTTCCCTACGGTAAAGCCAAGCCCAAAAACGTAGGGAAACACTGGTTACACACTGGACACCATGCCATGTCAGCTAGTTTCCCTACGGTCTTAAACCGTAGGGAACATATATTCCCCTACAGTTTTTCAAGGAAACCGCAGGGCACTTTCTTGTTCCCCACGTTCTTTTCCCAAGGAATTGTTCCCTACGAAACACACTAGGGAAAAGTGTTCCCTACTGTTTTTAGAGTGTTCCCTAGTAAAATCAGCCCTAGGGAATATCGTGGTTTCTAGTAGTGATACAAACTCCGATTTTGGTGTTCTTGGACTCGTTAGAAAGCTAACTTCAAGGCCTATGCAAAGAATCAAGTGTTATATGCATATTCTTTCTGTGTGCGCCACAACATCCAAAACAAACTGATGGCATAAATTCCAGACTTTTCTTTCTTTGAGTCCAAGTTATCTAGAGAGTTGTTTCTTATTTTATGCGTCTTATAAGGGTTATATAAGCCATTGTAAATGTCCATGCAACTCAGACTCGACATTATGAATTAAAATACATGTTTGTGTTATAGCTTTTAGCTACTTCCATGATGAGGGTCTCACTGTTATCTAGGCCACACGCCTATTCTTCCAAGACTTCGGCACAACCATATTCTTGTGGGGAATTGGGCGTTTACAAGATCGTTCTTGCTAGTCCGCTGGGAATTGAGGGTTCGTTATTAGCTATGATCCTACGTTAAGAAGATCGCCCCCCTAGGGAAAACATTACCGGTACGAAAATTTTATCGGAAGGTTGCGATAACGCTGGTTTTCGCCGGTTACTGAAAATTTTGGATGAATTTTTTTAATTGAAATTTGAATTTTTCATATGTAAAGACGTAATTTATCTGAATTTTGAATTTGAATTTGGATGAAAATTAAATAAATCTGATTTTTTTGTTTGGTATAAAAATTTATCGGACCCCACCGATAACACCGGTAACCAGCGATTACTGGCGGAATTTCGGCGATAGAATATTCACTGCCCCGTATCAGAATCATTTTAATTTATCTATTTCACCTAAAAACATGAATTCATATTAAACTAAAAATATTCGTCCAACTAATTAGCCATATTGCAATAAAAATATGTATATTGTTTTATCAAATTCGAATACGAATAGTGTGGATAAAATAACATTTTTATTGACAAAATCCATACCATATCGGAATCCTTATTTTTTTATACGAATATAAAAAGGGAGAAATTGTTAATCGGATGGAAAAATCTAAACCATACTCGTATCATATCAAATACAGTAGACGAATAAAACATATAATTCGTATCCGAATGATGCCCCTAATAGCATGCGTATTAGATTGCTATTACTTGATTATGTGTGCGCCAGTGATTAGATTTTATGCCTGTACAATTCCAGTGATTAGATTTGATGCCTGTACAATGAGATACTTGGCGAAGTGCTCTTCACACTATTAATAGTTTAATACCAATTGGTTGGTGAATTAAGAGATACTTGGCGAAGCGATCTTCACACTATTAATAGTTTAATATCATTTCATTTTCTGCTCGTGTATGATTTATTATGGAGAACCATGAAGCAGTCAACTAGGTTTTTGTTTACGGTCTATGCTCTTCGACATAGGTTGCCTTTGCACACAGGCTGCAGGGAATTGCTATGGCTATTCTTCACCTAGCTAATCATTCCCGATGGAGATGTACCTGCTCATATTCAAGACTGCCATAAATTCATGCAGAATTTTTTTTTAATAGGGGAAGAAGAATTCCCCTTTTTGTTAGAGTTTGAGGTGATTGAATCTAAGCTGTTATTTAACTTCTTATATCACATTGTTTTGTTTTGTTCTACCCATCTGGATCCAACAAACAATGATAACTGAGAAAATTGCACTGTAGATATCTGAACTTGTGAGGTTGTGTCACTTAACTATATGAAATTGTATTTTACTTTCTCAGCCCCATGAACTTGCGAGGTTGTGCCACTTAACTCCACAAACTTCCATTTTATTTCTTTAGCCCCTGAACTTGCAAGGTTGTGCCACTTAGCTCCCTGAACTTGCGTTGCAGCGAAGTTCATCGGATGCGATACCGGCAACTTCGTCCCCTCCGAGTCCGGTGGACTCGTTGCCGCCCGTTTCAGCCGCGTTCATCGTCTTCATCACATCACGTCGACAAAAACGGATTCTCCGGGCCCAGGAATGCACTGTGCTCGCATTTTCGTCAGAGCTCCACCGTCGCAGTTTGCCGCAGCCCTTGCCCTTGCCTCCTATTAGTCGACGGTGAGAGAGAGAAGTACATTATCAGTACTAGAGCAGAAGCTACTCACCCTGCACAAAGTCCATTTGGCCGTTTTCTAACAGAAAAGGCTGAGCTGGCAAATCACCGTGAGCGAGAGAGAGAGAGAGAGAAGTATATTCTCAGTGCCAGAGCAGAAGCTACTCACACTGCATTCTCAGTGCTAGAGCAGAAGCTACTCACCCTGCATGAAGTATATTTGGTCGTTTGCTAACTCATGGACACAATACTTCTCTCTCTCTCTCTCTCTCTCTCTCTCTCTCTCTCATGGCTAACTTAGAGGAGGCAAGGGTGAGGGCGACGTCAAGCTGTGATGGTGGAGCTCCGTCGAAGACGCGAGCACGATGCATTCTCGGGCTAGAAGAATCCATTTTTGTCGGTGTGAGGTGACGGGGACAATGAACACGACCGGAACGGGACGGCGGCGAGTCCACTAGACTCGGAGGTGATGAAGTCGTCGGTATCGCATCCGACAAACTTCGCTTCAACGCAAGTTTAGGGGGGGCTAAGTGGCGCAACCTCGCAAGTTCAGGGGGCGGAGAAAGTAAAATGCAAGTTCAGGGAGCTAAGTGGCGTAACCTCGCAAGTTCAGGGGGCCGAGAAAGTCAAATTCAAGTTCAGAGAGCTAAGTGACACAATCTCGCAAGTTCAGAGACCTACAGTGCAATTTTCTCATGATAATTTATTGTGCTGCTTTCTTCTTTGGATCAAACAAGTAACAGTGATTTACTAATGCCAATAAACCATCCTTTTTTGGAGCAAAAACAGTATGGAGGCCCCTACGGTATAATTAAATTAAAGCGAAAAAAGTTATTTACAATAAAGAGACATAATTTACAAGATTTTTTTAAAAAAATAATATTAATTTAAAAGATAATTACAAAAAATAGTCGAATATTTTTTTTTCACAAAATAGACGGTGACAAGAGCCTGGCGCCATTTCAACTGGCGACAGGAACCTATTTACTACCACTCGCTGGTCCAACTGTCTGTCGCCATTTCAACTTACGATTTGTATCTAATAGTGTGCAAATAGCTAGATGAAATGGCGATAGGAACCGTGGGTCCTGTCGCTAGTTCAACTGGCGACAGGAGCTGGCTATATAAACCCCAAAAATTCGGTGGAAAAGTCATTTTAATTATGGAAAAAAAAGAGATAGAGAGAGAAGAGAGCGGAGGAGATGGGAGAAGAGACGTAGTGAAGCCCTACGGTTCCTAGTAGAGGAGAGAGAGACAGAGCAGCAGATCTGGCCGCCCATTTTGCAGGTAAGTGTTGTTAGAACTTTGTACTTAAGTTCCAAACCTTGTAAGTTAGCAAATAAAAATAGTGACATAGAATTCAATGGATTATACAATTTTAGTTATTTTGCTGTTTGATGTAGTACATCATTTTAGTTGTGTATAGTTTAGTTCGTCGTATAGATATTATTTATGTCGTAGTAATTGTACGATTTAGAGCAAATCCGCAAAAATACTAAGAAAACTTTGTGGGTTTTCATTTTTACACGGTAAATTTTTTGCTAATGTCGAAAATACTTTTTAAACCAGGAAAATAGGAAGACACATATAAAAATAATAGGATACCTATTAAAAATCTATAAAAATTGTAGAGTAGCTAAATATGGTATGTACAGCTTAATTAAAATAATCCCAACTATTTTGGTTTCCATTTGTGCACGGTAAATATTCTGTTAATGCTGAAAATACTTTTTAAACAAGGAAAATAGCAAGACGCCTCTAAAAATTCTCTAAGTAATCTAGAGTAGGTACATAGAGTATGTAGGGCTGAATTAAAATATTATGAACTTAATTTTTGTTTCTATTTGAACACGGTAAATATTTTGTAAATGCTGGAGACACTTCGCAAACAAGAAAAGTAGCAAGGTACCAATAAAAATCTATAAAAATTGTAGAGTAGCTAAATATACATTTTCATCATTAGGTAGCATCGTATAGTTCATATAATATAAAGGCACTCCTAAAATCGAGCTCACTTGATAATTTAAGTGAAGTATACGAGCTCTTGTAATTGGAACAACAAGCATAGCAAATATGGTTGTATCCATAGGGGTAATGTCCTCATCATCTTCCCCTTCTTGAAAACAAAGCCGTCCTTAGCTTTTGATAAGCTAAAAATAGGGTAACAAAGAAGCCAAGGTGTATGCATGATATATGCATATGTCATCTGTTTTAACGGTTCTTCGTTGTTGCACAATTAATGTTATAAAATAGTAGCGATCATAAAAGCTCATTGTATTATTACCCCAAGAATAATCAATGATGTTAATGAGAAAAACAAAATTTCTCACACAACAATTATTGCAACTACTTTTGCAAATGTAAGTGCACTACAACAGGACCAATCTATCCTAACACACACTTTGCAACACATATAGCATGTGTTGCACGAAAACTGTACTGCAACACATATTCTCATGTTGCTACGACCCAAGTGTAGAAAGCTCCAAACATACTCAGCCCCTAGTATGTTACCACACTTTATAGTTTAAGTTACAACACTTAATAGACATGTTGCTAGGTCAATGAACAAATTTTTGACGATGAGCAAAGACACTTTGTTGTTGTAATTATACTAATTTGCTTATTTGTTTTTATAAGAAAGGAATATGCATGCCACCATAATGTGGCTATCTATTATCTCACCACGGCAGTTGTATCCAATGTAGAGTGACTATATAATCTATTATATTGAAAGACGTATTGATTTTTACAATATTACATGCAAACTAGTTCAAGATTAACGGCATCTGATAAACAATAGTTCAATATTGAATAACATATTTGGTTGGCTTATATACCGCTCTATTTTTTATCTTGTGTTTTTCAATTTATTTATTATTATTATTATTAAACCATCATTTTAAAAAATATGAAATGAAATAAACGACAAAAAAATGTTTTTTTGCAGGTGCAATGCTCAAACACAGGACCTAGACGTTCGCATCCGATCACACTACCAAACAAATAACTCATTGTTTCGTTCTAGATATAGGACATTATTTCTTCTTATATTCTTAATAATAACTACCAAAAATTAGAGTCTAACTCCGCCGAGACCATCGTCTCCCCGCAAATACCCACCTCACCCACCAAAAATATCATAACCACCTCACCTCACCTCACCCACCCCGTTTTCTTTTCCCTTCCCGTCCCTTCCTCCCAAGACCCGATCTTCCTCATACCGACGCCGCCTCGCTCTTTCCCACGCCCGCCCTTGCCACTTGGCTTGCCACCGGCTCGCTTCCCCTCTCTCTTCCTCCTCTCGCTTGCCGCCTTCTGAGACTCTCTTCCTCCTCTCTTCTTGCCTTGCAGGGCATGTGACCATGTGTGTGATCTCCGCCATGGCAAGCATGCCGCCCATGGACCTCGTATGGCGAGGATGTGCCCGAGCTGCTGTCCGTGCCGTGGACCATCATTTGTCGCTCTGATTCCTCACGGCGAGGCCGGATGCTGCGGAGGACCTCCCACGAGTGCTGCGGTGGCGCCCGCGCCTGCTCGTGTCCCTCGTGGCGGCCCGGCTCCGACCGACGCTCTACTTCCTCGCAGCTGGTGCCGAGGCCATGGTCTTGGAGGCCTTCCTCCCTGGAGCCGATGGCGGCGAGCGCAGCGTCGTGTCCACTCGAGTGGTGAGTGCTTCGGGTTCCACTTGCACCTGCCCCCCTAGCTTTTGTTTGCTCCGGTACTGTAGAGAAATGCGTTTATTGTTTCTACACGCTTTAAAAACTCTCCTAAAGTTTATTCGTACCGGAGCAGAATTAGAGTAATGCTAGTGCATGATGTTGTGCCTTCGTCTGTTAAGCTCTGCAGCGTTAATTGTGTCAATTAGGATTGATCGTTTTTGTTATGCCGTGCTTACTAATGGAAACATTCGTTTGAATCTAGGCATTTTAGTCCCTACATTATAGGAAGCATGCTTCTTATGAACCAATCTTGGGTGTAACAGTTGGAGAAGCTATGTTCAAGATGTAGATTCCTCTTGGCAAGAGTGATTGGTATTATTTAGACCAAGTGGATTGGTGATTCGGATGAAAAACTTGATATTATATATATATATATATATATATATATATATATATATATATATATATATACTTCTTGCTAATTTGTGGTTGAAAGAATTACCTCGGGCACACAGCGGTTTGTTTGTTTGAAACCAAAGCGCTCATTTGGGGAAGGTCGGGGGTCCTGATTTCATCCTTTGGGCCAATGAGTTTGTTCCTACTTATAAACTGCAAATTAATGCCAAAGCATTCAAGAATACAAAGCTCGAAGGCCGTCATGAGTTAGCAAATAATAAGTGGGAAGTTCTCTTAGCCCACTTCCAATTGGTACATTGTTATTCCCTCCTTATCCCTGATGTAAACATATTTGTTTCGATCATTCTTATTCATTTTAAGTTTTCCTCCATTTTCCCCAACTATAGGCAGAACTAGGGAATGTTCTGGACATGTATTTTGAAGATCATTTCACATTACCTGGCAAAATTTCCCATTCTCATTGGAATTCAGATCCATCAAAGATTAAAAACAATGTATGCTGGTACTTTATCTTAGTCAAAGCTTACTCACATTAGATATTTACTGATTTCTGTTCGTAACATATATTTTTTGGGTGCAGGGTTATTTAAACTACTTACCTAAAGGGAAATGATTCAAACCTTTGGATAGTTTAATTTTGCACTTATTTACCAACTGCATTTAGCTTTAATTACTTGGTGATATTCTGATAGGTTACATTTCATCTGTTTCAACTTGCATGTAATAACTGCTCACTTTAAAAATAGGGAGTCCCTAAATAGGTGTGAAACTCTGCATGAGTTATGGAAAATTCATTTTCTCAACCTTCTATGGCTTCATGATGAGTGGTGGTGTTCTTGTTGCTAACATCATGTAGCATGCATTTTTTTTTTGAAATATTACCCTTTTGAAATACATAGCAAACCTAGTTGCTGTGTATAACTAAGGGCATATCTGATGACAAATAATTGCCCTCCACCAAGAACCATTCAGTTCTACAGAATTTAGTTATGTGTGGCTTTGAAGCCACAGATAGTCTGTCTATAATCATGGACCCACTATCTAATCTACCACTACATTTTTTTTCTTAAGTTTGATAAATATGTATAATGCATCTTCTAAGGGGAATTTTTTTTAATTTGCATCTCCTTTAATCTACAGACCACTGAAAATCCATCATCATGATACCTTTTTAAAGATGTTGTAGCTTGAATAGACTTCACCAAGTTTCTGTATTGCCAGTGCAATCATCCATCACTTGGAAAGTAATCCTTAGCCCACTCTCCCTTTTTCAAAGAAATATTAAGCAAGTTCAGTCCAAGGCACTTTTATTGCCATATGTTCCTAAGTAACACTGAATTCATGTTCCTGCTGCATAATCGGATCATAACACAACTACTCCATTGATTTTTCTAACTGCATCTCTGGTGTGATGTGTATTTTGTCTAATATACTCCTCTGGCAGTACGAGCTTATTGCATGTGCATTATTAAGAAAATAAAAGACTCATGTGGATGCCCCGGAGATATAATGGTTGATGAAAATATTGGTGCTTGGGTTGAGAACCGCTGACCGCTTCAAGGGCATCAATCTTGAGGATAATCTTCGCTTCGATGACATTGAGCATTATAGTCTTGTTAGCCAAGAAAATCAAACCCCATTGGTGTCAACTCTCACTAAGGTTCATGAGGAAGTTTTGGCATTTTTTTGTAGATTTTGCAAGCCAAGGAAGTTAAAGAGAAGGCCAAGAAGATAAAGAAAGACTTTGGCGCTGATTTTTTCTCTGAAAATGAACTGATTCAGATAGTATTTTGGCAATGGCCTTTAAGCAAGTTGCAATGGAGCAATAAACTTTCATTTCGACGTCTTCTCCCAAGATCCAGAGAGAGACTTCCAAGATTTGAGCAAATCCTGAAAGGTGTACATCAGTAAAGTTTGGGACTTTATATATATGTATATGTATATGCATGCATATATATATATATATATATATATATATATATATATATATATATATATGTATGTATGTATACACACACACACACACTTCTTGCTAATTTGTGGTTGCATACCAGGTGCCCGTGGATTTTAGTATCAGTTCATCAGATGAAAAAGTTCTTTTTGCTCTCGCTGAAGCCATTTTCTCCTGTGTCGTTGAGGATGCTGGAAAGAATTACCTTAGGGGCATAGGCAGTTTGTTTCAGAAGCTGAAACCAAACTCCTCATTTGATTCCTCTGTTTGTATCCACAGAATTTCCTTTGTTGCAAATGGGTGTTGAATTCAATTTTGTTAAGTTTATATCCTCTGATATTTCACCATTGGAAAATTAGATTCTATAAACAAAATCATTTTCCTGTTGCAGAGGGCTATTGAAGAAGGTGCGGATTTTATAGAGACTGACATTATTGTTAGCAAAGATGGGACCTTGATCTGCTTTCATGATGTAACACTTGATGATACAACTGATGTTCCAGCTGTAAGGAGTTTGCTAATCGAAGAACCTACGGGGTGGAATGGTTCAATATTACTAGCTGGTTTGTGGGTTTGCATATTACAACTAACCTTGATATCTTCACTCTATGCTCCACCCACGTACCAGTACCAGTGGACAAACTGTAGCAAGTTCATGAGGTGGCAAATGATCAAGCTAGAATGCTCTTTGATAAGCAGCACTTTGGTAAACACCATCTTTGCTCGATTAATCCTCAAACTTGATGATGAGATTAAAAGGTTAGATTAAAGGTCTTTGGTCTGCAGAGGAAACATTATTTTGGTTGTGTGTTCCTTTGCCATTCATGGGATGTTATCACCATAATTCTGAACCATTATAGATTAGTTTTATCTATTGAACTCTTGCTTTCCTGAGTGAAAATAGTATGCTTGTAGTTACAAGATAGTACTTTCAAGTCTGCTAACAGATATCCAAACAAAGAGTCTGTGGCATATGCTACTTTCTTGAGTAGTGATCCAGATGCACAAGTTGATGGTTTCAAGCTTGGTAACCAATATTTGGAAAGTGTGTTAATTATCCTATTGAAGAACATGAGGTGCTGGGAAGGCCATGGGAGAACTACATGACAATTGACCAAACCAAAGGAAAAGCTATTACCTAGCCTTCAATTTGTATATGTTAGTTTTAGCTAAATTCAATTTATGTCAGATTCACTTGTCCTACATCATATTTACATCCTTGCAATTTATTGTTATCCCTGCAGGTTGAAAAGATCAACAATTGAATTACTATATTTGGATGTTTATCTCTTTGATCGACGAATCAAGAAGCAAGTTAAGGAACTTCACGAAGAAAAGAAAGTAGTAGTTAGATTTTATATTTTTAGACTAAAATTTTACTCCTGTTCAAAGCTCTTGTGTTGACAACATATCAGTTGTTTTTGTAATGTGGAATGATGTTAACAATATCTATATTTATTTCCTTAATGCAATGCAATCAACCTTTTGAACATTGATCATGTTGAGTTGTGTTATATATTCTGCAATATGATATGCTTAATTAGCAAATAAAAATTCTTTGTAGCAATTATAATTTCTACGTACGTAGCACAAAAATGAATCGTATTTTTCCTGTATACTAATTTGTGTTGCAAAATAACAATTATATGTTGCTAATAGGTGTTAGCTATGTTTCGAAAACATGTGTTGTTACAAATACAAAATTGTGTTGCAAATAATAAAAAATTGTGTTGCAACTTTGCAACACCTTTTCTTTTATATAACAACACTTAATTTGTATTGTGGTAGACCTACTTGCAACACCTTTTCTTTTGTATAACAACACCTAATTTGTGTTGCGGTAGACCTACCTTATAGCAACACGACCAACAACATCACTTATCACATGTGTTGCCATCCACCATAGCAACACATATTTGTAGATATAGCATCATATACGCGTGTTGCTATAACCTAGTCCTGTTGTAGTGGTGATGCATTTAGGCAATTCAAATCTCTGAAGTTGTAAACTTGCAGTGGTAGCACATATGGGCAAATCTACAACTTTTGGAATCAAACAAAGTTTATCCATATAATTAGATTTTAATCGAGCAATAGCAAATTCATCTAGCAATGGTGAAAAGATCTGTAAGTTCTTCTATACTTCAACATCATTATTCAGATTGTTAATACTAGATGGTGCAATAAGAGATGAACACATAGGCATTAGATAATCACTAAATTTTATTTTCCTCTCATAATGAACAAGATTCAGCACACAAGAATTGTTGTTCAAAACAACAAGCTTCAAGTCATCCATGTGATCACAAGTTATGCATATTTGATATACAAGAAATTGATTGTCTACACCATAATCTCTAATTAATTTAAAATAGTAGCTATAGGTGCTAGATAGAGAATTTAGAGATGAAATTTCATAAACTTTCTCCATAGCACATTTCAAACTAACAGGCTCATTAAGCATGATATAACACAAAGCATCAGCAGGGGATATTCTATCAAGTACTTCCTTATGTGTAATTAATTCGACATGTGCAAAATTATGTGAATGTAGATCAACACATGGTTCGTTCAAGTCAACACAAGGAATATCAATAGATTGCACTACAAACTACAATAGGTATATACTCACAAGGTTGCTCGATGTCTTGCTGTAGCATCAAATTAGTACCTTTGTCATTATCGTCCTCATTAGATATTGTAGGTACCTCAAACTTCTCTTCTAATGACATAAGATGCGCCAGGTCATCCTTCATCTCTTCAAGCATCTCGACGATATCTGTCGATGGAATATGAGCGAAAACAATGTCAACATTTTCAGTTACCTTAGGTTGCACCTCGCTTGCGGCCGTGGGTGGTGGAGGTATATACAAAACGATATCACAATTTGTTCTTCATCTCCTCCAATGTGTACATGTAGTGGTACTTGAGATTCGACCACCAATGTTGAACATCACAGATCAGCGCTGTTCTTGCTATGTCCATCTTCTCATAGATCAAGTTCCTGTCTTTTGAAGTAGCTATCCAACATAGTAACCCATAGGAAGTAGTCCAACGACGTACTCTCAACGCTGAGTGGCAAGATGTATGTCGGTAGTTGTTTCACTTTGAGTTCAAATTTGCTCGTGATGTCATCGTAATTTACCAACTTCCTCAAATCTGTCATTGTTAGTAGAAAACAAGGAAACAAATTATAAGTATATGTTCCCATCAACTACTAGGATCTGGAGGTTCAAAGTCGCTCACACCCAAGTTAATACCAAGTTCTTACCAAGCAAAACAGTGGTGACCGGCAACTAGTGTCGGTGTCAAACGCTCTCCAAAGATTGACAAAGCGATCGCAAGCAACTGGTACCTGTACAATGGTAGTAGGTGGAGTTAGGATAGGCTTCAATATGGTAGCAAGGATTAGCAACAATCAAATCAGTAAATGCAAGTTAAAAAATTGTTCAAGGTACTATTCAAAGTTGCTGATCGTAGCCTAATCAAAGCCAGTTAATCAGAGCCCATCAAGAGAAGAGTATGAAAGCATACACAAAGATCAATGTGATTTGATGTAAGCAAAAGAAAACCTCACACCAAGTTCTAAGAGAGTTGCTGGCCAACTACTCAAGCTTCTTTATAGGGGCACAAGATTGTTCACACGATGTAGAGCACAAAGACGCAATAACGTGCAATGTAAACAGCCCTCAAGTTTAAGCAGAAAACAACTAGTCTCAAAGATGAAAAAGCAAAGTTTTATATGGCTCATATACACTCATTTTAAAATTTTCGACGAGATCTACAACTTTGCAGTTGAGGCGAACCCCAAATTCCGAAGGGAAGACCGAAAGAAACAGCAAAAACAAAAACCAAAAACTTGCGACGCGAATTCAGGACTGAAAATGGCCGATTTTGGGGGTCTTAGAGGGTGACTTTTTTGGATGCGTCTCATCGTTAGCTTTCCAAAAAAAATAAAAAATAAAAAATAAAAAAACGTCGAAAACGGACACTGTATGCAAAAGTTATGTTTGTTTTTACTGAAGGTGTCTCGGATACGGAAACCTATTCGGACTTGATACCGACTCGGTTTTAAATTTGAAACTGCTATATCTTTCAAACCTGTGGGCCAAACTTTTTAAATTTTTTTGTGGAAGCTTGTGGCTATATGTAGGACTCTACCAATTTTCACTAGTTTTGGCGAAAGTTTGATGCGCTTTTCAATTTTCTGGAAAGTGGACACTCTTTTTTTATCCACTCTCTTTTTTTTTCTCTCTTTTTCCTCTCTTTTTTTTGTTTGTTTTCCTCTTGAACAACCGAAACCAACTGATTAGGGTTTCCCCTTTTGATTCTTGCTCCTTCCCGAAACTTCAAAACGGTGGCGGATATTATAGTATGCTGCAGCAGAGAAAACGTTTGCGGCGGTAGCGTGAAGGCAGCGATGGCAGGGGGTTTGTCGCGGCAAGAGTTGGCAGCGGCGGCATGCTATTTTGGGTGCCACGGCAGCGGCGGCTACTAGCAAGAGCTTTAGTACCATGACAGAAGATGGCAGCGTCGACAGGTTGTTTTGGGTGCCACGGCAGGGAGCAACAACATCGGCAAGAGCTTCAGTGCCGTGGCAAGAGATGGCAGCGGTGGCAGGCTATTTTGGGAACCGCAGCAGGGAGCGGTAATGGCGACAAGAGCTTGGTGTGCATGAAGGAGATGGCGTGATGGCGGTATTTTTGGTGCCATGGCAGGTGCGACAATGGTGGTCGCCAAGAAGAGCCGGTGTTCTGGCAGAGATGGCGAGAGGGCGAGCTATTTTGGGTGCCACGACAAGGAGCGGCAGCGGCGGCTGCTGGCAAGAGCTTCGGTGCTACGGCAGGAGATGGTAGTAGCGGTAGGCTATTTTGGGTGCAGTGGCTAGGAGCGGTAGTGTAACATCCCAAAGTTATGTTACCAAAATTAAAATTAATAAAGTTATTATTTTATTGGATTTTGTGAAATTTAAAAGAGTTTTATTGCTTTTCTAGGATTTCCTAAGTTTTAAAAGTCGAAATAAAATTTTAATTGAGTTTTATGGGTTTTTATTGGATTTAAAGTTAAAAGGAAATTTTAATTAATTTCTTGAATTTTTGGAATTTTAAAAGCTTTTTCTAATTTATTTCAAATTCAAAATAAATTAATTACAAAATTAGTTACCAATTATAAATTGGAACTATTTTATTTAAGTCCAAAATATCTCAGGGAATTTCTGTGAATTTTCTCATAAGTTCTGGACTTTATTTGCTATTTTCTAAAGCCAAAATGAATTATCTAAATTATTTAAATCGCTAAATCACTTAAAAATCCAAAAACCTCTTTAGGCCGAAACCGGCTCAGCCCATGTTTCTTTCGGATGGTCTGAATGGCCGTGTTGTTCTTTTTGGATTGTCCGAACCCCTCCCCGCGTCACTGATAGGTGGGCCCCACGATGACGTCGGCCTACCAAGACTACCTTCTTCTCCTTTCCTTTCTTCCCCGGCTCGCTTTCCTTTTCCATTCCCCATTGTTGCCCTGCACAAACCTTCCAAAACCAGTGCAATCCCTATCAAACTGCCCCAATTTCACGCGCATTAAAAACCAACATCAATCCTACACCCGTTAATGGCTTTATCTTTCCATCTCTGCCTTGATTTCCCTAAAATCTCGCCGGTGTCCTGTTCGAACCTTCTTGCGCCACACGAAGCTCAGGCCTCGCCTGCGCCCTATAAAGGTGTGCCCCGACATTGCCTCTTCATGCTCAATCCAACGCCCCAAACCCCCTCCATCCTCTCCCTCTCAATCGCCGGGATTTCGTGTTTTCGCCAACCACCGGAGCTTCTTCATCCTTCGTTTCTAGCGCCATCAGGCGCTCTCCAGCGACCCCGACCCCACCCTCGGCACCGCCTACCTCGTGCGCACTTCATCTCGCGCTGAAGACCACCGGAGCACCACTTCGCCGAAACCCTAGAACCAGCCACCGCACAAACCCTCACCACCAGCCATCCCTTCGTGCCTCGCCGCTACAAGGTAATGTACTGAGTTCGCCACATTTCCCTCTCACTTTTGTGCACACTCACGTGGCTTGCTGTGGCGCAGAGTGTTAGCAAGCTCAATGCTGCAGCACCGCCGGCCATGGGCTGACGTGGCTCAGCCACGTCGCAGCCATGTCACTGCCACCTAGGCACCATGTAGACCCTAAATCCTAGTCAGTGCTTGCATGGCAGTGTGCCAGCCTGCGTATCCCTTCGGACGATCCATTTGTACTTTGCTATGAACGTTCGGACATTGCACGTTGGGCCCACATGTCATAGATTCAAAGAGTTTTCTTTAGAGAAATAATCCTGACTGAAAATCAATTTCCTAGCCGCTGACGTCAGTGTGCGCAATAAAGAGAATTCCCTTTAGAAAAATAAATCGGTTAAACCAGAAATTGGATTTTAGAATTTCTTTAGGGTTTAAACTTCCAGGGGTTCATTCTCCTTCATACGAACTCCGATTTCTGCGATTCAAATTTCTAAATTCATATAAATTCAAGATATAGCCAACTAAACCAAAATTATTTAATTTGAATTTAATTTGAATTTTCATTCGAATTTTATTTTAATTTTGTTTGAATTTGGCTTGTTTTTGCGTATAGATTTCAACAACTTCGGAGAGTCAGATTTCGACGTCGTTTGAGAACAACGATTAATCAAGCAAGATAGTTATACCTTTGATCATATTTGATCCCATTATTTTAAATTATTTAAATTCTTTTTTAAATTACTATTGAATGCTTACTTTATTCAATGTAATTTAAATAATTGCTTTTAAATTATAGTTATGCCTAAATCCTTTGTACTGCCAATCTTGAAATTAAAATAAACCTATATTGACACCTTAGATGAAAAACTAGTTTATGCAATAGTATGAACTAAAACATTTTGGAAAAAAATATGCTTAGCCATGCTTAGACCTAAAATATTTGATTTGGGAATTTACAACCAAAAATCAAATAGTATCCATGGCATTGGTGTGTCATGGAAGTTTACAAATGCTTTAAAAAATAAAATAAAATCAAAAATTGGTTTGGACTTGAGCGAAATGGATAGTTGGTAGGTGCAGATTTATGCACGGATTTAATTCGGGTAGGGTTGAGGCCAAGGAGTTATTTTGGAAGTCGCCCAAATCAGTTAAAGACTGGTCTTCGAGCCGCATCTTGCAAAGCCCCATCGTACTACCACATATCTTGAGTGGGCAGCACTTGGCTAACTAATTTGCAATATTCCACCGTGGTTGTGCTTGGTTGCGTGGGTGTCAGAATGACCTACTTTTATGTATTCCCACATGGCGCAAGAGGGGGCTTAAATCCGACGGGTGGTTAACCCAATAGAAGTGAAACCTTAGTGAGGCGGGACTACGGTGGGATGCGTATTGTAAAGGCTTCGATACGTGCTCTAGATTGCTTACCATAGGTAGTGAGCAGTGGTATCGACGGATGGCAAACAAACTAGAGAATTCGTGTGTTGTGGGTAAAGTTGTACAACCTCTGCAGAGTGTAAAACTATTCGAATAGCTGTGTCCACGGTCATGGACATGCTAAGCAAAGCCACTCAAAGTTACACTTTGATTTTGACTTCAAAAGATTTTGACAAATGATTTTGGATAGTTTATCCAATTGAAAAATTTGGCGGTTAGCCATGTGATAGGAGGGTATCCATCACCATATTTCATATGGAGGTTATCCTACTATAAAACTTGAGAATTTATAAAATAAATTTTTGTTAGAGAATAACTGCTTTGAAGCTTAGCACAAATATTTAAAGAAAACATTGCTTTAGTCAAATTCAACCAGTAAGCCTTCCTTTGATATATCCTTGCATGTATTATAATCTGTTATTGGGTGTAACTTGTGAGCACGGAAGTTGTGCTCACCCTTGCTTAATGCAAATAGATTTCAGATGAGAAAGACTTCGCTATCAGTGTGGATTGCGACAACTAGGCCGCTATATCGGGACCCAAAAATGCAATTCTAGACTCTTTGTGTATAATGCACTAGTCCAGCATCACGCTAGTGCACACAGTGGTAACATCGATGAAATATCATTTTCATATACAAAGATGACTAATAAATAGGCAAACAATACTAAGTATTAGAGTAAAGATCTTAAGGTCAAAGCTTACAATTAATGCTCCAGAAGAAGAATAGCTCAATGAAGCTGCAGCGGAACGTAATGGAATAACTTCAGTGAAGCCCATCCATATGCCCATAGGCAATTGACTAGGGTAGCACGACCTAGTTCTCTATGATCCATGAAGTAGACCTTGTTGACCGACGATTCCTCTACTTCTGTTGATTGATTATAGCAAGCATGAGTACACACCGTACTCGCAAGTCATACCACAGAATGCAATTTATAGATGATGGCTTATTCCAAAGGAAATGGCTTTTGTGTTTTTTTTTTTGCAGAAATGCAACATTTGCAATTGAATGAGTAATAGATTGAAACATAATGTAAAACAAATAAACAATATTAATTTTATCAGTTGTTTTCATAAAGAACACAAAGTCTAAACAAGTTATTCACACAACCATATGACTTAGATCACACAGCTCCCTTCCCAAATGTTTTATAAACACTACCCCTCGTGTGACATCCCAGAGCATGTCCATGACCACAGACGTGGCTATTCGAATAGTTTTACACTCTGCAGAGGTTGTACACTTTACCCACAAGATACAATCAATTGGATCAGAGCTAATCACAACAAAACCTTTCAGAAACTTCTTCTCAAACATTGATACTCCTGATGTGCTTTACCGCCGGACTAACCCACTAAGGAAATCAGTTTGATACATACCGTTGGACAGGGAAGCGGTTGTAACACCCCAACCCGGGGCCACCCGAGTAGTCCTCCTGGACCTCTCGGAAAGTCCATCAGGACCTCCTAGAAGGTCCGGTAGTACCGCTCTAGGGGACCCAGTAGGACCACCCAGGAGGTCCGGTAGGACCACCTGGAGGTCAGGAGATCAGACCCGAGGGAGTCCCAAGGGAAGTGAGAGGCATAGGAAGATCCCCACAGCCACGAGCCAACTCAGGAGAGGTCGAAGGACCAATCCTGAGGAGGTCGTGAGACCTGGGGTGGCCCAAGTCCTCCCACGACCAGTCCCGAGGGAGGTCGTGGAGGGCTAGGATCGCCCCAAAGACCTCCCACGACCAGACCCGAGGGTGGTCGTGGTGGTCAGGGATCACCCCATGCTTCCCCATATGAACTGAGCTAGTCCCAAGGATCAACAACTAGCTCATCACAGCATACACAAGTGGTAACAAACACTTCAATGAGATCTTTATTAATACCAACAAAATTATTTACAAAAGAGAGGCTTACAAGCCAACAAACCAGAACACAGCGAAAAATAACAATAGACCATCCGATACACCACAGGCAATCGGTTGGAGGGTGCATCCTAGTCGGTCCAGGACCTCTTGGTCCACAGCAAGGTCTTCACAAGATGCTTCCCTGCTCAAAAGACAATTTCAAGCAAGAGTGAGCACAACTACCGTGCTCACAAGTTACACCCGTGGATTAGCAGAATGACATGCATAATGGATATATCAAAGGAAGGCATAATATGGTTAATTTGCGTAAAGCCAAGTTTGTTTCAAATACACATACTAAGTGCCAAAGCAGATTACAATAGTTAAAATTCGTTTTCTAAATCACAGTTTTCAGTTGGATAACATTCATCATCAAGATGGTAAAGGATACCCTCCTGTCACATAGCTCCCCGCCCATAAACCATTTGGATAGAAATCCAAAACCAATTTCATAAGTCCTTTGAAAACCAAAACCAAGAGCTAACTTTGAGTGGCTTTGCTAGCATGTCCATGACCGTGGACACAGCTATTCGAATAGATTTACACTCTGCAGAGGTTGTACACTTTACCCACATGACATGAATTCTCTAGTTTGTTTGGCATCTGTCAATGCCACCTCACACTTCCTTGGACGAGAAGTCTAGAGCACATGATAAGGCCTTTACAAAGCATTACTCCAACGCAGTCCACCCTCGCTAAGGTTTCACCCCCTTTGGACTACCGATCCACAGGGTTCAAGCCCCCTCTTGCGCCAGGTGGGACTACAAAGGTCGTAACATGACTACCCACCGCATCCACTGGATCAACCGCGATGGAGCTTTGCAAATTAGTTAGCCAGGTCCCTTTGCCCATTTCTCGGGACATGTGGTTGTACGAGGGTGGCATAGCCCATTATAGGCATAGCAAGATGCGGCTCAAAGACCGGTCCTCATATGGCTTGGGCGGCTAACACAAACCCCTGGGCCTCAACCCTACCCGAATTGAGCCCGTGCATACCCTGCACCAACCAAACAACCAATCCGCCCAAGACCAAATCCATTTGTCCATTTCTGTTTTTTCGAACCATTTATCAAAACCTCCATGACAACCCAATGCCATGGCTTTGAAAACATTTGATATTTTGGTCTGTTAGAAGAAACATTTCCCAAGTCAAGATGTTTGGTCTAGCAAGACTTAGCATTCATTTTTTTAAAAACCTCTGGTCCTTACTATTGCACTAACCAGATTTTATCTAGGGTGACAATGGGGTTGATTCAACATAGACAGTGGCCATACAAGGGATTTAGGCATAGCTATGAACCGAAAGATAGGCATTGAAATATCTTAGTAAAAGTAAGCATGCATACATCTTTGAAACCAACATAAGTATCTTGAAGTAATGGGTGTAATATGATCAAGAATGTAACTTGCCTTGCTCAAAGTCTTGAGCTTCTTCTTCTTCAAGGGACCCTTGCTCCTCACTACCATCACAATCTACATGGTGGGAAAACAAAATAACTCAAACAGAGGTCAAACTAGATCCAAAGGAACTCCAAATAAACTCCAATGTAAAACCAACTGAGAGATTGGGAGATCAGGAGGAGGTCCAAGGAGCTTGCTGGAGAGGTCCTGAGAGCTGGGAGGGAGGTCCAAGAGCTGGTCGGTGGAGCTGGAGAGTGGAAATGAGGAGAAAGTGAGAGAGGAAGGGCTGCCTAAGCTATATATAGCTGGAGCCATTGAGCATGTCCCATGATACGGGTGTTCAAGAGTTGGTAAAGAGGACAATAGAAGCAGGCAAGGCATGTGACAAAAGTATGACATTAGTACTGCAAAAGTGGTAGCATTTAATGTGATACAACATGCATTAAATGTGGGGGAGACTCCTTTGCACAAGGACACAGTCAAAGGATAAAAGAAACATGGGCGTGACTGCCAAGTGGGTCCAGTTAAGACCCGATGGGGAGGTCCTGAGGAGACCTTGAGGAGGCCCTACAGAGGACAAGGGAGGTCCTCACCCACTGGGGAGGTCCTGACGGTTGGATCTCCGAAAGGGAGGTCCAATGGCCAAGATCAAGTGCAGAGGGGAGGTCTACAAAGGTCAAGGGGAGGTCCTCACCCGCAAGGGAGGTCCTGACGGTTGGATTAAATCAAGGGGGAGGTCTGGATGGTTAGGATCTAATCGAAGGAGGAGGTCTTGAACGGTTAAGATCTCCAAAGGGGAAGGTCTTCACGGCCAGATCTACAAGGAGGGAGGTCTGGACGGTTAAGATCTCCAAAGGGGAGGTCTTAACGGCCAGATCTACAAAGAGGGAGGTCTGGACAGTTAAGATCTCCAAAGGGGAGGTCTTAACGGCCAGATCTACAAAGGAGGAGGTCTGGACGGTTAAGATCTCCAAGGGGGAGGTCTTAATGGCCAGATCTACAAGGAGGGAGGTCTGGACGGTTAAGATCTCCAAGGGGGAGGTCTTAACGGCCAGATCTGCAAGGAGGAGGTCTGGATGGTTAAGATCTCCAAGGGGGGGTCTTAACGGGCAGATCTACAAGGAGGGAAGTCTGGACGGTTAAGATCTCCAAGGGGAGGGTCTTAACAGGCGAGATCTACAAGGAGGAGGTGCGGACGGTTAAGATCTCCAAGGGGAGGTCTTAACGGCCAGATCTACAAGGAGGAGGTGCAGACGGTTAAGATCTCCAAGGGGAGGTCTTAACGGCCAGATCTGCAGGAGGAGGTCTCAGACGGTTAAGATCTCCAAGGGGAGGTCTTAATGGCCAGATCTGCAAGGAGGGAGGTCTGGATAGTTAAGATCTCCAAAGGGAGGTCTTAACGCCGATTTGCAAGGAGGAGGTCTGGACAGTTAAGATCTCCAAGGGGGAGGTCTTAACGGCCAGATCTGCAAGGAGGGAGGTTTGGACGGTTAAGATCTCCAAGGGGGAGGTCTTAACGGCCAGATCTACAAGGAGGGAGGTCTGGGCCACGCGGGAGGCTTGAACGAACGCGAGGGAGGTCCGAATGAACATGGGGAAGATCCTAAAGGACACACGGATGTTCAATAGGCGAGGAGGAGGTCCTAAAGGATATGGGGAGGTCCTGAAGGATACGAGAAGGTCCAAATAAGGAAAGTGGAGGTCCTAGAGGACACAGGGAGGTCCAAATAAGGAAAGGGGAGGTCCTAGAGGACACAGGGAGGCCCTGAAGGATGCGGAGAGGTCCGATTGCGTTTTAAGGAGGTTCAAGGATTGAAGTGAAATTGCTGGTAGCGATAGTACCGGGCTTACGAGGTAGTACGACTGGATGTGGTCCTGACGGCCAAGATCCCAAAAGGAGGTCTTAACGGTCAAGACCTGATCAAGGAGGTCTTGACAGCTAGGATCTCCAAGGGGAGGTCTTTAGCGGTCAAGATCCAATCAAGGGAGGTGAGTGTTAGTGAGTTAAGAGACGGGAGGAACAGGAGTGGTTAGATTTCAATCGAATGGCCTAGAACGGTTGGGCCGTTCGGACCAATCGAACAAGCTAACTTGGCCAAGCCGTCCGATATGGATCAGACGGTCCACACTCTAGGGAACGTTCGGAACGGGCGAACGTTACACCTAGATCGAGCTATCCAAAATGGATCAAATGGTCCACAAATAATATCAGGCGGCTAATCGGATTGGACCACATAAAGGGAAAGGAGGTCCAAGCCCGAGAAAGATCCAACGAAGGGGATTCACAAGGGAGGTCTTGACGGTCAGGATCTACAAAGGGGAGATCCCGATGGCTGAGATTTCGATAGAGGTTCAAGGAGGTTCAACCATGGTTTTGAGGGTCTCCACGGAATGATAATACCGTGGCTTGGAAGCGGTACTACCGCGATCCGGTAGCACCGTAAGCAACACTGCGGTATGAAAAATCCAGAACATATGGAAAAAGGAGAGCTAGACTTCCCGTGGAGCGGTATGGCCGTGGGTCGAAGGGCGGTAGTACCGTAGGGTGGTAACACCGAATTGCTGCAGTAAGAAATTTCCAGAGAGGAAACTTTACAGAGATCAAAGCAAGGAGAAGTTCAAATGGACACAAGGAGGTCCAGATGAACTAGAGGAAGGTTCAATGGAGTTCGAAGAGGTACAAATGAGCAAAGAGGGAAAGAGGGTTGAACCATAAAGAGATTCAAGCCAACAAAGAGATCCTAAGAGATCCAAACCAAAGAGAAGATCTGGACACACAGAGGATCTAAACACAAGGGAAGTCTGGACCTAAGGAGTGTCCAAATAAGAGGGAAGGATTAAACCACTAGGATAATCTAGTCCTCAGAGGAGGTCTAGTGGCAAGGACAAACTAGGCCTCTGGGGAGGTCTAGCTACAAGGAAAGTCTAAACCTCAGGGGAGGTTTAAACTGCAATTGAAATTAAGGAGGGTCCTGACCCAAAGGATGGGCTGGACCAGAAGGGTGATCTTAACGAAAGGGGAGGTTTCTACAAAGAGGAATCTTCAAAGAAAATGGGAGACCCAAATAGACAAGGAAGGGAAAGCAACATCAGAGGTCAAATAAGAGGGAAGGCTTGGACATAAAAGAATGTCCAAATAGGATGGAGGAAAGGAAATCCTATCAAGAAAATGAAAGATAGCTCCAGAGAGCTAGAACAACACCAAAAGAACCAAGCTTTAGGTTAGTTGAAGTTTAGTTTAGTCATTTTAAACACTTCAAATTATGAAATTCTCAGGTTAAGCTTTGAGTTGTCATCAAAACCAAATGGTTCTTTTTGTTTTAAACTTTTTCAAAAAGGCTCTGAAAATCAGGGTGTTACAGCGGTGAACCGTCCCGCGATGTGATGTCCCTGGTAGTACACACCTCCACCCTTACACACAGCCTAACCTACTACCTGAGTAATCAATGTCAAGACTCTGTAACCTACTAAGTTAGGCCCGTCCCATACTATACATGTGGTCGTACAGTAAGGCTTAGTTCAATGGCACACAAAGTTAAGTCCTTAATTGACCGAGGCAAGACTTCCAATTTCTAACTATGCAACACAGATTATCATTCACATTCACATAGCTCCACCAGTTCACACAGTATCTACCACTTGCCTTAGTCTAAATCCTTTCCCACCCTGTTGATTTAGTGCAACACATGCTACCAATGAGTAATGAGACACAGTGCACACAGTGTTATCACAAAGTTCCATAATCACTTAAATAGATTTATATTTGCAACTCACATGAAATGATGACTCGTGGCATGGCTAAGCAATCTACTAGTATCTAACCAACCCACATTGGTGCTACGGTAATACCAACTAAATAATAAACCAATCTAGGGTGACAAAAGATTATGACATAACAATAGACAAGGTAGATAGAACAATTAGGATTAATAACTACACCCAAAAGCATTTAAATAAATACTTAAAGTAAATGCAGTAATTTGAATCAAAGTAATTTTGAAAACTGGGTTCAACATGATCAAAGATATAACTTGCCTTGCTATAGCAATGATGATCTTATTTATCTTTGATCTTCTACTTTCTTGACCTTCAGCACCTTCAGACGATTCTGGGACTTCAACGTCTAACGAGAAAGAAAGCGCAAAACAAACAAAATTCAAAAAGACAAATCAAATAAACTCCAAATTAAAATTGAATGGTACTGGAAGGTAGATAATGAATTTAGATGAATTTAGAAACTTGAATGGGTTCAATTAGAGTTCGTGTGAGAAAGAACGGACTCTCGGAAGATTGAAATTCATATGAAATGATGAAAAAGGAAAAGAGAGGGAAACTGACAAGTGGGTTCTACGGAATATTCCCAGAATAATATATTCCAAAAATATTAGAAAATGGTTGAGTGTATGACATGTGGGACCTACTGATATTTATGAATTTTTAGAATTAAAATAATTCCAGAAATAAGGTAGAGAGAGCGACATGTGGGACCAATAAAATAAAAGGATTTTTCAAGAATTAAATTAATTCCCGAAAATAGGATTAGGGGTTGACATGTGGGCCACTGGTCTATGGACCAGGTTCACAGAGATATGCTAGTCCACAGTGGACCAAGCTCATGAACCAGGTTGACCAAAGGTTGACTGACATGTGGGACTGCATGTAAATGAGAGAGAAATATTTAGGGTTTTAATTGGGAGGAGGATATGTGGGGTCAATATGTAAGTGAGAGATAGATATATGGCTTGGTGTAGTTGAATGACAAGTGGGCCAACTCAACAGCGACAAAGAATTAACAGAGCAACAGCCTGCGTTGGATGTCCAGAGAAGAACTAGAGCTTGTCGTCAGTTTAGAGAAGAAAAAAACAAAGATAGAAGCTCCCATGGCCGGTTGCTTCTAGCGCAAAGAGATGGCAAGAGGTGGAAACCAGGTAGCAATGAAGCAATCGGGACATTCATCTCAGAGACAGAGAGAAACTAGTGGTAGAGAACCGAACCAACATACAACAGAAACGAAGCTACAGAACATACACCAAAACAACAGAACATGAAACTACTTTAATAGAGGCTGATTTTGACGCATGGGGTGGACGGCGAATGGAGGCGAACCAACGTCGGCGAAGGGGCAAAACGGAAAGACGACGACGAGGCGGACAAGATGACGCGATCAAAGCGATGAGAAATTGCACCATGCAATAGCAGCGAGGCAAAGAACGACAGTGGTGACGACCTCACGGGTGCGTACCACTTCGGACGATGCTCTGCGAAAAGGGAGGTGAGCACGGCGTAGATCGTGGCGACGCGAACCCAACGGTAGTGGAGTTGAAGGCAGGGGATCAATGGTTGCAGAGTAATTGGTCGGAGAAGGGAGATGTACAAAAAGAGAGAGATCACTCAATTCTCGGTGCACGGTGGATGAAACTTGAATCTAAAAGATGGGAAAAATAGGTATCGATGAGTGGCACGAGATGACGCGATCGGATTTTTGGAAAAACTCACCGAGGAGGAGTGGCACTCGATGTACGCATTTCAATGTCATGGTTTGACATGGCCGGCGGTGCTCCAGTGGTCTTTGGGCGAAGGGGAAGGAAACATGATGTAGAACGTGACGACACAAACTCAACACCGCAGATGGTTTGGCCAGGGGATATCGGATGAAGGCGCAACTCGCTGGAGAAGACCTTCGGTTGAAGCTCGGTATTTTCCCGATTGTGACGAAAATAGATTGATTCGGAGGAAACCAAATAAGGGGATTGGAAGAGGAGATTAAGACAGACGTTTGGACATGAACGGTTTGCTTTTATATGCACCGTAGAGGGAGATATGATGTTTGGAAGTTTTTTTTCGGTTGAGACGTACAGGAAACAAGCTCTCAGGACTCATCTGTTCGGTTGGGGATGGAAGATGAATAGTAACCACGTGAGGTACTGTAGCAACCGAGAGGAGAGAGAAAGGAAAGGATTTTCGGAACAAAGAAAGATCCTAAAATTAAGGAGACCAAATAAATAGCAAATAAATCCGAAAACATCTCAGAAAATAACCAAAATTCCTTAAAACATAAGGAGGCCAAATAACATAGGTTTTTATTTAATTGATGTTTAGATTAGTCAAATTAAATATTTTTAATTTAGGAAAATTCCCAATTAAGCTTTATTAATTCAAATAAAATTGGTGAAATTTCCCAAAGACCTAAACTACTCAAAATATTTTTAAAAAGCCAAATTTTGGGATGTTACAAACAATCCCAGTCGATTGCCTGTGGCAGATCAGCTGGACTCTACTATTTTTTCTTCGTCTTCCGCTATGTTTGTTTATTGTTGGCTTATAAGCCTTTTTTTTGTAATCAACTCTGATATTTTTTAATGAAATTGTGCGATTTATGGATGTTACCATATTTGTTTACTATGTGAACTAGTTACTGATTATGGGACTAGTTCAGAAATACATAGAGGATTTGGGGTCACATTACTCACTGGTTCGACAAGCGGCGGTGAAAAGAGCTTTGGTCTTTGCGAGGAGCGATAGCGGCGAAAGAGCTTGTCTTTGTGGTAGGAGATGGCAGCGGTGGCAGGCTATTTTGGGTGTCACGGTAGGGAGCGGCAGCGGGGGGCAAGATCAAGATTCAATTTCGGTCCTTCTAATCTCAAAAAATCTATTTGGATTCAAGAACAATGCAGCCCCGTACAACTTCTACTCCATTTGGTCTTCCCATCTCCGATCTATGATTGCTATCACCTTCCTGAGTAGTGATAACTTGTTTTCCAAATAGTAATTGATCTTCTTCTTTGCAAGATCCATGGCTGCAGTAACCTCTAGCATTGTCGGCTTCTCATCGCTGTCGACGATCCTCAGCACAACGATAAGTGGTTGCGACGCTCTAATGCAATTTTCCACTGCATTCCAGAATCTATTAGCAATAACTGTTTCGCACACCTTTTTGCCTACCTTTGTGCTAGACAATTTGGATCTATTCTAATCATCAGTAACAAAGAGACCTCTCAAAGATGTCCTATGCCTCCGCAAGCTCTGCAAAGTGAGGAAAGCTATAGCAAATCGAGTAGCTGTAGGTCTTACAAGGTCCCTCCCACCTGTCATCTCCCTCATCTTGTCAAGAACCCTTCCATGTCTGTAGATAAATGTGGTCACATGCTTGGCTTGTACAATGCACTTCTTGAACTCTGTTATCTTCCCAATCTCCTCTAACATGAGGTGCAAGCAATGAGCTACGCAAGGGGTCCAAAATAGAGTAGGAATCCTCTCCATTAGAAGTCTGCCTGTCGCCTTGAAGTTAGCACCATTATCTGTGACCACCTGAACGACATTTTCCTAGCCAATCTCATTGATCTTCATCTCCAATAAATTTGCTAACATGTGGGCATCGGCTGACTGGCTGAAGGCATCAAAGACTCCAAGAAGAAAGTCCCTTGTGGACTATTGACAAGGAAATTAATCAAGGTTTGTCCCCTCCTATCTGTCCAACCATCTGACATAAGTGAGCAACCATACTGTGCCCAAGCATACTCATGCTGCATCCTCAATTTGTCAGTATTCTGTTTGGCCTTCCCAAGCAAGGTAGCCTCAAGTCATGGAAAGTAGGTGGCCTATGCCTAGGACCATACTGCCCGATGGACTCAACCATAATCTTATAGCTTCTTTTTGTTGGCGGCATTGAATGGTATGCCACACTCATAGAAGAAATCATAAGCAATGTGTTCAGCCACCCTCTCCTTTTCTTCCTTGGTCCCCATAGTTTGCTCAATGGTAGCTTGACCCTTACCCTTATGTCTTTCCTCAACAACCACTTCAGGTGACTTCTGAATCATAGAAGCAACTAATTTAGTTACCTTCGGTGCAGCTTGCTTCAAAAGCGCCAACGCCGATTGCTTCCTTTTGGTGGCAGTCCCGAAGCTTGCAACTGTCTTAGCGGAGGAGCCTCTTGTGCTCCCTCTAGATGATGCCACTTGTGCTTGGATTTCTTGAACTTCATCACCTTCACCTTCGCCTTCACCACCATCACCATCACCTTCACCTTCATCATTTAGCTCAAAGGGTTTATTTCTGGCATTCTTGAACAAGTACTCATGCATCTCTTTCATGATAGGTGTGGTTGTTTTCGAGCATTTCTCCACATCTCCATAGCCTCCTGCCAAATGTTGCTTCAATCTTCGTACTCCGGCATGCATTTGCTTGTCGCAGCAAATGCATTGGATGATATCTTTGTTTGTCAAGTCCGACCAAAACCCGTATTTCCATGCCGGGTCTTTGGACTTAACCTTCCACTTAGGATCATTAGCTGGATCATAACCTTCGGTGCCCGCTGTCGGATTTAGAGTTGAAGTTGGAGTTGGAGTTGAAGATTGCTCTGCTATGATGCCCACATATGCACAAAACAAAGAACTATCTTTAGTTCACAAAATCACAATCACACGAAGTCGTTCTGTGCATCAGTGGCTGGCTCAGTGCACATCTCCTACAATTCCCATTCCCAGGTGACTGCCCACGGTCTGTGCATATCTCCTCCTCCTCGGCCCCAAATCGACCGAACCGAAGCCCCAAATCCTCCTCTACGCCCACGCACATCTCCTCTCCTCGGCTCCTCCCCTCCTCTCCAGCCACCGAACTCCATCCCTTACCCCCAGTGCGCCGGCCACCGAACTCCCTCCCTTACCTCCCTCCCTTACTTCAGCGGAACAAAGGAGAGGAAGAGGACCAGAGGAGAGGAGCATACCTGGGCCGTTGGGCGACGGGAGTAGCGGGAGCTGAGGCTAGGGCGGTGCGGAGGAGGAAGGAGGATGAAGGCCGGCGGCGGCGCGGTGGGAGCTGGCACCGAGGGGCGAGGACGAAGGCCGGCGCACGGTGGGAGCTAGCTCCGAGGGCGGTGGAGACCTAATCTGGAGCTCTGCGGCGTCTGTGCCTCTTCGAGCTCACGCGTGAGGCGAAGATCGGCGGCGCGGAGGAGGGAGGAGGACGAAGGCCGGCGGCGCGGTGGGAGCTGGCCGACGGCGCGGTGGAGACCAGATCTGGGAGCTGCGCCTCTCCGAGCTCACGCTTGAGGGTGAGCCTGACTGCCCTCACTCCCCCCTCTTTCCTCTTTGCCACTGCCCCTAACAGCCGGGCTCCATGTCCCAGTCGCCCGACTTGCCGGCGCAAGTCAAGTCGACGCCTCCAGTCAGTCGTTCTTCAGCGACTTGTCGACTAGTCGTCGACTAAGCATGGTTTTGTTCAATCATAAGATTTCTTCTGCTATGTAGGAAATAACTTGTATTCTGTAGTTTGTACCTACAACTACGGGTTTATATTGCGTTTTCTTTCTGCTGTATTATGCATGCGACCTTGTTCAAAGATCCTTCTAGGAATTGTAAGTCTATTATAAACATGCACCTGTATGGCTTTCACAAATATCTAATATATATATAGACACACACACACTAATTAGCTAGGATACCATGGTGCCTGGGCGCCATGATTTAAAATATGTATTTCACCTAGGTACCGCGCGAGAAATTTTTTTGGATGTCGAGTTTAACTTGTTTGAACTCAAATTCAAACAAGAGTTGCCTTTTGTTATGATAGTTTGATTGTAGGTATGTGCTGATTTTATACAAAAATCAGCAAAGCATGTGATAAAAAATCGTTGAAAAACTTCGAATTCGATTTGATTTTTTGTAGATGGGTATATACCCTAAAACTGAAATATTTGAAAAATATACCTGAATTCGGGTTGAATTTGCGCATTTGAAATCATGGTGCCTGGGCACCATATATATATTGTCGTACCTAGAATCTGTCTCAAGTCGACTTAAATGCAATAAAGAATCGTATAGCTCTTCAAGCAACCTCACCTCGGGAAGTTCACAATCTGGGAGAAAAAAACTTTTAAAAAGAAGAAACCACATCCAATTTTGGGTATACATGACATAGGAACCGACAATATCCTACCTATACTGTTTTATGGATCGTTCATCTCTTGCTCCAGTTGTATTCATTGTGTCATAAAGTTATGAAGTGTTCAATAACAATGTTTTCGATTTTATGATTGAATGGTCCATCATTTTTCCACCTATTAACTTTGTCCATCTATAATTCTATATACGTCAAAAAGAAGCAGACATGGTCCAGCCATATTTGTTGACTGCTATGTATATGATAATAAACATAAATCATATATAAAATTTCTTAATCGTTTTGCCACCTGTAAGCTTTGTCCATTAATCCTTGCTGATTGGAATATTTGTAAACTCAAGATGTTGCTTTCTTAGTTCTAAGTTCTAACTCATCAGTGACAAGAAAAAAAGGGGGAAACTATTTTCTAATTCAAATATCTCTTTGCTGCTTTTTCGTAGAACCTTAACTAGCCTTGGCTCATTTTAACGTTGTTAGAACCAGGGAAAAAAAATCCGGCTGGTAACCGCCGCTTACCGGTTACCGGCTGGGGTCCGGGATACAACATCCCGGCTGGTTTTTCCGGTTTTTGCAAATTCAAATTCTAAATTTTAAATTTTGACTGGTTTTAATCAAATCTAAGCGAATTTCATCCGGGTTGCTGACCGAGAGCGGTAACGGCCAGTTACCGAGAAAGTGCTCCGAACCGGTTCTTTTATCCCTGGTTAGAACACCTTAAAGAAGTGTATTTTTCTCATTAAACTCTTCTAGTATCTTCTTTCATAGCCTTAGTTGTTCTGTCAGTATACATGTTTTGACAAGGTAAATATCATAATTCATTCATCATTGTCTTTCTGATTTTGAAAAGTTTTTAGTTTATATAATCTAAATTTTATGACAGAATGCGAGGGTCGTGGAAAGACGCCATGTCCTACTTGTAATCCTGGTCAGGAGCATGGGTTTTACAATGCAAATCAGATGACCTGGTGCAGTGCGTGTCATGGGAGGGGTCTACTCGCTCACCACGATGGATCTGATACAGTGTTAGTTCTGCTACTTCTTTTTCTTCAGTTGTATTGTACAGTTTGCAATTCACCTCAACCCATAATATAGGGCCCATTAGTGAAGCCCGTTTACAGTCTATATTAATCACTTAACCCGGTCAATACTAATGTTCCGTAGAACCTTAACTAGTCTTGTTTTCTTTAAGTTTGTAAAATTGTCAATACTAATGTGGTGTTGTTGCATTTGTGTTTTGGTCCACTTGCCATTCATTTATATAACTTGTCAAGGCTGGCTAGTTTATCTTTATTTTTTAATTCATGTTGATTGTATGTAGATAAAACTGTTAGATGTATATTATTTGTTGTGTATTTTTCCCGTTGTATAAAGGACTACCTGTATATATATCACACCTGTACTTGTATATATATTGGCCTATTGGCCTCATGATGAATACATACAATATTCATAACAAAAACAACCTGAAATTTCAGTAGGCTTTCTTATTATTAAGTAAATTTTCTTATCTGTTGGCAAAAGGATTCAAGTGTTATTATTTTAGCACAACATAACTAGATTAGCTCGTACCACTTTTGTCGCAGATGTTCATTTTGCTTGTATATCTTTCTTGTGACAGATGTGGAATGTGCAGTGGTAAAGGAATGTTGCCTTGTATAGCATGTGGATCGCGTGGCCTAGTAACTTGCAAGACATGTACTGGCTACGGTTCCCTTCTCGCACAAAGCACTGCTCATGTCCGATGGTAATTTTGATTCATTTTATCTGAAGCTGGCTCATCAGTTTTTTATTTATTGAGACAATGGTTGAGTAACCAGAAAATAGAGAACCAAAACATCTGACTCTATATACTTAAATATGCGTTGTTTGGTAAATGCCTAAATGGAACCTATCATGTTGCTACAATGCTATCTATCATGAAAAATCTGATTTAACGGTTTAGTAATCCTGAAACCTTATTGTTAAAAAAAACAATGCTGGACATTTAAAGTTTTATTGCTTGTCAACTAGTGCTTTATTTGTTAATTCAGTCTATCGTATTGCAAACTGTTATACATAGAAAATGCCTTCTTAACATTTATTAATGTTTAGGCTACTAATTTGTTAGTCTTCCATTGGCTGAATGCTGTGCACTCACATCTAATGAAGCTTCAATAGATTAAAAAAAACTGCAGAAAGCCTTATTTGCACAAGGAGAGGCTTCACTTTTAGTTTTTCGTTTATACTACAAAATATCTGTCTGTGATTTGATGTGTTGCGTATAATGTACTTACCTATGCATAGGACCATAGGTAGGGGTTTCTCCATGATTTACATGCAAGCCAACAGAGCAGTTTGTATGACAAAATCATGAGATATACCTAGTAGCGTTGTACAACTGTTTTCCTCAGTAAGCAAGATTTTATAATCTGTTGTGATATTTTCACCAAGTTATACCATTTTTACTATAGGGGATTAGTCTTTTATGCTTTTTTTAATGCTTCGAAGAAGCTAATTTTTATAGTTGTTCCATTCGCAACTCTTCTGTTTCCAGGAAGACGCTGTCAGTGAGAAAAGTTAGCGCAACTACAGGAGCTGCCTCGGTTCCTGATGAAGTTTTTCATCGAGCCAAAGGGGTTGCAACTATGCAATATACAGGCGTACCTGTAGGACCGGAAAGACGACTAGAAAGGGGGTTGAATAGAAGCTCCAACTATTTTTGCAACCCCTAAAGTGCAGCAACGAAATACAGAAGGCAGCAACGAAATACAGAAGCTCTGCTGAAGAAATACCGAAATCGGTACTACCGCCGTTATGATCGCGGTACTACTGCAGTTCATAGTGTGGTATGACCGATTTTTCTGGAGTTCTTGCCGACAACAGAGAATCAAAACCAAAATTTGCACAACTTTTAATTCAACCGACCAAAACCTATGAGATTTGAAACATATCTTCCCTAAGTGATTAGGAACCTATTCCAATCATCTATTGAGTAGATTCATGTCAAAGTTCTAACTTTTTTCTAAATAAGTGAAGATCGTTTCAAAACCGAGTCAAAAACCCAAATCTGATCCTAGGCTTGCTCGTGGGCTATGGATGATCAAGATGATCTTTGATGGTCTCCCACAAGTCACAACAAGCAGGATCAACACAAAGATTTAACAGAAAAATGATGGATCATCAAAAACACCAAATCATCAAAAAGGAGTGTAAGAATAGAAGAGACTCAACTTAGAGAACATACTTCGATTGATTAAAGATAGGAGATTGATATTTATAGCCACTGCAACTTGGATGACACAACTTAATACATGAGCACACGATCAATCAATCCCTAGAACCCTAACCTCTATTTCCTCCTCTCCTAAGCCCTAAAACAAACTAGGGTTTTTCTCAATGAAGTGCTTGAGGGCTGCTTGACAACACCCTCTCCTATTTATACTAGAGGCTAGCATCTAGAGAATAATCCATTAGGGCACCCGTTAAACCCTAACACACAAACAAGTTAACACACGCATGCATCTTAAAGCGTCGTCTTCATCTTCAATTGACCTAAACCGCTTATCCATGCGCCAACCTGCGCCGTGGTTTAGCCAAAGGTCACCAAGGCGGTATTTGGTGAAATTACCAAAATACCCCATCTCGATCCTTCTCCAAGAACCGAGTCCAATCACCGTGAAGCAATCCCATGCTTCGCCACGTGTTGGTTGATCAACGGCTCTCATCATGACGACAAGTCTCTCCCGTCCGGCTCCCGCCGAAACCTCTATGGCACTTGCACTGACCCCCGCACCGCTTGATCCAATCCGTCGCATCGAACTACCCGTTCGATCATCCTCGTCCATTCTGCGCCACACTAGAGTCACCTGACCTCACCCGGCATCCATGATCGTTCTGGACCTCAGCTCTCCAAGCTTAGTCCCGATCCTTCTCGCCGTTGACCGTCATTGACTTGCAAACCATCTGCACAGCAATAGACAAAAAAATCGTCTCCGGGAACAAGTTATCACAACTTGACCCACGTTAGCTCAAAACATGCAATATGCAACACATATGCATTGTTAAACAAGGATATGACCTATCCCAAATTAGATTTTCGAAGATAACCAAAATTCACAGTAAATGCGGTACTACCGCCGTGTAATACCCGGTACTACCGCATCACAGTAGTACCGCTCTCAACATTGCGGTCATACCGCTATCAGGGAAAACCCGAA
Source organism: Phyllostachys edulis (assembly GCA_036346405.1). Taxonomy (NCBI): domain Eukaryota; kingdom Viridiplantae; phylum Streptophyta; class Magnoliopsida; order Poales; family Poaceae; genus Phyllostachys; species Phyllostachys edulis. The sequence goes on along the minus strand of CM070554.1, from coordinate 42,549,371 downwards.
AGCCCCGAAAAATATCCCTTCTGGAAAAAGCATACCACTGTCTTCCAGTGATACCGATTTGCGGTAATACCGCCAAGTAATATGCGGTCATACTACTCACGAGAAAATCCAAACTCAATTACACTCGTTCTGGAATTTTGCAACTGCCTACAAAAAATCCGGTTCTACCGATGAGCGATATTACCGCTATTAGCTTGCGGTACTACCGCTTCACGAAATCGCTCAAAAACCTTAGAAACAGCCTCTCTGCCATGTGGACGCACCAGATTGAATTGGCCATTCGGACCACGTGTATTGGCCATCAGATCTGGGCACTATTCGGCGGTCCGAACGTCTCACATGATCTGCGCCGTTCGATTTCAATCGGACGCCTCACAAAACATCCAAGTGACTTGCGGTAGTACCGCTCAACACTTGAGGTCATACTGCACTACGGTATTACCACGGTTTATACGCCGGTACTACCGATATTCCTGACACTTGCTGAAACTTTCTGAAAAACAGGAAATCCAACAAACCTTCAACCGAATTACCAATTGTAACATCACCTAAGATCATGAGCATATCCTCATGATGTCCACAATCTCCCCCTTGATGAACATATTGGCAATTTCCCAAAAATGAATGTTTTGAGATTTGAAAGTAAAAGAAATCAGCTTATCGCGCAAAGGCACAACTTGGTCCTAGAACAAGTGAAAGCAAAGAAAATGACCAAGTTGGCTTCAGAATAGCTTCAGCAAGTGAGATAAGGCAGAAGAAGCCAAGAGAGCTTCAAATTCCAGAAACGAGACAAAAAACTCACTTAAGGTCCAAAAGAAAGAGTAATTTTTCAGAATGACCTAAAACAGGAAAACTCCCAATTTCTGCAAGATTTTGCACAAAAACTCAAAATCAAGCTCTAAACAACATTTTTATCAATGTTTCTCCCCCTTTGACAATGGAGTCATCAAGGTGCAAGGAAGAAGATAGAGCAAGAATAACATGGAATGGCTGCTGTTTTTCAATTCTTCAGTTTTTTTTTAGCAAAAGGAGCCATGAAGATTATCCATGAGGACTGTACAAGTATTACACCAAGCCATATGATGGGAAGAAGCTATTTTCTATTATGGCAATACATGTACAGTAAAGCTAAGGCCAAAATAGCAATAATCTGAAATTAAATGAATTGGTAGCATGACAAGGTGCTCAAGATCATAGTTTAACTAAAGGTATCCAAGGATGAGTCAAGCCATGTCTATAAGCAAAATGGAGCCCAGAAACTAGAAAATGAGTCAATTTTGAGCGCTATGAGTTCAATTACGAATCAATTTGTTCAAGCATTTGGAATTTAGCACATTGAGCACTTTGCTGAATTTTTTTGGTTTTATCTTAGTAAAGCAAGTCCTGGTTTAGGAGTCATCCACAACTGCCTCCTAAGCTGCAACCAGTTGACAATTTGTTTTCTTAGCATTGTGCTAGATCTCAAGCCTTGCCGCGACCATCCCAAGTAAAAAGCTTAAGAGAGTGATCTAGGTCATCCAAAACTCCCCCTGAGTTCATGCCTAGTGCAATGACAAGCCGTCTCATGAGAAAGAATTGGTGAGATCAGTTTTTTCGCACAGAAAAACTCATTTTTCATTTGCTTGACTTAAGAACTTGCATAGCTCAAATTAAAACTCAATGTAAGTTCAAGACTCAATTTTAGCCTATATGACATGGTATGAATCATGAGAGGATCACTATGGCAAAACTAATCACAAGATCCAACAAGTCATGTTTCAATTCAATTTTCTCACAGATAATAGAGCTAGCAGGGCAAAAGCTAAGCTATACATGAAAAGCCATAAAAGAAATCTAGCAAACTAGCACAAGACATGGTAGGGTATAAAGAATGAAATCATGTCATACAAGGATAATAATCAAAGCTCCACAAGTTTATATTACAATGCAAGCTGCTGAATTTTAAAGTGTATTATGGTACAATGAATACAAAAAGAGCAAACTCCCCCTCAAAATGGGCCAAGAGGACTTATAACCCCCAACTCTCCCTGCAAAGAAGCAAAACAAGAAGAATCAAGAGCTTTAGTGAAAATATCCGCAACCTGCTGCTCGGACTCTACAAAGTGAAGCACAACATTACCCTTCTCAACATGGTCTCTAAGAAAATGAAATCTAACATCAATGTGCTTGGTCCTAGTGTGTTGCACTGGGTTTTTGGCAATGTTAATAGCGCTAGTGTTGTCACAGAAAAGAGGAACACTACCCAAAGACAATCCATAGTCCCGAAGAGTAGATAAGATCTAGAGAACCTGAGAGCAACTACTGGCTGCAGCTACATACGCGGCCTCGGTAGTGGACTGTGCAACAGAAGACTGTTTCCTAGATGACCAAGAGATAAGAGATATGCCTAAGAAATGACAAATGCTAGAAGTACTCTTACTATCCACTCTACACCCCGCAAAATCAGCATCAGAAAACGCCCAAATAGAGAGAGCAGAATCAGAAGAATACCAAAGCCCAAAGTCAAGAGTGTCTTGGAGGTACCTGAAAATGCGACGCATTGCTTGACGATGAGAGGCATGAGGGGAAGCCTGAAATCGAGCGCATAGACACACAGCAAACTGTATGTCTGGCCTCGATGCCGTGAGGTAGAGAAGAGAGCCAATCATGCTGCGGTACTCCTTCTAGTCCATGGGCTCTCCATCCTCATCAGGGTCTAGCACGGTGGATGTGGCAATGGGAATAGACATTTGCCTACTGCTTCCCATGTCGAAACGCTGAAGAAGGTCCTTTGTGTACTTGCTTTGATGAATGAAGGTGCCTTCTTTTAGTTGCTTGACTTGAAGACCAAGGAAGAAGGTCAATTCGCCCATCATGCTCATCTTGAACTGCCTGCTAATAGAATCTGAAAAACTGGACACCAAGGCATGAGAAGAACCACCGAATATGATATCATCCACATAAATCTGAACCAATAAAAAGTCACTGCCATGCCTGAGAGTGAACAAGGTTTTATCAACCATTCCTATTTTAAAATCATTTTAAGCAAGAAACTCTTAAGTCTATCATACCAAGCTCTAGAGGCTTGCTTCAATCCATACAAGGCTTTGGAGAGCTTAAACACATGGTTTGGGAACTTGTTATTTTCAAAACCAGGAGGTTGCTAGACAAAGACCTCTTCTTCTATGAAACCATTCAGGAAAGCACTCTTGACATCCATTTGATAAAGCTTAAAGCCCTTAGATATCGCAAATGCTAGCAAAATGTTGAATGGCTTCTAATCTAGCTACAGAGCAAAGGTCTCTTGAAAGTCTAAGCCTTCTACCTGGGAATAACCTTGAGCTACAAGCCTAGCCTTATTGCGAACTACCAACCCATCCTCACTTTGTTTGTTTTTAAAAACCCATTTTGTTCCAATTACATTATGATTAGGTGGAGGTTCAACTAAAGTCCAGACTTTGTTTCTTTCAAAATTTTCAAGCTCTTCATGCATGGCATTGATCCAAGAGGAATCAGATAAAACATGGGTGACATCTCGGGGTTCAAAAGACGCGACGAAAGCAGAATGTGCATGAGAATCTGGAGAGATAAACCTAGAGCGAGTGACTCGCTCATCAAGATCCCCAATCATCTGCTCAGATGGATGTTGTCGCTGAATATGAAGAGGAGGTCCAGGTGCAGAAGTGGTCTCTACCTCATGTGCTGTGGAGGTAGAAGCAGAGCCACTCACATCGTCGGTGAAGGTAGGAGGAGGCTGCTCAGCTAAAACTAGAGAAGTAGAAGTAGGCTCTCCAATCATCTCAGAAGTGACTGGAGGATGGACTGGGTCCTCATCCTCAGAGTCATCATCGACAAAGATACTCTCAGAAATCTGTATACCTGCACCATCGGGTCTAGTACCAAGACTAGCCTCATCAAAAGTGACTTCGCAAGTCTCAACAATTTTGTTAGTATCCAAATTAAATACACGATAGCCACGAGAATGAGCAGGACATCCAAGAAAAATGCCATCAGAACATCTTGATTCAAATTTATCTAAGTTGCCATGTTTAAGAATAAAGCACTTGCAACCAAAAATCTTGAAATGAGAGACTTTAGGCCTATGACCAAATCTAAGCTCAAAAGAAGTTTTGCCAATCACAGATCTTAAGAAAACCCTATTGGATACATAGCAAGCAGTAGAGATCGCCTCAGCCCAAAACCTCTTCGGTGTACTATGCTCATCTAGCATGGTCCTGGCCATCTCTACAAGGGTCCTGTTCTTCCTCTCTACAACACCATTCTGCTGGGGAACTCTAGGTGAAGAGAACTGGTGCTCAAGTCCCCTATCAGTGCAGAAAGTGGCAAAAGAAGAGTTCTTGAATTCTATCCCATTGTCACTCCTAATGGTTCTCAAAGCTCCAAGAAGATCAATAGCTAGTCTAAAGACCAATTATCTAAAATAGCCAAAAGCCTCGTCCTTAGAAACCATAAAATAAACCCATGAATACTTGGAGAAGTCATCCACAATCACAAGCACATACTATTTCCCTCTTGCAGATTGGACTCTAGAGGGGCCAACTGTATCTAAGTGCAAGAGCTGACCAGGTCCATCAGTCATCACTAAAGTAAGAGGTGGACGAGAAGCTGAAACCATCTTACCATGTCTACAAGGAGTGCACACTAGGTCTCTAACATTCTTAAGCAAAGGCAAACCTCTAATCAAGTTCTTGCTACTAACCCTGGTCAAATGGTCGAAGCCTATGTGTCCAAGCCTACCATGCCACAATACTAGATCATGAGGGACAAAAGCCACAAGACATCTAGGACTGGAAGCAGAAGAGACACTAAAATCAGCACAAAAGATCATCTCAAATCTGGAGATCCCAAAGACATGCTCACCCTAGGAGTCTAGAACTCTACACTCACCACTCTTGAACCTCACTTCCAAACCCTCATCAAGAAGCTGAGAAACAGATAGCAAATTATACCTCAGCTTACTTACCAAAGCGACGTCCTTAAGCATGAAGTTGTTGTTGACGCGCACTATACCCTTGGCTGTCACGGTCCCGGTAGAAGCATCCCCAAACATGATCAACTCGTTGCTGGATGCACGTGTGAGGGAGGAGAACCATCTAGAATCTCCAGTCATATGTCGAGAACACCCAGAGTCAACAAGCCAAATGTCCTCCTTCCTCGCACGATGGACCTACAAGACATAAGCAGGGAACATCTGTGCCTCAATACTGGGGTTAGTGATAAAAGACTTGGGAATCCAGTACTGAGCCACACGATGCTTAGGAACAGCAGAAGAAGCAGCAATAAAATGGTTAGAGGGATAATCATAAGAACACACACGAGCAACACCTAGACCTCTCCGAATCGACCTACCAAAAGATCGGTACTCCCCCTGTCTAGATGCTACCCGTGGTCTCTCCTTACGATATCCTAACCCAAAATGCTGCCTAGAGCTCTCAAAAGAGTCAAAGAAATCATCTACAAACCTAGGCCTATGTTTAGCAGGAAAGACAGGCTGCCTGGCTTTAGAGATAGTAGAAGGTGAAGGAACTCTTCTAATAGACCTCAAAGCACACACTCTCTCCTTCCTCTCACTCTTAGCTCTACGGAAGCAGAACTCAATGATGTGGCCATCCTTCTTGTAGAAAGTGCAATGATACTTGACCTTTTGAGGGGTCTGACCTGATGATGTAGAAGCACCTGTCTTGCTTGAAGGGTTTGGGCAAAACCTATAGATTTAAAGACTGCCTTAGATGGCTCAGGGGGTTCTACCTTGAACATACCACTCTCAACAGCTCTCACAATCTTAGGTGGATGGTTCTTGGAATGCTCTAGGGAATTAAAACCTAGGCCACTTTTCTTCACACTCACCTTAGATTGGTCGAGGATCATGTTGAGGTTTTTTTTCCCGCTAGAAAATCTCTCAAGAGTCTTTTTGAGGTAATCATTTTCTTTGGCTAGGTCCTTACAGGTGACACACTTATTCAACTTGATTGTTCTAGCAAGCTTTTCTTTAGCAAGAGCCACCTCAACCTTTAAAGCCTCACAAGACACACAAGAAGCATGCTTAATCCTACTCACTTGCTCTTTGAATTTGACTCTAAATGTCTCTTGTATCTCATCTAAATTTGTTCCAATTTCAGTACAAAAAGCACAAGAAGCAGAATCAACAACTTTCTTGGAAGCAGTCATGGACATGGATTGTTCAATTTTACATTTCTCCTCTAGAGTCTTGTTTAGAGTATCATTCTCAATTGTGAGTTTAAGACAGTTTTCATATGAAGCAATCTTAGAGTAAAGAATCATTTCAGACATTTCCTTCATTTTAATCTTGTTATCCTCACAATGAGAGCAAGTGTGACTAGGATCAAATTTTAGCAACTCCTTAGTAGCACTATCAAATTTCAATTCAAGCAAAGCACAATTTGAGCAAGGTGAAGGAATAGCATCTACAACAGTCACATCTAGAGCAATAGCATCTATACAAGCAGGACTAGATTTGAGAGATTATAGTTCATCTAGAGCATCTTTAAGTTAATTTGCAACAGAGGAATGAGCAGATTTCAGTTTGGTCAATTCATCATGCAAGCTAGAGCAAGAATCACAATCATCAGCAGGATTAGCCTAACAACTTCTAGGTTCAAGTTGTCAATCATGATATCCTGTTTCTTAATCATTTTAGCTTGCCTTTTCAGATTTTGTTCAGCAACAACTAATGCACGTTTCATCTCATCTGGTGAGGGGCATACCTCATCGGGATCACTGAAAAGCTCATCATCGTTGGAGGGTTCGATGTCGTGGTTGTTCTTGGCCATGAAGCACATGCCGGTGAAGTCCTGGGCCTTCTTCTTGCCATGTGAATCATCATCGTCGTCCTCCATCCCCGAGTCCACATCGCTCATATCAACATTCTCAAGAGTGGCAAGGACCCGGTTGACGAACTTCCTATAGTTGGGCTTCTTGGCTTTCGCATCCTGAGCTTGAGGACGCCTCCAGAAGTCCTTCTCCTCCTTGCCCTTCAACTTGGGGCACTTGGCTCGAATGTGGTTTGGCTCACCACACTCAAAGTAGGTAACAGGCCCACTCCTCCTTTTGCTCCTCACTTTGTTGTAAACTCTCATGAATTTTGTGGATAGGAGGGCTAAGTCATCCTCAGGTAGCTTCTCTAGCTGCTCATCGCCCAAAGAATGCAAGCGGACAATGAAAAACCAGATGAGCCAAAATCCAAGGAATTAGAAGAGCTACCCTTAGATGGGTCAACCACTAGAGCCATCGACTCTGTCTTGGGGAGACGCGAGATGAAGTCAATCTCATGCGTCTTCAACCTCGAGTAGAGTTTATCCATGGTAAGCTTACTCATGACAGTGTTGTCATTGATGGAAGTGATCTTCATCCCCCAAATTCTCATATCAAGAGCACCCAAGAGCTGACGTGCATTTTCAGACTCAGTAAACACAAGATCCATGGCACGCAAGTCATGAAGGATTTGGAAAACCTTCCCCACAACTCATCCAAAGATTCACCAGGCCTTTGTTCGATCTTTGAGTATTCTTTCTTAAGCTGGTTCTGTCTCACTTCCTTAATCGCAGTAGATCCCTCCTGGTAATCACAGAGGGTCTTCTAGATCTCATAAGCAGACCTAAAATGAGCGACACGCTCAAACTCAGATCGACTAAGCCCTTGAATCAAGAAGTTTTGAGCCTTGCTATTTGCCTCGACATTTGGAGTGATCATATTGTCATTGGCTGGCACAACATAAGGATTTTTGACTTTAAGCCAAATTGCGTGCCCTTGAGCCTTGATGTAGGCATGCATGCAAGCCTTCTAGTAAGCAAAATCGACTCCATCGAACACATGTGGTTTGGTCGAATACTTGTCAGACGCCATGGCTCCTCAAACTGGTTAAGATCTATGAGAAGAGCTAACCGGGCTTTGATACCACTTGTAGGACCGGAAAGGTGACTAGAAAGGGTTGGTTGAATAGGAGCACCAACTATTTTTGCAACCCCCAAAGTGCAGCAACGAAATATAGAAGGCAACAACGAAATACAGAAGCTCTACTAAAGAAATACCGAAATCGGTACTATCGCCGTTATGATCGCAGTACTACCGCATTGCGGTACGACCGCAGTTCATAGTGCGGTATGACCGATTTTCCTGGAGTTCTTGCCGACAGCAGAGAATCAAAACCAAAACTTGCACAATTTTTGATTCAACCGACCAAAACCTATGAGATTTGAAACATATCTTCTCTAAGTGATCAGGAACCTATTCCAATCATCTATTGAGTAGATCCACATCAAAGTTCTGACCTTTTTCTAAATAAGTGAAGAACGTTTCAAAACCGAGTCAAAAACCCAAATCTGATCCTAGGCTTGCTTGTGGGCTATGGATGATCAAGATGTTCTTTGATGGTCTCCCATAAGTCACAGCAAGCAGGATCAACACAAAGATTTAACAGAAAAAGGATGGATCATCAAAAGCACCAAATCATCAAAAAGGAGTGTAAGAACAGAAGAGACTCAACTTAGAGAACATACTTCGATTGATTGAAGATAGGCGATTGATGTTTACAGCCACTCCAACTTGGAGGACACAACTCAATACATGAGCACACGATCAATCCATCCCTAGAACCCTAACATCTCTTTCCTTCTCTCCTAAGCCCTAAAACAAACTAGGGTTTCTCTCAATGAAGTGCTTGAGGGCTACTTGACAACACCCTCTCCTATTTATACTAGAGGCTAGCATCTAGAGAATATTCCATTAGGGCACCCGTTAAACCCTAACACACAAACGGGTTAACACACGCATGCATCTCAAAGCGTCGACTTCATCTTTGATTGACCTAAACCGCTTATCCATGTGCCAATCCGCGCCACGGTTTAGCCAAAGGTCACCAAGGCGGTATTTGGTGAAATTACCAAAATACCCCATCTTGATCCTTCTCCAAGAACCGAGTCCAATCATCGTGAAGCAATCCCATGCTTTGCCACGTGTAGGTTGATCAACGTTCTCATCATGTCGGCAAGTCTCTCTCGTCCGGCTCCCGCTGAAACCTCCATGGCACTTGCACCAACCCCCGCGCCACTTGATCCAACCCGTCGCATCGAACTGCCCGTTCGATCATCCTCGTCCATTCTGTGCCACACTAGAGTCACCTGACCTCACCCGGCATCCATGATCGTTCTGGACCTCAGCTCTCCAAACTTAGTCCCGATCCTCCTCGCCGTTGACCGTCGTTGACCTACAAGCCACCTGCACAGCAATAGACAAAGAAATCATCTCTAGGAACAAGTTATCACAACTTGACCCATGTTAGCTCAAAACATGCAATATACAACACATATGCATTGTTAAACAAGGATATGACCTATCCGAAATCAGATTTTCAAGGATAACCAAAATTCATAGTAAATGCGGTACTACCGCATCACGGTAGTACCGCTCTTAACATTGCGGTCGTACCGCTATCAAGGAAAACCCGAAAGCCCCGAAAAATATCCCTTTTGGAAAAAGCATGCCGCTGTAATCCGGTGATACCAATTTGCGGTAATACTGCCAAGTAACATGCGGTCATACCGCTCATGAGAAAAACCAAACTCAATTACACTCGTTCTGGAATTTTGCAACCGCCTACAAAAAATCTGGTTCTACTGATGAGCGATATTACCGCTATTAGCTTGCGGTACTACCGCTTCACGAAATCGCTCAAAAACCTTAGAAACAGCCTCTCTGCCACGTGGACGCACCAGATTGAATTGGCCATTTGGACCGTGTGTCTTGGCCATCAGATCTGGGCACTATTCGGCTGTCCGAACGTCTCACATGATCTGCGCCGTTCGATTTCAATCGGACGCCTCACAAAACATCCAAGTGACTTGCGGTAGTACCGCTCATACTACTACAGAAAAGGCCTTCACAGACGGTTCAAAAACACCATCATAGACGGTTTCGTGAGCCGTCTGAGTTTGTGGGTTAGTAATGCATGAGGTCATCACAGACGGTTTTCGAACCGTCTGTAATACATACTATCACAGACGGTTTGTAGATGAAATCGTCTGTGATACTCGACTACCACAGACACTATCACGAGCGGTTTCATCTCTGCATCTTTGTGATTTTCTACTATCACGCATAGTTTCATCTCTGCACCGTCTGTGGTAGTCGAGTATCTGAGCGGTTTCATCTGATGCACCGCCTATGGTAGTCTTTGCATTGCTAAATCTATTTACGTTTATTGGCTAGCCTTAGGAAATGCTAGCCATGCCCTCTCAAACAAGCTCATCCAATTCAATTCATTTCGAAGCACATCAAAATTGCATTCATTTCAGAAACAAGCACATCCAATTCACAAATCAATTAACTAAAATTAACCATTAATGTACATTAATTTACACACATGTACCATTAAGTTCAATCTATCCCAATCAAGTTCAATCTACACTGTGGAAACTCCCATCTGGATTTATGACCTGTCTGTTCAGGAATGACGCAAGGTATGATCGAACTTTTATGAGCTCGCTCTGTTCCAACGCAGTTTCGTCGATGGTCGCAACCTGTCGATAGGAAGATTAAATTCATGCTTATATCAATTGGTAAGTATATATGAAATAATTGTTGAAAGATTGACAAACCTGAGGATCATTGGTGATCACGGAACCGATGAGTAGTTGCATGTTGTGGCAAACATAGTATCCACAGATGTTGCGGCCTGGCGGCTGCTGGTGGCATTGCAAAAATAGAATTAGTTAGTTCGAGAGGCATTACTACGAAGTGTTATATAGGATTAATGTGTACTAGCTAGCGAGTACCGGGAATTTTTTATCATGTGACAGCATCTTTCCCCTGATATTCCCTCCTCTAGCATGTAACACGTCGAACACCCTACGTGACTCCAAGAAGTTAGCCAAAGGAAGGAAAGACTACAATAGAGTTTCTATGGAGGAAATGTACGTGGTTACCTAATGATTAAATTCCAGATAATTGTGAAGTTGTGAGTGGCCCTCTGTAGGGAATTTAGGTATATTACCCATTTCTATTTTGGTATAATTACAATTAGAATCCAATGGTAGCTACACAGGTATGTCAGCATGGTCATTAAACCTAAGTTCGTGTTGCTTATAAAGTACAAATCAACAAGTATAGCCAGTAGTGCAACACTTACTTCTGGTTGTAGGGCAAAAGTATGAATTCCTTGTTGCTGTGAGCCATGAAAAAATCTATAATGTAATTCTCAACGAATGTTGCATTCGTCATGATGCTTTGCTCGGAGACAATGTGTGGGTCGAGGAAACCTACCGGTGATTTCCTTCTTTCGGCTTCAGAGATCATGTATCTATATACAAAAGCAAGGAGTTATATATAACATTTATTGGTATTACACGAACATTGACCGTGATTGTACACACTTACAGTGTCCAGCATCGTATGAGTGAGACGTCGAGCTCGTCGAGGTTGAAGAGACAGAACAAGTCGTCGAAGGTCACCGTGAAGACAGCGTCTTGATGCACGTGGTTAAAATGATCCTCCTTGAACTTGACGGTGAAACCCGAGTGTCGTTGACCAACCGGCTTGTTGGACTGTTCCATGTACCATGTATGCAATGCCGTGCAATCCGGTCCTAGGGTAGGGCTGTCTAACTTCTCGAGCAACGGCTCGCCTAGCACGAATTTCTGGGCCAACGACAAGAAGGGGATATCAGGACAAGAGTCGATCGTCTTTGATTTGCCCTTGCTGCCTTGCTTTGTATAGGTCGACTTCACAAGAGTCGACTGAGCACGAGGTGTAGATGTATGTGATGCAGCGGGCCCTTGTCGTGTCGGTCAAGGGTAGCCGGTGCGGTCAGTCCGTGGACTTGATGCCGTTGCAGGACATTCCCGTGAAGTTGACACTGGAGCAGGTAGCTCCAGGTAGATGTCCTTCTTGGGCCACTGAATGAATGTTCCAACGGCTTGCCCTAGAGTCATGACCTCGTCGTTTGGGGGAATTTTCAGCGGGACGGCCTTGAAATTAGCACAAACACCGTCCACATTCACTTTTGCGAAACCCGGCGCTAGATTTGCACCGTGCACCAAAGCTCTGACACCGGATGGATACACCTGACACCAAGCAGCATCTAGGGCAACAGAGACATATCTCACTTGGAGCTTGCACTTCATAGCCACCTACGTACATAACGATACAAAATTAGCTACTCCAATAGGCCTATCAATGGATCGAGCATTCCAGAGATAATAATTATTACCTGGATGTCATCGACGGGAAATCTGTCATCACCTATTGGGGTAGGGTTAGGGTTGACCTTGACTACTCGGAAGTTTGGGGGGGCTAGCTAGCACAAGAGGGGCGAGGGCTTGCAACTGATTTGGGAGTTGCAATCCCCTAATCCTTTCCTCAAAGGTATCCATCTGCTTTTGCTGGGATGCACGAATCTCCTCTTTGAGGGATTGAGTGACCTCATCTCTGATTTTTTCAGTGAGCTCATCTCTGAGGGATGCACGAAGATCCTCTTGTAGCTTTGCATCACGCTCGGCTTTGGCTCTCTTCCTACTCCGGTACGATCCGGAGTCCGCTTGGAACCATTTTTCCCATGTAACATAAACACGGCGCCTCTCGTGCGACCGGATGCTCATTTGTTTTAGGGGCGCAGAGAGTATATCTATCTCCCCGCTCGCCGAATAAGCCTTGGGAAGATTGTGCACTCGGCGTTACACTCGCAATAGCCCGACATGTCATTTCACTTCCTATGAAGTTATGGAGTAATTACAAACTAGGTAGTTCGATATCTTACGGTATTTGGGACACTTCGAGTCTGCGGGGTTTGGAAAGTACGCTTCCCCCGTAGGCCCAATATGTAACCTCACAAATAACCACTGTCAGGAGTGCACATCAGTGACATCGGGAAATGGCGGGGAGACATTCGAACAGCTTGCCTGCTATTCCTGATCCCTCCATATCGGGGCTTTACCCGCATACCCAGCGGTGCCGAGTCTGTGGGGGTGCTTGTTTTTTGCCTAGAGGGCCGTGTGCGCCGCACTTTCACTCCTAAATTCATCTGTCGTCTTCTTCGCCACAAACTCGGCCTAGGACTCTTCCAAGAATGGATACTTGTGGAAGGGCGCCCTCAGATCCTTCTCCACGTAGTTCTTGACAAGCGTGCTCTTGAAGTTCTTCCATGCTTTGCACGCTTATAGCAACACGTGTCATTGCACAGAGTCCAGGTGTTCTGCCGGGATCTCGAACGATTTGAGAATATCCGTCAGCACAGCAGTTTTCAGTGGTCCGGGCACCACCTTCCACGAATCGTAGGTGACGCTGACCCGTTCCCGTGTAACTATTCCGACCGTTCTCCGGAATGCGGATGCTGCTCGGTGAGGATTGATAGGGGTCTCAGACTAATCGACCTTCGTGATGGTAAGTCGACCCCCGGGCCTTTTCGATATTCCTCTTCTTTTACCACGGTTGGATATTGTTCCAGAGGATGGTGCATCATCAGACACATGAGGCGGCGATGACGAAGAATGAGCGGAAGACATCTTCACAAGAAATAGAACATCATGTGAACAAATGAAATCAGCATAAAGCTAAGATTTAACATTTTGATATTGCTATCAGATGTAGAGTAAGCATTCCAATTAGAGCTCAAGTACAAACCCGATTATCAAAACAATTTCAGTACAAGACTATTATCATCACAGAGCATTCATCTCAAGCCCACCACACCACATTGCAATATATTCCAGTAGCAGTATCAAAACAAATACCATATGAATAACTGACTAGAACAAATACAAATTATTAAAACAAGTACAATTATCATGAGGGACCATGACAGATTATTGATAGAAATAGTTAGGAAAAGGCGTCGGGAATTGACAACTCGACATTGGTTACCTTTTGGGCCGAGGAGAAGGACGAGCAGGAGCAAGACTGAGCAAGCAGGCGGCGTCGAAGGGGCGCTACTGGCTCGGGGAGGAGGAGGCGGCGGGCTCCTGGGCAGGAGGCACGGTGGGCTCGGGGGGAGGCGCGCCGGGCTGTAGGAGGAGGCTCGGTGGGCTCGGGGGGAGGCGCCACGGCCTAGAGGAGGAGGCGGCGTCGACGGGATCGGGGGAGGAGTCGCGCCAGGCTCGAGGAGGCGGCGTCGAGGATGGCGGCGACAGGCTCGGGGGAGGAGGGGGCGAGGAGTTGAGAAACTTAATCGTTTGAGAGTGGTGGGTGCGGCAAACCCTAGCTAGAGTCCGAATATAAATAGGGATGGTCATCACAGACAGTTCTAACGTAGAACCGTCTGTGATATGTGATGTATCACAGACGGTTCTAACTTAGAACCGTCTGTGATATTTAATGTATCACAGACAGTTTTAATAAACAATCGTCCGTGATATTTGATGTATCACAGACGGTTTTAATAAACAACCATCTATGATATATTATCACAGACGGTTTGTAGCTCAAACCATCTGTGATATTATTTTGTATTGGTTAATATCTAGTTCTGTTTATTGGCTAGCCTCAGGAAATGCTAGCCATGCCCTCTGAAACAAGCAGAAAAGACAACAAGTACATGTATATACATCCAATTCACATTCATTTGAGAAACAATCACATCCATTTCACAGTACAAATCAATTAATTTACTCAAATGAACTAAAATTAACCATTCATCAGAACGTACATATATATACACACATTGTTCAATTAATCTTTAAAAATTAGCCCTTCATGATGATCGACGCGTATGTAGCTAGTTTCGTCACGTTCTTCTTCCTCGACCCTTATGCCGTTTCCGAAAGGAGGCAACTCGTCAAATTGATTGAATTCTTCCTCGTCCACTACATTCTCAACTCCGACAATCCTCCTTTTTCCATGAAGAACTACATGGCGCCTCTTATTTGCCGGGTCGGTAACATAGAAGACTTGAACAACTTGGTTAGCCAATACGAATGGTTCGTCTTTGTATCCGACACGTTTGAGGTCCACGGTAGTGACGCCGTACTTATCGACCTTCACCTGTGGGAGATGGACCCCATGGCACCGAAATAGGGGGATCTTGAAAAGCACGTAGTCAAGCTCCCATATCTCCTCTATTTGCCCATAGTAGGAGCTCCTCACCCATCGGTCTTGAATGCATCTATCACGGACACCACTGCTCGTTAGTGCTTTTAATATCCCGAGCTGCGAGAGAATGTGTACCCATTTATGTCGTATCCTCGCCATGTTACAAGCAGTAAATGTTAGCCCTTTTGCCAACCATGTCAAGATATCACTTGACGAGTTCCTAGCGAGTCGCTCCTTCAACCATTGGTTGAACAAATCATTGTGTTGTCTCGTGATCCAAACATCCGGCCGCACCGGATTACATTGTCGGCACGTCCTTGTCTTTGGTCGATATACGGGACACCGGTCATGTGTTGGAAGACCGTGAAATGGGCTTGAGCATACGCATCCATATCTGGAGTGATTGCTTTCCTTCCGATGGTCCCGATACCCTCGAGCCTCCCCTCATGGCGAGATCGAGGCACACCTATCGGTTCGACCCGAGCCATATAATTAACGCAGAACTCAATGACCTCTTCGGTTGCCTAACCTTCGATGATGCTGCCCTCTGGCCGAGATCGATTCTGTACATATGACTTGAGAATTCCCATGAACCTCTCGAATGGGTACATGCTACGTAGGAACATGGGCCCGCACATCTTTATCTCCTTCACAATATGAACAATGAGATGGACCATGATATTGAAAAATGACAGAGGGAAATACATCTCAAGATCACATAGAGTCGTCACCACCTCGTCCTGCAGAGCATCTAGTACTTCGGAATCGATGACCTTCTGAGCAATTGTGTTAAAGAAATAACACAGCCTCATAATTGTCTCTCGGATCTTGATCGGCAAAATACTTCTAATTGCAACAGGGAGCATTTGTGTCATCAACACATGACAATCATGAGACTTCATGCCAATTAACTTCAAATCTTCCATCGAAACAAGTTTCTTCATGTTGGCGGAGTAACCGGACGGAACTTTCACACCATGCAAGCACCGGCACAGTTCGGTTCTCTTGGCCTTAGACAGAGTGTAACAAGCAGGGGGAAGGTACGTTTGTCCTTTATCGGTCTTGGTAGGTGCTAACTCAGGTCTGATGTCCATATCAACCAAGTCAAGCCGTGCATTGACACCATCCTTTGTTTTGTCACGAATGTTCAGTAAGAGACCAATCAAGCTGTCACATACATTTTTCTCTACGTGCTTGACGTCGATGCAGTGGCGAACTTCTAGGTGCTCCCAATAAGGTAAGTCCCAAAATATTGATCTCTTCTTCCACATGTTCTTCTTACAGGTCCTCGATTTACATCCCTTTCCAAGCACAACATCTAAATCCTTAATCATATCATACCTCTTTTCCGCTTAAATGCCTTGGAGCTGAACTGTCCTCCTTCTCTTCGTCGAATTGTTTCTTCATCCTGCGGTATGGGTAAGCCCTCCGAAGGAACCTACGATGACGCATGTATACGGTTTTGCTTGTGAGTGATTCAGCCACACACTCTCGGTATCATCTAAGCAAAGTGAGTATGTGCTTTGGCCCTTTTGTACTCGCCCGACAGATTAGCAAGGGCGGGATAATCATTTATGATGCGTAACTACAAGGAACGTAAAGTGAAGTTCTCTCATTTGTACGCATCCTATACATGTACCCTTCAATCCACAAGATTTTTAGATCTTCCATCAATGGTGCTAGGCACACATCAATATCATTCCAGGTTGCTTCGCCCTTGGATAAGTATCGACAACAAAATATACTTCCGCTTCATACACAACCAAGGAGGAAGGTTGTAGATACAGAGCGCCACGGCCAAGTGCTATGTCACGCTCATGTTACCGAAAGGATTTATTCCATCGTACTCAATCCAAACATTATATTCCTCGGTTACGCACCAAGTCCGCAAACCTCCTATCGATGTTTCTCCACCGGGGAATCAGCAGGTGTCTTAACTTTTCGCCATTCTTACGCTCCTCACGAGTGCCAATACTGCAGCTTTTGCATTCTTTGGGTTCATAAAAATCGCTTCAAACGGGAATTACAGAAGATACCACGCCACCTTAGCAGGAGGTCCTTTCTTCACCTCGATTCCCTTGTCGTCATCTGATTGATTCTTATGCTTGTATCGGGATGCGTTGCACACCGAACATACATGCATGTTTGTATACTCATTACAGTAGAGGATACAGTCGTTCGGACATGCATGTATTCTTTCTACTTTCATTCCCAATGGACAAAGAACCTTCTTGGCTTTGTAGGTAGTTTTGGGCAACTCATTTCCCTCCGGAAGCATGTCCGCTAAGAGACCTAACAGCTCCTTGAAACTCTTGTCGGACCAACCATTGCTTGCCTTCAATTTCAGCAGTTTAAGCACGGATGACAACATTGTGTATTCCAACTTGCAGCCCGAGAACAAAGGTTTCTCCGAGTCCTCCATCAAGCCCCAGAATTGAACATACTCCCTCTCATCATAGTTCCCTTCTGCATCGCGAAGCATCTGATCTAGATTGTCATCGTGCGACCTATCCGAATCGGAACCACAATCGACATCATCCGCGGCATATCGTTGACTTCTGATAATATGCTCTTCACGTGGATGGTCCAACATGTATAACCCTTTTGAAACCCTTGAATCAAGTATGCCTCGACCGCGCTCGGTTGTTAAACATCTTGATTCTCGCAATCAATGCATGGACAAGACATATATTCCGCCCTTATTCAACATATCCTCCTCGGCAGCTCTTGTAAAAGCAGACACGCCATTAATGTACTCTTCACTCACACGGTTCTCGGCAGACATCCGGCCGGTCCATCACACGGTTCGTATTGAAAACCCTGAAAATAAATAAAAGGGTGACTTCGAAAGCGTATTTACTGAGGCTTAATTACGCTTTTTTTCATTTTTACATTTTTCCGGATTTTATTAACTTACATGTGGGCCCTACTTGTTAGTGACTCATTTTTTATTTTACGATTTTATTTATAAAATCTATGGCGGTCCCACATGTCATAGACTCGTTAGTTTATTAACTAAATGATTAAAAACAGTAGGATTTGAAGCTCAAATTGGGCTTAGGGTGACATCGCATTGCTAATAGTCATGGCTCGGGGCCCTAAGGTCGCCTGAGGCGAACCGACGGTGATGTCCCGTGGCGGCGCCTGAAACTAACGATTTCGGCGTAAACACCTAAAACTACTCAAATTAAAGGATGCTTATGCTCCAGTAGCTCACCTCGATCACGAGGAAGGTGTCAATGAAGTCGGGGAAGGTCCAAGGCGGTTGGTCGTCGATCGGTGAACAGAGGCGACGGCGGCAAGCTCCTCGGCGACAATAGCTGAAATGGACCACACGAGGGCGGCTCGGTGAGGTGAGGCGATACTCAAACCGCACGGAGTGGCGATGGACTCACCGGCTTGGAGATCTCCGTGGTTACCGTAACGCCAGAGATGGAGATCAAGAAGACTCGTTGGTCGGGAGCTATATATGTACATCGCACCGCTTGTGATGAGTTAATTATCACGGATGGTTTTAACAAATCGCTCAGGAAGAGGTCATATCATCGACGGTTCATGTTTAGACCGTCAGGAAGTATCACAGCAGTTACGATTAAAACCGCCTCGTGATATTGGGTAATATCACGACGGTTTTGGTCGTAACCGCTCGTGATACTTCATGACGGTTCTAAACATGAACCGTCGTGATATGACATCTTCACAAACGGTTTTAGCGCGAGAATAACACGCACGGTGGGTAAACAAAACCGCTCGAGATTGTGTTTAATCTGAGCGGTTTCGGCGAACTGTCTGCGTGATCAAAGCGCCCAAGATAACATTTCTGTAGTAGTGTCAACACTTGCGGTCATACTGCACTACGGTATTACCATGGTTTATACGCCAGTACTACTGATATTCCTGACACTTGCTGAAACTTTCTAAAAAACAGGAAATCCAACAAACCTTCAACCGAATTACCAATTGTAACATCACCTAAAATCATAAGCATATTCTCGTGATATCCACAGTACCAATGCACCCTGCTTTCTTTGCTGATTCATACCCACTCAACTAGTTTTCCGCAGAAGTTGAGGCTAGCCGGCTGCCAGTTCTACCATCCGCAAGGGTCATTTCCGACAGACACATCTTCTTGGTCGTACCTGTAACCCGCGTCACAACGGCCCATCGCAAGCAGTCTTTTAGCTTCTACGTGATCGGATACAGTAGGGATGTTATCGTAAGGGACTATCCATCCAAGTTCTGGTGGGCCCTCTGCTGTTGCTTGGAGTGGTTGCGGACCTAGTGGCATTTTCTTAGCAAGAATGCCACCTCTGAGTGTGGAACTTTTTTTATTTAATCTATTTTTTAAAAAATATTTTAAAGATAATCTCTTCTAACTTTATTTTCAATTCTGACCCCTTTGGTCACGTTTCGTGACCAAAATGCTTTGTCACGTCATGTATCACGGTGTTGCCAAAGCTGTCATGATAGCTCTCCGAGTCAACACGTGTCTGTTTTTGGACTAAGTCATGTCATGCCAAGAGAGACGGCGTAACAATACTCGTTTGCCATGCTAAGGTCCATGACGTGAAAACATGTTTTTTGCCACATCACACGTTGTGGCGTGGCCAAAAGGGTTAGAATTGGAAATAAAGTTAGAGAGATTATCTTTAAAATATTTTTTTAAAATAGATTAAATAATAATAAAAAATTCCTGAGTGTAGTATTTCACATCACAGAAGTTGTTATGTAAACATCATTAAATCAGATTTACCCTTTGTGGTATGTATTTTACATTACAGAAGATGTATCTACGAAATTTTGGCATTATTAACATTTTTTGGCATCTATTTAAAAAAATGGTCGTGCTCGCATTTTATTTTTTTTGCAAAAATAGCATCCCGTCTGCACGACCCCTATGCAGAGGCGCCCACGCCGCCACGCCGCCATCGCCAAGACGCCTGTCGCAAGGTGGCCCCGCCACCGCCACGATTCCTCTCAATTAGGGTTAGGGTTTTGCTGATCTAATCCGTGGATTTCGTAGCATTTTTAAAATATAGCAAATTAGTTCAAAAAATTATGAAATTTTATGTGAATGCTCCTAACACGGTGTACTTTCTTTTGTAATTTTTTTCTTTATAATTGTACTTGCTCTAATTTTATGTAAATGCTCCTAACACCGATTAGGGTTTTGGTTTCGGATGTGGTGGTGAGATTTTTTTAAATATAGCAATTGAGTTAAAAAAATTATAAAATGTTACATGAAGCATCCTAGCAATACTTTTCACATAGGATGCCCTAGGAAAAAACAACGACCGAGACTGATAGGCTTGGGCTTGCGGGTGCAGGCAGTTTCAAAAAAAAAAAGAACTTCGTACAGAGCATCTCGAAGGAATATAAACAATGTTCACGAAAAAAGAAGAGATATTTTATCCTTGTCTGACTGAAGAAAAATAAGACCTTTGTGACCGTGACAGATGCTAGGGGGAATAAAAAGACTGGGGCCTCCGCAGGTTGTTTGGAGGAAAGAAAAGGGTGGTCTCGTCTTTCTCGTGTGCTTGCTTGTGTAAATTTTCCATAATTTTATTCTTTCAGAATTTTTCTCGCAATTTCATATAAGTTTACTGTTTGCACGAGTTTGTAAATGTAGAAAATGAGGTCCAAAAAATATTATTTTTTAAGCTCCTCACGCAGTGGACTTGATTGCGTACTGTTTCGATAATTCTATATGTCTCAGAAATGAAGGATTTAGGTCGTGAAGATTAGGAATTTATGTTTTGGAAATTAGGGTTTCATGATTTCATGTGATTTGGAATGTACGGAAAAAAAGCTGCATTGCAACTTTGTTGGAGACATCGATATATAATATGTTACTTTCTGGAGACGTGCTTGTATGTAAACATATTGGGTTATATTTTGGTGATATACATGTCTTGACATCAAGGCATATTAGCGGTCTAGAGGAGGTTGTGGGATATTCCAAATATGCTATACTTTTCCCTACTTCTGGAAAATGATCTTTGGCCGATGATATGGCCAATAGTGATTTTGACGGCGGGTAGGACTGCAATGTATGAATGAGCTCAACAAATTAGCCGCATTGCAACTCCATTGGAGAACTTTGGAGAAATGACACAACGATAACATCACGATAGTATTTATAGCGGGAGCAGACGCAACTGCAGCAGCTCCATTGTGATGAGGCACAGATGTGTTTCACGTCCGTGCGACGCACCCTTCGAAGCCGACTCGTTGGGTCACATCATTGCGCAAAGCTGCCTCATCAGGTCACGACACTGGACAAAGCTGCCTCGTTGCGTCACGCCACTGTGAAAAGCTGCCTCGTTGGGTCACACCCTGTTTTGCAACGTGTGGTCATGTCCTGCTTTGCAGAGCGATGTCACGTCCTAATTAGTGTTTTATGAATTAGGGTTTGCAATGAAGTTGAAATGTACGTTTTCATACGGATAATTGTCGACATTTAAAGCGTTACAAGCATTACATGAAACACGCGTGAGTTTATTACAATCAGGATAAAGGAGGGTTATTATCACATGTAACCCGATCAAATAGAACACTCTTTGTTTATTTATCGGTTTAATGCGCATGAACCAACTGAGGGAAATACGTGGCATGCAGATCATATAACGATGTACTGTAACCTCCGACTCGTGTGCATTTTGAAGGCTACGGTACATCGTTATATGATCTGCGCACTACTCATTTCCTTCAATTGGTTCATGTGCAATGTTATCTATCCTGTGGTATAATACAATATTAAAGAATATCATCCACAGAAAACTGATAAATTAACAAAGAACGTCCTATAGCACAAAAAATAGGTGTGTGCAACTAGTCTCCGCGGCAATCTCTTTTCTTGCTGAGCTCACCTCATCACATAGTAGCACCTTCGATGCATTTTCAGGGCACAAAATATGGCCATTATCCTATAGCATAAAAAATAGGTATGTTAGAACATTACAGTAGTGATGAGAAATAGGCAATTTTGAAACACGATTGATTTCTGACTCTAAGTTCATAACAGTAATAACTAAGAAGACTTCAACAGACCACCTCTGACTTGATAGATGCAAATGATTCGATTGTATTATCTGACTGATTCTAAATGAATGGCAGAAAGCACATTCATCTTCAAATAAGTTGATTGATGTTTGCAGTCTCTTCAAGCAGAGTAGCACCTTCGTTGTCTTCCTGCGACATAACAAAAACGTAGTAAGGATGTCAGTGCACTGTACAGTGAAGAATGTAGCAAGGATCGATGCAAATTATGCATAACTTGTACAAGTTTCGCTATACATAAGATAACAAGGTGGAGAAAATATTACATTACGGCACCGAATAACGACCAGACGAGCTCGGTCTGTTGGGACAATCCTTCGCTGAGTGCCCAAGGGTCTTGCATATCCTGCACTTGCTTGTGCGGCAATACTGGTACGTTGGTTGGCATCCATGTCATTCCGGAAGCACCGCATCTGCCATCACCCATTCGCTGTTGTCTTCAAGTCCTTGTTCGGGCCCCATTGCACCATGTCTGGCCAAAAATCCTTGTAGTTCATTTCCAAGCCGTACGAGTGATACTCCGCAATCCATGTACCAAAAAGGTGCTGCATGTTGCAGTACTCAGAGATGTACGGTGTACACATCTACCTCATTTGCCCACACGCCTTGTACACATGCGAGCATGGCTTGTGCAGAAGCTTCAGCTTATTACAGGTGCATGTCGCCACATCACCCAGGGTGCATGCCTGTTTTCTTTCTCCCCTGGCATAACTGTTGACGTGTTTCTATCGAAGCTTGGCCATGTACTTCCTCCTGAGGCCATCGATCACCCGGTTGTCGTGCATCCGAGCCTTTTCTATCTTCTTGTCTATGTGCCTCTGCATGTTCTCGGACCACTACTTGCCTTCCTTCATCTGTCGCTTGGCTGCGGTGGCTCTATTGACGAAATAACCAATAGTACGAGTCCATGTCTCCTCGACGATCGCGGTGATATGGAGGCACCACATACCTTTAAGGACGCTGTTGTATACCTCGGATATGTTGGTCATCATAATCCCGTACCTTACACCGTCTATGTCATACAAAAGGGACCATTTCTCTAATTCAAGAGTGTGGCCATTAATCCACCTCGAGAAACTTATGGCACTATGGGTTTGCTCTCCCTCCAGTACCTCCGGAGTGGACTCCCTTGTATGCCTCGTAGTTTGGCATTCGAGGTCTCCCCAGATGGAGTCAAACTTCCGCCTTTGGTTCTGCAGACACAATGCCTTGAACGTCTTCATGACATCCTGACCGCGGAACCGTTTGAACAAGTTAGATGCAAGATGCCTCATGCACCACCTGGATTGCACGTCGTTCCACTGGTAAGGGGGGCCGTCCTATGTTGCATGGTGTTGATGGACGCCATCAGCCCAGCATTGCGGTCTGTGATAAGACATACGTTGCGCTAGTCTCCCACCACCGTTGTCTTCATGTTCGATAGGAACCACAACCAACTGGATATATTCTCGCTCTCCACAATGGCAAATACCACCGGGAGAACCTGGTCATTCGCGTCGGCCACCATTGTGGTGAGGATGGTGCCCTTGTACATCCCCGTGAGAAAAGTGCCATTCGTCGTCATCACGGGATGCTAGAACTGGAAGCCCCCGATGGCCTGAGCGAAAGCCCAGAACACCCGGTCCAGTATGGAGCGGTTGGACCCTTTCTCAGCATCTTCACGACCAAGCTTGTTTATGTACGTGCCAGGATTTGATTCAGCAATCTGGTGAAGCAATCTCGGCACAAGGTTGTATGCCTCTTCGTATGTCCCGTACATGGACTTGATGACCTTCTACTTGTCTCGTCGGACCTTGCTGTAACTGACTGGATAGCCAACCTGATTGGCGACTTTGAACATCAGCAGCTTGGGGGAGACGAACACATCCGCCACAACTAGGTGCTTGATGGGGTTCTCCACATATGCAGAAGTCACATTCCGATGCTGCCGCAGGGGCTCGCTAAGCTCGCAAGTGTGGTCAGTCACCGGCTTGACCGTGAATACCGAGCCAAAGATCTTTGCTCGGTGAACGCTGACCTTCCTAGGGCAGCCTTCCACTATGTACTTCACTGCGTAATGTCCTGGGTTGGACCAGTGCACTCGGTACACACGGCTAATGGACAAGGCGTACCGTGCTATAGCTTATTGGACGGCCTCCTTGCTTGGGAAGCGCTGCCCAACTAAGAGTGTGTCGTCATCAAACCCCTAGTGGGAGCCTTCTTGCGGCAATATAAGCGAACGCACCACGGCATCATCAAGTCTCAATGCCACGTATGGCACCTCTGATGACACAATTCCCCTGGTTGGACCACCAGGTTGGTGTGCGTCCTCGTCGCTACCATCCGAGCTTGGGTCGATGTCCTCGTCGGACTCCAACCTGAGAGCCTGGTCTGGTAGATACTCATGGCAGTCAATGCGGGTCGACCATGACGATCCCGCCCCCTCATTTCACACAAAAGTATGCGTAGGACAATCCTCCGAGGTAGCACATTCCGTTCTGCCGTCGTTAGGCTCGGGCTGCGCTTGCCTACTTGTAGAGGCCCCAGCATCACCAAGGTGGCCCAACGCCTTGGGTACGAAATTCATGTACACCACCGGTTTCCCGTAAATGGCCACCTCGGGCTAGGAGGCAATCTACATGTTCTGGCTCCATGCTACGCTTCTAGCTACCTTGACAAGCTCCCACACTTCATTCGTGCAGGTGATCCCCTTGATCACAACTTTCTTCCTCGTTGCCTCCGTGATGAACTCCCTCCGGACGCAACTTCGAAGCTCGTGAATATTTGTCGCGTTGAGCCCCTCCGCCTGGAGCACCTTCTACTGGCATCTCGACAGGCCCAACCCGCCGGGTCCGGCCCGTACGAGACCATCACCTTAAAACACATACAAGTCTTGTATGTTCGATACGTACATATGTGTAATTAGATACGTCAAATTGCATGCAAGTGATGGATCATATATGTGTAATTCGATACGACTAATTATGACTAATTATTTACCACTAAACTAATTAAAAGAGACTAAACTAACTAATTACAACTATTTAATTACCACTAAACTAACTAATTGCAACTGATTAATTACCACTAAATAAATTAAGAATAGTTAATTCGCACTAATTTAATATGCGGGACTCATAACCACTAAACTAATTATGACTAATTAATTAATTACCAACGAACTAACGAATTACCTCTAAACTAATTAATTAACATTAAACTAACTAATTCATAACTAATTAATTACCGTTACACTAACTAATTACAGTAATAACGATAAAAGCATCCGATAAATTACCTGCCCTTCGGGTAAGCTATTAAAAAAAGCCGAGCAACGAGCAGCAAGCAAATACTTGATCTCTAAAAAAAAATTATGTTAAGTTCTCTGAGTTCTTAGTGACGATCGCCAGAACAAGAAGCGAAACGCAATTAGGATGAGTGAAGAGTGACTACAAGATTTCGGTATTTGTAGCCGAGCGAAGGAGGAGCCACTACGTTGGCGCTGGGAATTTCGAATGCGTTGTCTACACGTAGCATTGCGGGCAAGGGGGGACAACCTCGAGGAGTTGATAGATGTGCGGAGGAGGGAGGATGGATGGTTCAAAATATGGCCAGTAGAGGGGGGCCATGCGGGAGGGGGGAGAGCAGGGCTGGCAAAAGGCGGGCCATGCGTGTGGGAGGGGGAAGGGGTGACACGTGGCGGGTTAAAATGAGTACACTTAAATGAAATTGCGAGGTAAAATCAGAATGAGTAAAATTATGAAAAAAATTACACAAGAAAGTACACCGTGTTAGGAGTATTCACGTAAAATTTCACAATTTTGTAAACTAATTTGTTATATTTTAAAAATGCTATGAAATCCTAGGATTAGATCGCTAAAACCCTAACCCTAATCGGGAGGGGATCCGTGGCGGGCGGCGGGGCCACACGGCGCGGCGGTCTTGGCGACAAAGACCATCAAGATGGCGGCTATTGGCGGCCACACGCAAGACGGGCGGTCATGCGGCAGCGACAACGTGGTGGGCGCGGAGCGCCTCCGCATGGGGGCTGTGCGGACGGGGTGTTATTTTTGCAAAAAAAAAAATGGAACACAACTATTTCTGTAAATACGATGTTAAAGAGTGTTAATACTGCCAAAAATTCATGCACGTTGGACTACTGGAGCGTGCAAAATATCACTATACCTATATGTTGTATCCATGACATTTTCCAAGGCAGAATTTACGAAATGTCAACTGACCAAAAAAACAGAATACGAAGAACATATGCCCTAACTCAAATTGTACAGGAGAGCTGAATACATCAAATATGATTTATATCAAATGAGAACATGCCATAAAATGGGGAATTCACCATCCAAGTAATTTGGGAATAATTACCATTTTCCAGGGTGTAACTCCCATTTTTTTCTCTCTCCATATTATCGTTTTATGGCAAATTCTTGCTAATCAAATACTACACATTTTCGCTATTTATAAGTTGCCTGATTTTTTTCTTAAAGTTGGATCAAGTTTTATGACCATTGATTTTACGGAGATTGTTGTGCCTTATCATTGGATGTTAATCCAATGAATAAAAAATTGTGAGGCACACAAGCAAGTTAGGTTTTAGAGGTAGCGAGCGGGGAAGAGGTGGTAGAGCGGCGAGACAGCGATGGTGCCACAGGTAGGAGGTGGCTGTTCGTAGCAGGGAGGGCATGCGAGGGCAAAGGTAGCATGACGAGGAGGCAGCGTGCACTCGGCAGCAAGTGAGTAATAGGGCTCCCTGAACAAATAATGATTTGCTATTTCATAGGTGTCTGGATTTTTTGCAAAATCAAAGTTGAATATGCTCACTTTTGGATTCGTCCTCCTCTCCGACGTCGCCGTCTCCTGCCGCCACCGGGGTTTACCCATTTAGGGTTCGGGTTCACTGGTGCCTCTGAAGAATCTAGGCCCCATTTGCGTTGTTTTGGTAATTATAGACAACCATGTGTTTTGTACTAATTCGCTTTATCAAGAAGTTACTAGGTTATTCTTGGACTATGACGGAAGAGCACTAAAGGATCTCATCTCATGAAAGTTAAAGGTATCTAGTTGATAGGAGCTTTTCTTAGTTTTACCAGTCTATGAGAATGAAGGATAAAAGACCGGACTGTTAGCGTAGATAGCCGTACTATGAAGAGGGTTCAAAAATCTAGTAGCTTGAAAGCAAATGATGCCACAAATGCTCAATCTTACTTGGTTTAAGTCTTGGATTAATTTGAATTTGTTTGGCCTTAAGTAAACTTGCGTTATTCTGTTGGCCGGACTGACCGACGTTGTTTGGTCGGACTGACCGGGCTCTCGGACCAAAGGAGCGGTCAACTTTTTCCAGAAGGGTCTCTTTTCTTGATTCGCCGAGAATTTTTAAGGTTGGACTAACCGGCCTCCCGGGTCAAGGACCCGGTCAGCTTTTTCCAGAGAGGTGTATTTTTTAGGATGCTGCTATTTTTTCTAAAGCCGGACTGACTGCACCCCCGGGTTGAAAGTGCGGTCAGCTTTTTCCAGTAGCATCCCTTTTCCCTAGTTTGGATTTTTTTTTTGGCCTCGATCGGAGTTCTATCATGTCCGACAGGACTCCTTGTAACAACTAGTTTCTCACAGCATTTAATGCGTTATGAGAGGAACAATGATCACATCTTGCAGCCGACTAATCTGCCACATCCTGCGGATTGACTACACCCACTAGAAAATTGGGGATTTCGTGCCCCAACGGCTAGTACAGTGGGTGAAGGCTATAAATATCTCACCCACTGTAGCTAGAGGGCCTTGATGAACCCTTTTGAATACACTTGAGTCCTTTGCATTATCTTCTACTCTTTGAGAGCATTTAAATCCTTTTGCAAAGGTTGTTGAGGGATCCTCCAAGAGCATTAACTAGGGTTTGATCATTGTGGCATTTGAGCATCTTCAAGCGAAGAATCTTTGTTCTATTACTCTTGGAGATTGCCGTCTCTTAGACGGTTTGGAGTTGTGCCGGTGATCTTCTCAAAGGAGATTGTGAGAAGACTCGGGCATTTGTGAAGGTTGGAGCTCGCCTATCCGGAGTGGAGAAGAGCTATCATTAGTGATCGAGGGAAGTGCTTGTGTGAAGCCGGCTTGAGTTAATAAAGCTTTCTCAACGTGGATTAGTGGAGACCGGCAAGTCTCCGAGACCACAGGAAAAACATCGCTTGTCCCCCTAGTGTGGTTTATTCTCTCGCTATTTACATTGTGCATTTATGCTTATGAGCTAGTTGTTTATCTTGTTTAGTTTATTTAGCTTATCTTGATAGTGTAGTGCACTTAGATAGCCTTAGACATTTTAGTCCTTAAATTGTGAAATTGTTTTTCATAAGCTTTAATTTTGGTAAAAATTAGTTTTTAGCCAAAATAATTTAAAAACCGCCTATTCACCCCCTCTAGTCGGTTATCCTTGATCCTACAGCCTCCCGGGCTTAGAGAGAGGCCAGGGTGGTGGAGGCACGGTGGTGTGGCGAGGCGGCGCCGCTGGACGGATGAAGGCAGTGGGTGGCAGCAATCAGTAGGGGTGACGAGAAATGCACAGGTTAGGAGGCGAGGAAGGAGGGCGGTGGGGGGCTCACTAGAGAAGATGAAGAAGGCTGTGCGGTGGGGGGGGGATTGCCATAGAGGAGGAAGAACGACGGCGCGGGAGGTGGTTGGGCGGAGGGAGGGAGGCAGGAGAGGCGGCTGGGGGAGGAACTGGTAGGTGGGCCTCACCGGCACTAGTGACCGCACCGTCAAGGCAGTAGGAGGCGGCGGCGACAGCTAAAGGGAATTAGGGTTAGGGTTAGGAGGGTAGAGGGCAGCATAAATGGGATAGAGGGGAAGAGATCTAGATGGTTGGATCAAACTCCAACGGTCCAAAAAATTAACTGTGATTTTAAAAAAACAGGCAATTGTGTAATAATTGCCTTAGAAAAAAATATATGCCCCTAAACAAATAACAAGAATGGAATTTAGACCAGCACTAAAAAGGGTTTACTGCAAACTCCAAACAGTTTCAACGGCTTTGTATCGTTCCACCCCTGAGCGCTCTTTCTTCTTTCGTTCGTTGCATCCAATATATGGTTCTCCCTTTCTCATATCACCGTTACAACAATCTTATATGCTCATTGTAATAAACCCAAACACGATTAAAGAATCCATTGCAGCATTGCACCCAAGGAATGAGCAGGTTCCCCTGGGATCCGCATCCGAGGGCGACAAAGAAGCCATCGGCATCAACATCTACTGATCCACCGCAAACCGACGGTCCACCACCGTAGCGTCGAGAAGTCGCCTTAGGCTCATGGCCGTGACCTCTGACGCCGGCTCGACCGCCAAGGGCCGGTCCATGGGGCTGAATGGATGCGATGTCAGATCCCAAATTTGAAATTCGGGGTCTTCTGTGTTTATGGTATGAGTCACTGAATCAGTAGCCAGTTCCCACAGGTACATTATTGAATATCAAACACATATCTTAGAAATGTAAAGATATTGCATAATATTAAAAAAATTATAAATATGCCTTACGGTTTTTTACTTTCAGAATGGTCGGCTAGGCCAAATATCTTTAAAGAATCAGCAGCAGAAGCAGAATTTAAAGTGCAACACGTGGAAGCCTCATGATATACTCACAGGAAATCGACTGGGGCCTGCGACCTAGTCCTTGGCCTTCTTATCTTCCAGTCTTGACGAACGCGCGTAAGTGTCCATATAGCATTCTCCTTTTATATTTACTGAATAATAATATTGAGCGAGCATCAATACACAACCGTACTCCAACACATAGAATGCAGTTATATAATATGCAAGGCTGATAAAAAGAATAACTTGTGGTTCTTTTGGCGTCATAAATCCACTTATTGCAATAGATTAAGTAGTAGCAAATTCTAAGACATAGCATTTTTAACTAACACGGGTTTTAACAAAGTTGAGTTTTGTTGTAAAATATTAGTGGAGGCTCCAACCTCCTATATCACTGAGTGACTCCATCTACCCAATCCTCATGTTCTTTCTTGGGTCACATCCTGTACTTCTCACTGGTTCCCAACCAGACCATCTCAAATCTCTGGGCTCTCACCCATCTCAAATATCTAGGCTCCAACCCATCTTTTCATTTCACCCATAAATTATTTTATAAAAATGAAAGCTAATTCAAGTATGTTCTTGGCACCGCCCATGACCGTGGTCACGGCTATGTAGATAGTTTTTACACTTTGTAGAGTTCGTATACTTTACTCACAAGAGACAATCAACTTATAATGTCCGTCTTGACACACTTTCATAGGTGCACAACTAAGATGATGGTCACAAGGCCTTTACAATGCTCTATCTCAACGCAACCCCACCCGCTAGGTATCACCTCCTTGGGCCACGCCCCCGGGAGGTCTCCCACTTGTGTCGTGTAGTTCGGTGGCTCCCTTACCCTTAATCCACACCACACACCCACCAATGGTGAAATTGCGATAAGACGAACAAATTAGTCAGTTAGGTCATACCCATTATAGACTTGTGATTGCATTATTTTTACACGAGAAGGCCGTTACAAGAATTCGGTCCTTTATTGACTTGGACGATACTTTTCTATACCCACTCTGTCGTACTCGTCCCAGCACCTGTCACGCTTTCCAGCCGCCCAAGTCGAAATCTGTTTTTGGTTTTTTTTTTTTGAAATACTTTTCTAGTGAACATACCAGCTAGGCTCCAACCTCGACTGACTAAATCCAGTTTCAAGTTTTAAATGATGTCGGGGCAAATCATTGCTCGTGATCTGGGCGTAGCATCTTGATGGCGGTGGCATCTTGAGCCAACGGCATCGGCAATGAACCGGCGGCTAAACGGGAGATACAATGCACGTGTGAGCACCAGTTGTAAGGTCGAGGAGGCCGACTAGAGGGGGTGAATAGGCGGTTTTAAAAATTCTTTTGACTAAAACCGAGTTTTATGCAGAACTATAAATTAATTCGGTTTTGCTCAATTAAAACCTAAATCAACTAGTCTTGACTAAGTACACCAATAAGCTAAGACTAAGACAATGATTGCAACCCTGTGGAGACAAGTAAGCAATTTAATTCTATAAAGTAATTTTCAAGAAAGTAAAGCTTAAGAAGGCAAACCACAAGAACACTTGAACTTTTTTCCCGTGGTAATCGAAAACTTGCTGGTTTCCCCTAGTCCATGTTGAGGTAAACCAAAATGAATTGGACCGGCTCCACAAATTATGTCTACACATCGAATCCACTCGGGGTTGCTCTTCCTCCACTCTGGAGATGGCGAGCACTAAGCTACTCACAACCGTCTAGGTCTTCTCGCAACCTTCTTTGACAAGATCACTGGCACAACTCCTCCAAGCTGTCTAGGTGTCGGCAAACACTAAGAGTAAAAGGTCGGAGACACTCACTTGAACAAATCAAGTGTCTAAGCTCAATGGATACTAAATCCAACACCTAATGTAACAAATGCACTAGGCTTTTATTCACTAAGCTCACTAGGTGCAACACATTCACAAAGGAGAGGAGAGGGCTTACTCTTTGCTCAAGGGGAATGAAAAGGGCACCAGCATTCTCCCACAACTGGCCACAAGGGGTATTTATACCCTCACACAAGAAAACTAGTTGTTGGATGAGAATCTACAGAAAAATAGGGATTCCCGGTCTAACCGCCAACCAATGGCCGATCAGACCATCCTAGCTCCAATGGCTATAAAAACTAGCCGTTGGACACTCAACCAGACTGACCACCCTCATATGGGTCGGTCAGGCTAGACCAAGGCCG
Organism: Phyllostachys edulis; assembly: GCA_036346405.1. Classification (NCBI taxonomy): domain Eukaryota; kingdom Viridiplantae; phylum Streptophyta; class Magnoliopsida; order Poales; family Poaceae; genus Phyllostachys; species Phyllostachys edulis. Next base: position 42,517,517 of record CM070554.1, on the reverse strand, counting down.
ATCAGACCGCCAAGGGGGCAGTCAGACCGCCCCACAAAGGAGTCAACTAAAACCAAAAAACACATTCTTTAGAAAATGCTAACCTGGGAGACTGACCGTGGGGCCAGTCAGACCAACCAACACATGGCGATCAAACCGGTTGTCCACCGGTCAGACTGGTCAACACGGGCGGTCAGATCGCCAGGAGGTTTGGACTGGCACTCAGCCTGACCAGACACCTCAAGGGCCGGTTAGACTGCCAAAGGATTGCGGTCAGACCACCACAGACTTAGAAAGTTGAAAACAGACTTTGCATTTCGCTTCAACTCAATTTGCAAAACATATTTGCCAATTGATGCGCGATGCACACAAGGGATGAATGCAAGATTCTCAACAAGTTGTAAAACACATTTGCCGACTTTTAGAATCACACCACAAGGAATTTGGTACATGAACTTAAACTATTTACAAAATACATTCACAAAATAAAGTCATATGCTACAAGGGTTATGCATGAGCTTCAACTATTTACAAAACTCAATTGCAAATATCAGCAACATGCTAAAGAGAGCTAGAGCAAGCACTAAGAGCTATCAACACATGACATATTCAAGCTACTAGTCAAGACTCCTCTTAATAGTACGACAACCTATACTAGCAATCCGGTCTCCACACTAAACACTAAGACTAGTAAAATGACTAAGAAACAAACCCTTAGCCTATGCTAGTCATACCTTTGCCTTGAGCATCCATCTTGAAGTGATCATCTTTTTCACTTCATGATCTTGTCTTGATACTCATCAACTCATAAGTTTTCATCACCACAGGACTTCACCTATTTCACCAACTCATGAAAAATGTTGGTCCACATGACGATTGTCATTAATTACCAAAATACTCTATTAACACATAATTGTAGATCTAGATTCTTCACCGGTAGGGGTGAGGGGAAGCCACCGGTGTAGTCGATGGTGGTGGGGGGAGGCTGGAGTGGGCTTGTGGTGCACGAGGCGGAGTTGGGGAAGACATGGGGCAGCGGCTCCTGAGTGGAAGAGGTGGCAAGATGAAGTGAGCATGGGCATGAGGAGAGCGTAGATAACTAATCTAGCCAGACCGTGGAGGCAGGGCGGTGCTAGGGCGTGCTGGCAGCAATGGCCTGGGGTGGCGCGAAGAGTTCGCCATGGGGGTGGCGTTCGGGTGAGGGAGAACTCCAATCGAGGGTGAGGGGAAGATTAGAGGGGTGAGGGGATACTCCTAGAGAGAGGAATCGGGCTGGGACTCACCAGAGCAAGGGTGGCGATGGTGGCGGCGGCTTTTGGCTGAAAACGGGGAAGAAGGTGGCGTGCGATGCTCTTGTGAGGGAATCCTAGAATTGGTTGAGGGGAAACACTCATGGTGGCTTGGAACATGACGTGACACGGTCTAGACGACCAGGGCTTCACCGAGGTGGCCGGAACGACGACTGGCGACTTCGTCGACTCTGGTAGCCAGAAGCAAGGCTCCATGCCCTGCGTGCTTTTGCGCTCGGTGGAGAAAGGGAAGAGGATGGGAATGGTAGTGGGAGTGAGAATGTGAGGCCGAGTGCGGCTTAAATAGGGTGGGGCAAGGACGATGATGACGTGGGTGGCGACATTGGGCCAATGGCGGCGACGGGAGCAGCGGCGTGTCTGCAGTGGCGTTGATTGTGATGGGGCAAGTGTGGGCGACGTCGGCCACGTCGTGGGCACTGGGCGAGGCGATGGGGGCAGGTGCGTGGTCGATGGCCGGTGTGGCACCAGTGCAAGCGGTGAGGCGCGCGACGCGTGATGCCAACGGCGTCATGGCGACAGGGAAGTAGGCGGGTGAAGTAGGTAGGGGAGGAAGGCAGTCGGGGCTGGCAGGTGGGCCGAGAGGGAAAGGGGTGAAAGAAAATAAAAGGAAAAAGAAAGACGAAAGAAAGGAGAAAAAGTAAATGAAAAAGAAAAATGAGAAGTCGGTTTGGGCCGTGTGTTTTCAGTCCAGACCGCACTTTTGAGGTTTCAGTTTATTTCCTTTTTATTTTCTTTTTAAACTCGGTTTGAATTCAATTTCCTATTTTCGCGGTTGAGATTTCAATTAACAACTCAAAAATTCAAACATTGACGAAGCATAAGAAAAGCTTTAAAAAATCCCACAATTTTAAATAATTTCAAATGCTCGTAGTTTTTGGGACGTTAGATGCAATGACAACGACATTGGCGGCGGCGCAGGTTTGGTCAAGGGCTCGCTTGAGCCGTTCGACGTGCCGGCCCCGGATGGGATGAACGGCGCGGTAGTGTGATTTTGAATTTGGCGCCAATTTGCGCGGTAGTCGCATGATTTGGGTCACTATGTATGTGCGTTTGTTCAGGACACGGGATTTTGATGGGCTGGAGAACTTGGATTTGCGTCATAAACTCATAACCAAATGAGAGACTCGAATTCTTTGTAAGAATTTCTTCACGGTTGTATTTACGGAATAAATAAATAAATGAACCAGGAGGAGTCTCATAGCTATGTATTTGGGCTACTGGGCTCAATCCCTGTACCAGATGGGCTTAAGAGGACCATTTCTCCTTTAACTTTCGAATAAAACTCACAAACTACATTATTGAATTCCTCTAAAAAAAATTACATTGTTGAATATTTAAAATAGACCTCCAATGAGCTTGTGCTTAGCTTGAACTAAGCTATAAAAGTGGAATTGATCTCAACTTGAGGGATATGATCAACAAACAAATCAAAAGTAGGACATTAAAGATGTTCTGGAACACGGAAGTTTTCTCTACTTTCTGCGAACTTCATGCTTTAAATTAGGCCAGTTTAGCTTTCAGCTTAAAGTTTTGAGTTACATTACAGATGCAAGGCATGGTTGGCTGTAGATTTCGCTCGACCTGGTTTATCAATATAATTATCATTGGCCTAATGCAGATTTTGGGTTTGATAATGTGAATGTTTAACAAACACCATGCCTAAGCTAGAAATTTGCATTTTGTCAGAGTATCAGTAAATGGAAATTTTGGTAAGCACCAGAAAAAAAGTGACCCAGCATGCGAAATGGTTTACATATACATACCTGGAGTTCTCAGAACATCTTCCCTGGTTAAGGTGCTGGCTGCCCACTCTTTGTGAGAAAAAAATCTGGTTATTCTTAATGGCGCTTTCTGCCTGTAATTGTAGAGCATCCGTTTAAACAGCAGGCTTCATTACAAAAAAAAGAGGTATTTTTTGGTGATGCATATATGCAGCAATTTTGCTTTTAGTGTATCATGTTTAAGTCATTGTACGCTGAAACATAAATTAAATCCTCTTCAGTAGTGCAAGATGGGTTTGGACCAAGAGGTAAGAGGAAGGCAGAATGAGTACATATATTCGGTTTCTCCTATTGAGCAGCCACGGGCGATCTACAGTAGCGCACCAGAGTGTACAGGACACTGAGTTCAAAAATTATTATTTTTATATAATCATGTATATATAATGTAAACAACCCTAACCCAATATAAAGGAGCACCCTAAGCTATAGCCCAACCGAACGTGACTCATCTCGTCTTAGGGACCCCGATCATTTTCGTTCTAGATCTGCTGCAGTGAGCAGCCATAATCAGGTACGTTATCTCTGTACTCGGTTTCACCCGATCCCACAGGCCTGCCCTGTATCAGTGGGTAAAGTCTGACCATTATTGCTTTCAACGACCACCGTATAAGTTTGGAATAATTGAGGATTTGCCACTACTAAAGAGTGATATTTAGGATTTACCACTCCATGTGAGGATGACATGTGGGTTCTAGTGTGTAACATACTTAAATGAATTTTCAAAATTGCAAAGCAAATTAATATGGCTCAACAACATACAGGTAGCTGGTGGAAATAATTTAGTTAAATCCAACATATTCAAATATGCATCTATGTATTTTCTTGGATTTTTCGGGGTTTAATTGCTATTTTTTTTAAGCTCGATTTGATTTAATCCTTTTTCTAAAATTTCTAAACCATTTCTTTTCCCTAAAATCTCCTTGGGCTGAAATCATTGCCGACCCAACTCCTTGTCCCTGCCACCCACCAGTTTGCCCCGCCTCTTTCCACTATGCACCCGCTTCCTCTCCTTCGCCCAAAGACGCGACGTGACCCACCGAGCCAACCTTAACTCCTTCTACCCCGGCTTTAGCCCGCCTTAAATTAAAACACTAGCAAGCCGCTCCACTTTCCCAGTCCATCTCGCCCCCGCTTGGCCCAACTGTCATTGCCCTTGGTTCAGACTCCGTGCTCCACACGACACACACGTCCATACACCTATAACTAGTGTTGCTCGCCCCCGTCATGAGGTTCACCTCGAGCTCCTCCTCCAAAATGCTAGGGCACTGTCCCTGTTTCAGCCGCCACCACGCCAAATCGAAGCGGAGAAGCCCTAGCACCGTCGAAACCTTCCTCGTTAGAATTCATCACCGCTGGTGAGCCATCGCCCATGCCAACACCACCAATGGGTTCGCCTTGTCGTGTTCTACGTAGTACTCACCTCACTGTCCTCAGGAACACCGCATCATCGCCGCCATCAGAGATAGAGCCACTCCGATGCCTCAGCTCTTGCTGCCAGTCGTCGTCAGTTGCCCGCCGGTCGCCATGGTCAATGCTAGTGGGAACCGTCCACATCACTGAGTTCGTTGTTTCCCCTTTGCTCATATCTTAGCCCTCACCGTGGCAGCCGAGTTGCCATTATCGAAACCATTGGTTCCCGTGCTTCGCCGCCGTCGTCATCGATGTGTCTTCCGCCGCCGACGTGGCAACCACCACAGTACTACCTCAGCTCCACCTCAGCACAGTGGCAGCAGAGTCGTTGTCGTGTCATCCTAGTCATCCACACGCGTGGCACAAATCCAAACCCAAACCCTAGATTTAAACTTGAGTCACTAACATGTGGGCCCCACCTGTCACACACCCTAGCTGCATGCACTAGTCCATCGTAGACCAGATCTGTTCCGTGAGCAAGGTCTATGGACCATGGTCCCACCTGCTGGTCTCTAAAGTTTTTTTCCGATTTTCTTTTATTCCAAAAATCCAAAAAATCATTGGACCCCACCTGTTAACCGTAGTAACCTATCTCCTCTATTAATTTTTCGATTTTCCCTCTCGTCGAAACTTCTGAAAGCCAGTTGGAGATGAAGGCTTGGAGATGAACCTGAAACCAAGGATGATTTTGCTTGAAGGAGGGGAGGATGATACGGCTCGGCAACCGAGGAAACCCTCGATGCATTAACTTGTGAGGTTAACTTAATTTCTAATGATCAACTTGATTTGCATGAAGAATTGTTGTTGCTAGCTAAGGAGAGGAGCATTGCTGCTATTCAAGGCCAACGGAGAAAAACTGTTGTAAATGGCGAGTTGACATGTGAATACGTGCATGGCATGAACTCAGCAATGCACATTATCGAACCTGGGAGTAACACCCCCAGATTCTCTATGTATACTACACTAATCCTTGGAACAATAGTGTAACATCATGATTTTCTAGGTTCTAAACCCTTTTTAAGTAATTTAGTCCCTTGAAAAATTTCACCAAATTTTATTTGAATTTAATAAAGCTTAAATGAGACTTTCAAATGTCAAAACAATTTAATGTGACTAATATAAACATCAATTAAATCCAAAAATATTTTATTTGACTTTTTTTGTGCTTTGAAGTATTTTCTATATTTTTCTAGAATTTCTCGGAGTTCATTTGCTATTTTTAATTTGCCATTTGGATTTTTTTGCTCTTTTTAAAATACAAAATCTATTTAAAATATCAGGAAATCAATTGGGCTGAATTTCCTGTTCCACGGCCCATTCTCTCCAAAGCTCAGTCCAACTCCATCGGCCCAAATCCACGTGCAGCCCACCTCCTCTCTTCGCCCGCGCGCGCCGCCGACCCACATGTTGGCCACACACGTGTCGCGTGTGACGCGGGTTCGCCCGAGCCACCGCCATGGGAGGGTCAATTGTTGAGATGAAGTTTCAGAAAGGTTTTGTTATGATTAGTGCTAGCTACATTGGTTATATCGTATAGGTAAAGTGTACAACCTATGGAGAGTGTTAATTAATCTATTTAAATAGCCACGTCTGCGGTCATGGATATGCTCGGGGATTTCACACGAGGGGTAAATTTTCATAATAAAAAAATTTGGGAAGGGTACAACTACATGGTTTAACTCATGTGGCTATGTGAAAGAAATTGATTAGGCTTTGTGGTCTTTGAGAAAATATTTGTTAAACTATTATTGTTTATCTGTTTTAATTACACTTTCAATCTATTATTTGTATTCAATTGCAAATGTTGGTTTTTGCAAAATAACCATAGAAACCATTCTTTTGGAAGAAACCATCATCTTGTTGAGTACTTGGAGTACTCGTTCTTGCTACAATCATTCAGCTGGAGTGGTGGAGTCTTTGTTTGCTTTCGATGAGGAGTTTAACAATGAGGGTGATCATTAGGTCTTGATCTTAGTCGGTTGCCTGTGGCAAGTCGATGGGTTTCTGCTGAAATTGTTTCCGTTCCTCTACGGTCTGTTTATTTAGTGCCAGCCCTGCATGGCTTAATAAGTGTAAACTGGACCATAAGGTCACAACCGTTATTTAATATTCAAATTAGTCGTTTATTCCTATATTCGCCTTGTGTGGACTGATATTCATCTATGTTGCCATTGTAAGGTGGTGCTGCAATTTGTGGAATGGAATTTGAAGCCAACACCTAAGTACCAACTTCAAAAGGTTTGGGTTCAGATTCTAGGAGTGCCTTTTGAAGTTCACGACTTTCTGAGCCTTTGTGCTATAGGGTCGATCATAGGCACCACGATAAGAGTGGACATGGAAAAGGTCCGCAAAAAAGATCTGGTTCGTATGCTAGTGGGAGTTCTGGACATAGAAGCTATTCCTTCAATTGTTGAGATTGTAGTTCATGAATCTGTCTACGACATTTTCTTCAAAGTTGAAGTTACGGAGGTTGGTGTTGTAGATGAAAACATTTATCAGCAAGAGGATCATGAAAGGGAGGACAATTCGGGAAGAGGCAAAGATGCTGAGATGGATGATAGAGACTCTAAGAGATCAAAGAACAATTTGAATGTTAAATCAAGTGCTCCTGTGAACCGCGAAGTTCAGTATGCACATCAAATTCTTTGGGGATTTTGGAGTCAGATACAGTCTGGGTTACTCTGTCGGCGATCAAAAAAGAATTTTAGGGGCAGTGTTCGGCAGTTGACTTGGCTGATTTACCCGTGGTCCAAGTGGTGTTGGCTGTAGACCTTGGGGTGGAAAATAGTGTCCCAGTAAAGAATGGGCCGGTTACTGCTGTTACAAATCAGACCTTAGCTTTACCTATCAAGACGCTACGTGGTGTTGTCGCATCCCCTTTGGCAGCCGAGCTTGTGAGTGGTGATGACATCCTACCGAAAGACACAGGTGGAAGTGTTCCCAAAGAGGCTGCTGATCTTGTTTTTGAGCTGGGTCATCTCACGGCTGATCACGTTTCTGAACTGGGTCATCTCATGGCTGAGATGGCTTTGAAGCCAAGCCAATTGGATGATGTAGTGGATAATCAAGAGGGCAGTACTCCCAAAGAGACTGTTGACCATGATCTTGCGCTGGGCCATCTCAAGGCAGCACCGGCTAAGAAGTCCACTCGGCTGGGTGATGCAGTAGCTATCCAAGGGATATATGTGGTCAATTCTGTGCTTGTTAAGACTGATATAGGAAACAGAAAGGTGTTAATAAGATGTTCAAGTCCTGTTGGGGTTGCTATGGTGGAGCCTAGACAAAGTGAATGCATCAAGAGTTAGCAGGTCAGTGATGAGGACTCAGTCAAGAAGGCTACGCGGCATGCGAATGTTCGAAACCTTGAACTAAATCCAAGTAAGCCTGGTAATAAATTTTCCTTTTTATCTTTTTCTGATGAGCAAATTATTGAAAAAGTTGCTAGCATTGGAATTTCTTTAGGAGATGATAGTGCAGAGATTGCTAGTTCTATTAAAAACATTAAGAACCTTGAGTTAGGGAGATTTAAATGTAAAAAGCCTATGGGTGTTGAGGAGCAGGAGGATGAGAATCAAAATTGCAGTGATATATCAGGCCTTAATCACTTTTGTAGTGATATAGATGATATTTTGTTGGAAAATGATTTTACGTTGGTAACAAATAAGAAAAGATCATCAGGCTCTGGGAAGAAGAAAGGAAAAAACTTTCTTAATAGGCCAATCAAATTAAAATGATAATGAAAGGTATTTTTTGGAATAGCAGAGGTCTGGGAGACTTGGCTAAACATAGACACATTTGTGATATGGTTAAGGAGCAGCATTTAGATTTTGTGGCCATTCTTGAAACTGGTAAAAAAGACTTTTCTGTGTCTAGTCTTAAGCATCTTTGTGGTGGTTGGGAGTTTTTGTGGCATTGCTCTCCGCCACAAGGAAGGTCGGGGGGTATCCTTTTAGGGGTGCACACTCAGGTTTTCAATATTGGTTCTATTGATGCTGGTGTTTTCTTACAAAGTTTCATTTAAAGAATAGAGTTGATAATTTTCAGTGGGTTCTTGTAGCTGTTTACGGTGCAGCTCAAATTCAATTTAAGGAGCAGTTTCTTACTGAACTTGTTTATGCCTGTAGGAAAGAACCTCTTCCTATTTTAATTGGGGGTGATTTTAATATTATCAGACATTCAAGCGAAAAAAAATAAGGATAACTTTGAATATAGATGGCCTTTTTTGTTTAATGCTGTGATTAATAATTTGGACTTAAGGGAAATTGATTTATCTGGTATACAATATACTTGGGCCAATTCATTAGCTAATCCAACTTTTGAAAAGCTAGATAGAGTTTTAATGACTACAGACTGGGAGAATAAATTTACGTTGGTCATAGTCACGGCTCTTGAAAGGTCTTTATCGGATCATACGCCGTTACTTTTAAATACAAGAGCGGCTTCCTATAAAGGGAATCAGCCTTTATTTAAATTTAAATTAGGTTGGTTATATCGGGAAGGGTTTAAGGAAATGGTGACTGATGTTTGGAACAGAGAGAATAGAGGGCATTCTTCCTTACAAATTTGGCAATGTAAAGTTAGATCTCTTAGACAATTTCTTCGCGGTTGGGCTAAAAATTGCAGTGGGACTTATAAAAAGGAAAAAAATAGAACTCAATGTGTTAATTGATGCTTTAGATAAAAAGGCTAAGTTTTGGCGTCTGTCCGATGAAGACTATAATCTTAAAAAATTTGCTAATGCTCGATTAGCACATCTTTTAAGAGAAGAAGAAATTAAATGGTACCAAAGGTCCGAAGAAAAATTTCTTTTGGAGGGAGATCAAAATACACGTTTTTATCATTTGATTGCGAATGGTAAATATAGAAGACAAATAATTTTTCAGCTTGAGCAAGATGAAGGGATAATTCAGGGTGATGTACAATTAAAAGAGTATATCACTAAGTATTAAAAAGGTCTGTTTGGACCATTTGAAGTCAATTATTTATCTATGATTGATGCTTTTAGGAATGATATACCTCAAGTTTCGGATACTGAAAATGATTACCTTACAGCACCGTTCATTGAGAAGGAGGTAAAAGAGGCAATCTTTCAAATGGATCATAATAAAGCACCTAGACTGGATGGCTTCCCAGTAGAGTTTTATCAGATGTTTTGGGAAGTCATTAAAGATGATATGATGGCCATGTTTCATGATTTTCATAGATGCTTCCTACCTCTTTTTAGCTTGAATTTTGGGATCATTACACTGCTCCCTAAAAAAGCAAATGCTAAGCAAATCCAACTGTATAGACTGATTTGTCTTCTAAATGTTAGCTTTAAAGTATTTACCAAAGTGGCTACTAATAGATTTATTAGGGTAGCTCAAAAGGTTGTTGGCTCTTCCCAGTTAGCTTTTATGAAGGGGAGATTTATTCTTGATGGAGTTGTCACCCTCCATGAAACCATTCATGAGTTACATAAACAAAAATTGGATGGAATTGTTTTTAAGGTCGATTTTGAGAAAACTTATGACAAAGTAAAATAGCCTTTTTTTTACTTCAAACATTAAGGATGAAAGGTTTTGCACCTAAATGGTGCTCCTAGGTAGAAAGTATCGTTAAGGGAGGGAGTGTGGGAATAAAAGTTAATGATGATATTGAGTCTTTTTTTTCAAACTCAAAAGGGTCTTAGGCAAGGTGATCTGATATCGCCTATTCTTTTTAATCTTGTTGCGGACATGCTTGCCATTTTTATTTCACGAGCTAAAGAAGAGGGTCTGGTTTCGGGAGTAGTTCCTCACTTGATTGATAATGGACTGTCTATTTTACAATATGCTGATGACACTATCCTCTTCTTGAATAATGATTTAGATCAGGCAAAAAAATCTCAAACTTATTCTATGTGTCTTTGAACAATTATCAGGTTTAAAGATTAATTTCCACAAGAGTGAGATTTTCTGTTTTGGTAAGGCCAAAGAAGTTGAATCGCAATATACTCAATTATTTGGGTGTGAAGTGGGTACGCTTTCTTTCAAGTACTTAGGTATTCCAATTCACTTCAAAAAATTAAAGAATTGCGATTGGAAAGGGGTTGATGATAGAATGGAAAAAACTTAGCGGGTGGAAAGGAAAAAAACTTGTCTGTTGGTGGACGTTTAGTACTTATTAACTCGGTACTCAGCAGCCTACCAATGTTTATGCTATTCTTTTTTTAAGTTCCCAGAGAAGTTCTTAAAAGACCTATTGTAACATCCCAATTTTTGGGCCTTTTTTAAAATTTTCAAAATAAAAATAACCGTTTGATTTTTCCGAATTGCTAAAGCTTAATTTGAAATTTTAGAAATTAAAAAAAATTTAATGTGAGTAAATGAAACTTCAATTAAATAAAAATTGTCTTATTTGATTTTTTTGGTTTTATCTTGGAATTCGTTTTTCCAAGACCCGGTTGTTTTTCTGTGGAGTTGTTTTTATTTCTTTTCGGCTTGCCCGAATTTCAAAGTTCTTTTAAAGCTTTAGAAATAAAACAAACCATTTGCATTTTATTGAATAAATGTAAAGCTTAAATGGAAATCTCAAAGTGAAAAACATTTAAATGATTAAATCAAACTTTAATTAAATTCTAAAATTAGTTTAGTGGATTTTCTGGGTTTTTTGGATTTTATTCAAATCAGTGTTGTTTCTTGCAACCCGGTCTGCTTTAATTTTTTTCTGTCTTCTCAAAAATTATTTTATTTGTTGTAAAATTTAATTTAAATTGGTGGTCTATTTTGAAGCTTCTAAAAAAATAATCATTTGGATTCTTTCGGTTTAATTTAAAGCTTAAATTGAATTTCTGAAGGAAACATATTTTAATTGGCTAAAATAAACTTAAAAAAATCCAAAACTATTTTATTTGATCTATTCAAGTTCCACAGTATTTTACAAAATTTTATTAATTTTTCATTTTTATTTTTATTTTTCCGGATTTTCTTTATTCTCTTTCTTTTTCCTTTCTCTCTCCTACCTTTTGCTGTTTATCTTCCCGAGCTGGCTCTTATTGCTTTCTTCTTTCCTCCTGTGTGTCATGCAAGCCCTGCCATCTTTGCTTGCCCCATGTGCACGCCATGTCCCATGCCTACCATCTTTACATGCCCATTTTCCCGTCGGGATTCTTGTTGCCACCTCCTACTCCCCCACACCACCTCCTGGTGCCCACCCTATCGCCCAGTAGCCGCTTCCCCCTTGCTGCTACTGTCGCTCCATCCTCCCCCTTGTGCTGATCCCTCTCTCCCCTTGCTTCCTCTATGTAAAGGCTGCATGCTCCTCCCCCATGCTGCTCCCCTCCTTCTTCTCTACAAAACCAAGCCTGCCAAGCTCTCTCTTGGAAGTTCTCTCCCCCCTTCCCCCAGCCGAAGCTCTAGTGCACCAGCCTCCATCCCAGTGCTGCTGCTCTCTCCCTCCTTCCTCTCCTATAAACTGAAACTAGTAGCAACATCCCCTCTCTCTTCCCCCTCTTCTCCTTCCTTCCTCCTCTCTCCTCCCCTTTCTTTCTTCTAAACCGAAGCAGCCCCCACAGTGAGCTTCTTCTTTACTGAAGCACACTTCTGAGCTCCTTCTTCTTTCTCCAGTGCAAACCAATAGAAAGCTCCTCCACTCCCTTCCTTCCCTCTCCCTCCCTCTCTTTTTCCTCCTCCCCCCATGCTCCTGCTCCTTGCCACCCATGTCTTCCCCTCTCCCACGCCACCTCCATCCCTTGCCCATCTCCTGCCACCTGCCCTACAGCCATCTCCTGCCCATCCGAGCTCCCATGCACCGCCATTGTTGGCCCAAAGAGCTCCTACAACACACGCGAAGCTGTGGACACACTCATACTGAGATTGGATCACCGAACGTGGGAACGAAGGAACGTAGAAGCACTCTTGTTTTTGGCGCTAACCGCATGCACCATTTTCGTGGCATTCTATTATTTCTTCTCTTGACTTCAAGAGGTGCAACTCTGACCTTCAAACTGCATGAGATAACTCACTCAGCGCACGACCGAACAGCTTTGGCCGGTTCTCACGCTGGAGACTCTAACGTGTCAACTAACTTGCGCACACACTTTTTGCATGCCTTGCAAGTAGTGGCATTCTTGCATGCAGCTACATGGGGGCATGGCCACTAACAAACGCTCACAATACTAATTCCTGTGCCGACTGAGCTGCATGCACACCCTAAGACTCGGCCTTCTGGTCATGCACACACACGAGCCCATCAGCTACACTACTCTAGTCCGTGCATACCTCCACATCTTGTGCACACACGTTCTAGCTACATGCAAACTCTAATGCATGACACAACTAGATACATGTTCAAGATTATTTCCAACACACATCTCCTCTATTCTCCCTCCTCGGACACTCATTTCCTGAGCTGAGCGTGTCATGGCATGCCCCTCAGCTTCCTCTTCCATTCCCCTGAATTTGCCCTACTCTCTTGTCTTCTTTTCTCCACAATCGAGTTTTTACCGTTGCCGGCCGAATAGCCTTCCGTCTCGTCGTTTTCAACACCATCGATCATGCCCTGGCAATGTCATCACTGCCGTTAGCTTTGCCTCACGATGTTCTATGTCGTGCTCACTTCCTTTTCTCCAAAGCATCGCCGGTTCACTGGTGCCACTATTCGCCCTGACGCCATTTTGCGCACCGTCGCCGCGCCAGACATCCGCCGGCGATGCGACCACCACCATTGGGTCCATCTTGCTCCCAGATTCTATTTTGGTAGTTCACCGATCCCCTCCCTTTCCTCGTCGGTGCCATCATTTTTGCTCGAGTCAACACTATTTATGTCGATGATTTTCTATATTTCATGTGAAGTCAAACTTCCGGAAATTCGTTCTCCTTCATACGAAATCCGATTCCGTCGATTCTTGGTTCTAAATTCATCTAAATTCAATATCTTCCTATTGCTACTAATTTTGTAATTTTTATTTTATTTTATTTGGATTTATTGTATTTATTTGGCTCTTTTCGCGTGTGTAGATTTTGGCGTTCCCGAAGAATTCCTAGAACCATCTACCGAAGCATCTCAAGGCTTCAATGGAGGCAAGTCGTAGACCTTTGACCATATTGAGCCCATTTTATAAAATTATATTGTTTTATATCAACATGCACTGCTAAGTAGATAAATGCCTTCGGGAATAGATAAATGCCTAATTGACATTATGTCTTCTTGTATAATTGCTATCGACATATACCCTTGAATGACATAAATCCTTGGACACCATAGGATGGTTAATTATTAGTTGGACATTATTGTACTACCAACATGGGTGCGTATTATGCTTAGTCACGATGGGATTCATGATCATATACTAAAAAAAATGATTGAATTTGACTAAATGATATATGGAACCGTGGCGCGGCCACTGTTATTAAAATTTGTTGTGCCATGGTAAGGGTTGCCATTTGGCCGGGTTGAACCAAAAATGATTTCATACTCAGGTGAATGATCGTGCAGTAAAGGGGGTGCGGGAAGCACATTTGGGATGAGGTTGTTTCACCTGAGTAGTATTTAAGGACTTAACTTTGTGCGCCATCGATCTGGGTCTTACCATGCAACCATAAGTCCATTTATGGGGTGGATTGGGCCAGCTAATTAGTAATGCTTTGAGTCGGTTCTATTTGGGTTGATAAGTGGCGCAAGAGGGGGCCGGGTAGGCAAACCCTTAGCGAGCAGAACCGAGTTAAAACAGAGCTTTGTAAAAGCCTTGTGATAATCTCTTAGTTGCACACCTCAGAAGTGTGTGGGCGGATAGTATAAGATGATTATCTCTTGTGGGTCAAGCTGTACAACCTCTACAGAGTGTTAAAAACTATTCGAATAGCCGTGTCCCCAGTTATGGACAATGCCCTGGTGATTTCACACGAGGGGTAGATTTTCTCAAAAGTGTTGGGATGGTTGAGAAGTGAACTGGCTGTTCACTGCTTATTTGTTGGGAAGTGAACGGTGTTCACTAGTTGTTTTGAAAGAACTTGTTTAATTATGTACTTAATCTTTTAAATTATGCTCTTCAATCTATTTACTGTATTTAATATCAATACTGTTTTCTGCAAAGTAGCCATAAAGCTATCCTTATCAAGCCTTGTATGAATACTATTTGCATACATTTCCCTACGACTTGCGAAGTACTTTAAAGTACTCACGACTTTGTGCCATTGTTGAACAGTCACAGAGGAAGAACCAGGGAATACAAAGATTTTTGATAAATACCTTGAAGACTATGCGAATTAGGATGCGTTCTCCACTCAATTGCCTGTGGGCATGTCAGATGGCTACCATGAGTTTGTTTATTCTCCGCTGTAAGCTTACTCTGTTATCTTTAGCCCTGCGTGGCAAACTCTATAAAACTTGACCATAAGGTCCTTTGCTACTAAGTAATATTAATTTGTCTGCTTCATTTGCTATCTTATTGTATGGATATGATTTCAACGATGTTGCAACTTTGTGAGCTAGCTACTGATCATGGGACTAGTTCAGAATACACAAAGGGTCCCGGAGTTGAATATCCGGGGTCCCGACACTTATTATTGGACCTAAGTTACATGCTTGGAATGGTTTAATTCTGAGAATGGCTAATTTAACATTGTGCTCTCAAAAAGATGTTTTCAGGTGGAATCTGAATAAGTCTGGACTTTTCTTGGTACCTATTGGAAATATGCCCTAGAGGCAATCATAGAGATGATTATATTTCATTATGTTCATAATATTGGATAATGTGTTATCTTGTTCCTTGAATGAATCATTGGTTATGAAGATTAACAAGTATGTGACTTGTTGGTGAAACTCTTAACTTATATGATGTCGTTCTAAATGTATCCCTGGTAGGATGTCAATGGTCGGAATACTATTGACTCTATCGACCATCACATTGTATTGATTGATGACCATGTTTCACTGGTCATGGATATAGGGATATCGAATTAATAATGTGAACACATGTTAGAGAACATGGGGTTGGATTGACCCACCTTGAGACACTATTGAGATTGTTATGATTCTATGTGTCGTTAGTTGGTCTCAAGCAATGATGATGTATAATCCTTAGACCTGAGATCAGCATGGTTTCCTACATGTGTAATAGCACTCTTAGGGGTTGCCAATCGCTACTCGTAACTAGGTAGTTATAAAGGTAGCTTTCGGATAGGCTATGAAACATGTGGAGGAATGTGACTAGTCGGATATGAGATTTGCCCCTCCTTACATAACAGGAGAGATGTCTCTGGGCCCTTCGTTGTGGTTGGATAAAGAAAGTGCATGGCCATGCCACTAGTGGTCGAAGTGTTCGACCACGTGAAGTTGTCCGACACTCGATCGAGAAAGTATTGAACAGTCCATGGATGACACAACATCTCACTTGGAGTTCAACCAGACATCGTGAGGCAAAGGGAGAATACACGAGTAGGTCGCTTAGTTTGATCAGTTACGGATTGGTCGTATGGAGATACGAGCTAGTCGTAGACTAGTCAAACGAAATCACAGAGTGGTCGAAACTTGGTCGTAAGGAGTTACGAACTGGTCGTGACCAAATACGAACTGGTCGTATAGAGATAGGATCTAGTCTTAAGTGATGGGGACCTGGTCGTAGATCATGTTGCACTAAGGTTCGTCCGATATTATTTGTGTGTATTCGGGAATCGTTATGTTCTGCTAGGAACCGCTAACGACTCGTTTTCGAAAAGGGTTTCTGAGTCACAACCGATTACGCACGAACCTACAGGGTCACACACTTAACGGGTTGGAACAAACCAATACGGATACGATTCGTCAAATGTGTTTGGATAGGATCTGTCACGAGCACTATATAAGGAGATGCATGAGGCTGTTGGGAAGAGAGGTGAACGTAATAGACGAGATACACGATAGTCGTGAGTTGAGTTGTTCCACCGAAACCCTAGCCGCCATCTTCCAGATACCTCTGTCGTGCGACTTGGTGCTAGCACACTGGCGCATGGTTGCTCCTTCTCTGGACGTGTGGATACCGTAGAGGCACTACTGCGGTTGCTGTTGCGCTTAAGGACGATCCGCAATCTTCACAAGGAACTGTAGAGGTCACTGGAGGAGACGATCAACTACGACCACTACATCGACGCGCTCTTCATTGGACCAGGCTACTCCAACCCTTCTTCCGCTGCTCTGTGCGTCTGGTGGTAACGATCTGTGATCATCTACTTGCTTGGCTTCTAGGTTTACATGGTAGAAAATTTTGATTTGTTGCTATCGTAGCCTACCCGTAACCCAAAAGTGGTATCAGAGCCATCCTGCATGGTTTTTGATCTAGATCGGTCGCATATAGTTGATATGCGGTAGTAGTAGATTAGATCTATTACTAGTCGGGTCTGGTAACCTAGATCGGTTCATAGAGATGGAACGATCTGGGCCCTGGCCGATAAGATCGATCGGTTTTTAGGTGGTAGTAGATGGGTTTACGAGGAGGTATAAGCTATAAGGACCAGATGGTTTATTGTGCTTGGTCACGACCACTCTGTATATCACTCCTACCCGTCGGAATTCCACCATCGGAGTATGCAGCAGTTTGTGGTCGTATCAAGGCATTGATGGGATTGGTTCGGAATAGGGTTAATATGATTAATCCGATGATTTCCAAGGCTTGGTAACTGGCTAACCGGCTAGTACGACCGCTGTGCTGGGTATTCGTACTGCGCGCTATAGGTAGTGTGTGCCCATGTCGTCCGATAAAATTGGATTCTATGCATAACTTGTTTTTGCAGGGATTGATGTGAATAGTATGACCCATGATGTATGAGATGCATGTATGTGTGTAATATTCATGACCTGCGTGTCATGCTTATTGCAACCCAAGGCTACCTATATTTGTATATCAGCCTGCGTGTCGACTTGTGATGATTCTTTACTCCTTGTAGTTCATTACTAGTGCTATTAGGAGTAATGGCTTAATGGAAGTGCTTGGAGGAGTCGATCACTTGGAGACATGGCGAACAGGATGCATGGCAATGGAGATCATCATGTGGAAGGGTCATACTATATCATAATGCAATTTGATTGTCTGTGAATACCCTTATATTCCTGTTCATTTATTTCTATGCATGTTATTTAAATGCTTTTAACATGGTAGAAGTAAAATTCCCTCACATAATATTAAGTTAAATTGATGCCCTCCCAATTGGTTGCACCATCTAAAGTTATGTATTTTAATGGTAGTTCTTGCTAAAGCAGAGTGCCATTAATATTACTTGACTAGATGGGTTTGTGTCGGACACTTACACGCAGAGTGACATTGGTTTAACTTGACAAGGTCATCATAACGGTTATGGACCTTGGGGCATAGGGTTGGGTGCCGGAGCATAGAGATGCTGCCCAACAACAAGAGTCATACAGAGATATGATTAGCAAAGGGTTGCTTACCATTTTCACTAGTCTTCTAGCGGTGATGCCAAAGCTCACTAGTAGATTAAATGATTATGGATCTTGAATCACTAAAATGTCATAAGAGGATATGGTATTTAGCGGGAGTATCTTTATTAAATTGTTTAATAGAAGTTACTTGAACATATGTCTTAGCATTGCATATTCTATGTTGTAGATCATGGCACCAACTACTGTACGTACATCCAGTTTTGCATTACGTTCAATACTTGATAAGGAAAAACTGAATGGAACAAATTTTGCGGATTGGTCCAACAACCTAAGAATTGTTCTTAGGCAAGATAAAAAAAGAAACATGTTCTAGAGGAACCAATTCCAGATGTGCCTACTGAAAATGCTGCTGCTGCTCTTAAAACTGCCTATAAAAGAGCATGTGATGAATCCCTTGATGTTAGCTGTCTCATGCTTGCTACGATGAACTCAGACCTTTAGAAGCAGTTTGAGAACATCGAGGCCTACGATATGATCGTGGCGCTCAAAGGCATGTTTGAGACTCAAGCAAGAACTGAGAGATATGAGATATCAAAGAAATTGTTTGGGAGTAAGCTAGCTCAGGGAAGTCCGGTGAGCCCTCATGTGATCAAAATGGTTGGTTACACACAAAGCTTGGAAAAACTTGGTTTTCCATTTAGTCAAGAGTTGGCTACAGATTTGATTCTTGCTTTGCTACCTTCGAGCTATGGGCAGTTCATTCTGAACTTCCATATGAATGGCTTAGACAAGAATCTCACCGAACTGCATATGATGCTTAAGACTGCAGAGGACAACATTAAGAAAAGCAACTGTCATGTGATGATAGCGCAAAAGAGTACTAGCTTCAAGAAGAAGGCTAAAACTTGGGTCAAAGGTAAGGGCAAGAAGAAAGTTTCGGATGAGATCCAAACTAATAAGCCTAAACCCAAGACTAAGTCTGGCCCAACTCAAGAGAATGAATGCTGTTACTGCAAAGAACCAGGCCATTGGAAAAGGAACTGCAAGAAATACATGGATGATCTGAAAAAGAATGGTGAAACTAAAACATCCACTTCAGGTATTAATGTTATAGATGTTTTTCTTGATGACTCTTCTGTTAACTCATGGGTATTTGATACCGGATCGGTTACTCATATTTGCAATTCGATGCAGAGTCTAACAAAGAGTAGGAGAATTGCAAGGGGTGAAATTGATCTCCGCATCGGAAATAAAGCAAGAGTTGCTGCATTAGCCGTCGGGACTTTGCCATTACTTTTGCCTTCAGGATTTATTATGGAACTAAATAATTGTTATTATATTCCAGCCATAAGTAGAAACATCATATCTACATCATGTTTGATGGCAGAGGGTTATAAATTCATAATAGAGAACAATGGTTGTTCTATATTTTTGAATAAAATGTTTTATGGCTATGCTCCTGTTTTGAACGGGTTGTATTTTTTTTAAATCTTGATAATGCACCCATCTATAACATTAATGCGAAGAGGCTTCGGCCTAATGAGTTGAATTCCACTTTCATTTGGCATTGTCGCTTGGGTCATATAAGTGAGAAACGCATGAAAAAGCTCGCATGATGATGGAACTCTAAATTCATTTGATTTGGAATCATTTGAAACATGCGAATCTTGCTTAGTCGGAAAGATGACCAAGGCACCTTTCACTGGTCAGAGTGAAAGGGCGTCTGACCTGTTGGCACTCATACATACTGATATGTGTGGACCAATGAGTATGACAGCTAGAGGTGGTTTTTAGTACTTCATTACTTTCACAGATGACTATAGTAGATATGAATATATCTACTTAATGAGGCACAAGTTGCAATCCTTTGAAAAGTTCAAGGAGTTCCAGAATGAGGTACAGAATCAACCTGGCAAGACAATCAAATCTTTACGATTTGATCGTGGAGACGAGTTTTTGAGCCATGAGTTTGGTGATCATTTGAAACAATGTGGAATTGTTCCACAGCTTACACCACCGGGCACTCCACAATGGAATGGGGTGTCCAAGCGGCGTAATAGGACCTTGTTGGACATGGTTTGATCAATGATGAGCCAATCTGTAATACCCCAAAAGTATTCAAAAGAATATTCGAGAGAGAATAATTAAATTAGGAGAAGGACTAAATAGAAAATAATTATTTAAGCAGTTAAAGAAGGGTTTTACAGCGAAATTTGGACAACCTGGGCCGGGGCCTCAGGCCCATTGGTATTTGGCCCAAAGGTGGGAGGTGGTGGCTGGCCATAAGGGGGAATTTAGCCAAAGTGGCCCATGAGGAAAGTAGCCACCAACAAAAAGGAGGAGGGGGAAAACCCTAGGGTTGCTACAGTACCTGTGCTACAGTGCCACCGCGCACACTGTAGCACTGTAGCATGCCCTCCCCGTTGATGCCGCCTCCCCCTCCATGCCGTCCTCCTTGGCCAAACCACGTCGCCCCTTGCTGCCGGCCAAGGAAGATGAGGAGAGAAAGGAAGAGGAAGAAGGAGAGAAGGGAAGAGGAGAAGGAAGAGGAAGGGGTTCGCGGGCTGTTCGTCATCTCCAACAGCTCATCCCTGGTAACTTTCGTTCTCCTTCGATTAGGTGTTCGATTAGTCGTTCTAGCGATGTCGGTATTTAGGGCTGCTCAGGACAGATTAGAGAGAATCGGGTTTTTTGTGGGTTTAATGGCAGAATTGGTCCAGGATGTCTCTTAGGATATTGTAGGGGACGTCGTCACCTTTCTATGAAGGGCTAGAACACGTAAATTGGACCCCTGTAGCAGAAGTTATGATTTTATTAGTGGGACTGTTCCGCAGATTCATTGCTGTTCTGACAGGTTTTAGTAATCTGGTGGAAACGATTAGTTAAATGGGAAATCAGAGAAGCTCAGTATAATAAAAGTTGTAGATCAATGTCTCAGCTTTTTAGAAAGATCAAGAACTCAAGATTTGGATACATGCACTGAAAGTTATGATAATTTTAGTGTACTGTCCAGAGAACCCGACGTGATAATTGACGTTCGGTAGATTGGCTTGGTAGGGGCATTAGATTGCAGAATCAGAAGGGCTCCCCAACTAAGTTTATTTAGGAAATTTAATTACCTTTCCATAAAGTCTAAGAAAACCTGAATTGGACTTCTGTAGCAATAGTTATGAATTTTTGAAGTCGACTGTCCACCGAGGGGGACAGATCGACGTGTAGGCTTGGGGTTGGGATCGAGTTAGACGCTCTTCAAGTTAGCGATTATTGTTGTATGCTTTGGTTTGTTCTGCTACTGCTATCTTAGTATGTGCTATATTAATTACTCAGGTGGTGGACGGGTCCCGGGGGCGGCACCTTCGGCGCATCCTTCACTCTCTCGCGGTTAAGGCAAGTATAATGACGGTTATAATAGATATTGCTGATTGGCAATGTTTAATATATATAATGGGTATTTGTGTGTTCATGATCGTGATGATGGCATGTTTGATAATGTTCATGGTTGCTAGAGTTATGATTTACGTGTTAATCATGGATATCTGATAATTGTGAGTTCTATGTTTGTGAGCTTTATGAATAGGATATTCATATGAAATATTGATGTGGATGCATGTTGTGATAATTTTGAGAGTTCTTACATATGCATCATGCTGAATTATTGAAGTCTTGGTCATGTGATGACCAAGCATCTCTTGAGGTCCCCGTCATGTTGATGACGGGCTAAAGGTCCCCATGCTTGAAGAGCATGGGCTTAGGTCCCCATACGCGTGGCGTATGGGCACTTTGCATTACCGGTAAAATGCAAAAGGGAAAGAGAAGGAAGAGAATTGTCTTTTTGAGCATATTGCATACATGTATGTGTAAGATAGTTGATATGTGGAATTGAGAGGTTTAATTGCTGATTTACATGGTTGTTCATTGTTGATGCCTTTTATTATACTTGCTGAGTCTTTGGGCTCACCTCTTGTTTTTGCTGTGTTTTTAGGTACTTATTGCAAGAACGGCATACATGGGAGGGAGTAGGATTTGCTAAGGATGCACTCACTACCACACATTCTTTTAGAGATGATCATCATTAGTTCATACCTTAACAAAAGCAAACTGCTTAAGGAATAATTTTGGTTATGCTTGTATGCATTGAACTATTTGTAATAATGAGGGTGGTAAATCTTGATTATGCTTACTTATGCTTTAGCTAAATAGATTCACTATGGTTGCTTGATGCATTTTAGATATTGAGATATTGATAATAAATTATGCATCTGACGGGACCTCCGGTATACTTAGTTATACAAAAGAGGTTCTGCTGAATTTTTGTATGAAGTTTTAGTTGTATATGTTTTGAATTAATTATTTTAGTAGCATTCTAGGCCTTTGTTGGGCTGGGGTGTTACACAATCAGATCTACCATTGTATTTTTGGGAGTTACGCTCTAGAAACTGCTGCTTTCACTTTGAATAGGGTACCATCTAAATCAGTAGATAAGACACCATATGAGATATAGACTGGGAAGAGTCCTAGTTTGTCTTTTCCAAAGATTTGGGGATGTGATGTCTATGCTAAACGTTTGACGTCTAACAAACTCATACCCAAGTCCGATAAGTGCTTCTTTATGGGGTATCCTAAGGAAACTAAAGGATATTATTTTTATAATCGGGTTGATAACAAAGTGTTTGTTGCCCGTAATGTGTCTTTTTGGAGAAAGAGTTTCTTTCCAAAGAAGTCAATGGGAGCAAGGTGCAACTTGAAAAAAATTCAAGAAGCATCTGAAAGTGTTTCAACTCCCACTGAACCTCTACAGGATGAATAAAGTATTGTTGAACCTGTAGATGCGGCATCAGCCCCACGTAGATAAAAAAAAGGCCACGTCAATTGCCTATAAGGTATGGGCATGACATATTATTGGTGAATAATGATGAGCCTAAAACTTATGCAGAAGCGATGATGGACCCAGACTCTAAGTCATGGCATGAGCTCATGAGATCCGAAATAAAGTCCATGCATGATAATCAAGTTTGGAACTTGGTTGATGCACCTGATGGTATTAAGACCATTGAATGCAAATGGATCTTTAAGAAAAATATAGATATGGATAGAAATGTTTACATTCATAAGGCACGACTAGTGGCGAAGGGTTTCAGACAAATTCAATGTGTTGATTATGATGAAACCTTCTCTCCTGTCGCGATGCTTAAGTCTATTCAGATCATTCTAGCTATTGCTGCATATTTCGACTATGAGATATGGCAAATGGATGTCAAAACGGCTTTCCTTAATGGAAACCTAAGTGAGGATGTGTACATGACACAGCCTGAGGGTTTTGTCGATCCAAAGGAAGCTAGAAAGGTATGCAAGCTTAATAAATCCATCTATGGACTAAAGCAAGCATCTCGGAGTTGGAACATTCGTTCTGATGAAGTGGTCAAAGGGTTTGACTTCATCAAGAACAAAGAAGAACCTTGTGTTTAAAAAAAGGGTTAGTGGGAGCAAGCTTGTGTTTCTGATCTTGTATGTAGATGACATACTACTGGTCGAAAATGATATTCCAATACTTGAATCTGTTAAAACTTCATTAAGAAATAGTTTCTCAATAAAATATTTAGGAGATGCAACATATATTCTTGGTATAAGGATCTATAAAGATAGATCTAAGAGGCTAATTGGATTAAGCCAGGATATGTATATAGACAAAGTGTTGAAACGGTTCAACATGCAAGATTCCAAGAAAGGTTTCTTGCCCATAGCACATGGCATTAATCTTAGCAAGAGTCAGTGTCCTACGACCACTGATGAGCAAGACAAAATGAGTAGAATTCCGTATGCTTCGGCTGTTGGATCTATCATGTATGCCATGTTATGTACACGACCAGATGTATCATATGCTCTAAGTGTTACGAGCAGATACCAAGCTGATCCCGGTGAAGGTCACTAGACAGCTGTGAAAAACATCCTTAAGTACTTGAGAAGGACTAAGGATGTGTTCCTAGTTTATGGCGGTGATGAAGAGCTCATTGTAAATGGTCACACCGATGCAAGCTTTCAAACCGACAAGGATGATTATCGTTCACAATCTAGTTTTGTATTCATTTTGAATGGAGGAGCAGTGAGCTGGAAAAGTTCCAAACAAGAGACGGTTGCTGATTCTATGACAGAGGCCGAGTACATTGCGGCTTTTGAAGCTGCGAAAGAAGGTGTTTGGATAAGAAAGTTCCTTGCTGAGTTGGGTGTGGTTCCGAGTGCTGCGAGCCCATTGGATCTCTATTGTGACAACAATGGACCATTATTCAGGCTAAGGAGCCTAGATCCCATCAGAAGTCCAAACATATACTCAGGCGTTATCATCTTATTCGTGAGTTAGTGAATAGAGGAGATGTTAAGATATGCAAAGTTCATACGGATTTAAATGTTGCTGATCTGTTGACAAAGCCTCTCACACAGCCCAAGCATGAGGCGCACACAAGAGCTATCGGTATTAGATACCTTAATGATCGACTCTAGTGCAAGTGGGAGACTGTTGGAAATATGCTCTAGAGGCAATCATAGAGATGATTATATTTCATTATGTTCATAATATTGGATAATGTGTTATCTTGTTCCTTGAATGAATCATTGGTTATGAAGATTAACAAGTATGTGACTTGTTGGTGAAATTCTTAACTTATATGATGTCGTTCTAAATGTATCCCTGGTCGAATATCAATGGTCGAAACACTATTGATTCTACCGACCAGCACATTGTATTGATTGATGACCATGTTTCACCGGTCATGGATATAGGGATATCGAATCAATAATGTGAACACATGTTAGAGAGCATGGGGTTGGATTGACCCACCTTGAGACACTATTGAAATTGTTATGATTCTTTGTGTCGTTAGTTGGTCTCAAGCTGTAACATCCCAACTGTATAATTTGGGTTATTCAAGTATAATTATATGTGTAGAAATTAAAACTTTTTCTCACAACTTGAAAACCCCTAAAACCTCATGTAATTCTTGTCCAAGAGTTGTGTAGTCCAAAAACACAAAGCTCTTGTTGACCAAAAGTCAAATTCCTTTTCCAATTATCTTAAATCTTGTACCCAACAATTGGAAAGTATTTTCCTTGGTCCTAAAACCGATGTGGGACCCCTCTGAAAAATATCGCAAGTTGTAAAACTAGTTTGATAAATTTTGGAGGTAAAACAATCCTTTAAACAACCTTAACGAATTTCCTGAGAAAAATGCATTGCATAATAACCTCTGAAAATTTTATGCAAGGTTAATCTCATTGTCAGCAAGCTCCAGTTAAAATTTCATCAAATTTGGAGTTCCTTTGCTATCTCAAATAATTCTGCTAAGTTTCAGCTGTTAAAAACTAAATTTAAAAGCCTACACTTTGCTCCTTGGGCTAGCCATATTCAAAGTGGTCCAGCCCAACCATGTCTGCACCTCGCCAGACCTCATCTCCACCATGATCGGTCGCGGCTGCTGGATTTACATCCAACCGCCACGACCTCCTCATGATCAACACCGCAAAGACCTCCCACCTCATGAGGTCATTGCCGTTGGATCGCTGATCCATGGTCATGACCTCCCTGTGTGTTAAACCTCAAAGACCTCCTCGATTTGTTAAACCATCGCAGCGAGGTCATCCCATTTGTTGAGGTCGTGAGTGTTGGATCAAATCCAACACCACGACCTCCTCCTCAACATACTCATCGGGTCCTCCCACCCACGTGAGGTCATAGCCCTTGGATCCAAGATCCATGGCCTGAACCCTCACCGTTAAACTAAGCAAACCTCCCACCTAACCAAGGTCGTAGCCATTGGATCAAATCCAACACTCACGACCTCCCGTGCTATCAAGCACTCACAACCTCCCCATCTTTTGTCGTGCACCGTTAGATTAAAATCTACGGTCACGACCTTCTCCTTTGTCTTATGCGCATCAAACCTCCTCACAAGACGTGAGGTCGTAGCCCTTGGATTTAAATCCAAATGCCATGACCTCCCCTCGTGTTCTTATGTTCATGTGCGGTTAAGACCTCACAGAGGTCCAAGACTGCTGGATGGAGATCCAACGCTTTGGACCTCCTGTCTCATTTTCCCACGTGCGCATACGCATTAAGGAGATCGTGAGGCCATGACCTCCCCATCATTGATCGTGTGGCTGGGACCTCCTCCCAGTCCTTTGAGCGCAACGGTTCAAAAATGCCATCGGAGGGCCGGGACCTCTCCCAAGGCTTATCCAACGGTCATCAAGACCTCCCCTGTTCTTCTCCTTCCTTGGTCGCGCATGCATGCTTCTGAGCAGTGCATTAATGCGCGCCAGGCCACTGTGTACCTTTAACAACTCTTTGCTGACCCGCATTAAATGCAAGTCAGCCTTCCGCCTCTCTGGTCAGCACAGGCCTGTCACCCTGTCAACTTTACATCTTGTCCAATGTCCTAGACCGTGCCATGGGCCAAGCTCACCATGAGCTTAGCCAGTGGTCCATGACCTCCTGTGCCCAAGTATAAAGCCCCATTGGGTTCCTCCCGTAGCTTCTTTGGCACTCTTTCAAGTTCTAGCTTGCACTGGTGCCTTCTAAGCTTTGCTCTTCCTTGACCTCCATTCTTGGTCGCCATTTTGGAGCTTGGAGCTCCTCGGTGGACAAGGGTCCCCGGAGTTTTCCTCCTTTTCTCTCGAGCTCCATTTGTACCATCCTCTCGAACCAAGACCTAACTCGCTTTGGTTTGGGCATTTACAGAGGTGGACAAAGAGGAGCTTGGAGCAGGAGCTTGGGCCGTGGAGCAACCCCATCTTCTCCAACTCAGGCCATCACCATCCTCAACCTCCCCGGCATCTTAAGGACCTCCAGGTACTCCCCCTGTTAGTCCCTTAGTTGCTGGCACCCGCTTGAATGATGTCGCGGAGCTTTTTGTTGAGCACACGCTTGAATGTCGCGCGGAGCTTCCTTTTTGCATTTTGTCTTTTGGCCGTGCGGGTCATCTCTGTCCTCTCCGGCTCGCCGGCGATTAAGGTCGTCGTCGCCGTCGAGAGTGAGCCCATGGTGTGCGCAACACTATTGCGCACACGGGGATGTCTTTGGTTGTCGCCGGCGAGGTCCGCATCGCCGGCAATAACCACTTCTTTGAGCTCAGATCTTGTCGGACAAGAACTGCGGCGCTATTGCCGTTTTTCGGACAAAGATCCGCCGAGTTAATGCACTAATCATGTGCTCAAATCATTGAAATCATGGGCATGTCTTAGCTGCATTTAATCCTCCCGTGTTGCGCATTTAAGGCCTCGCGACGCGGACCTCCTTGATGTCGGTAGCGCATTTAATCTCTTGTCCAATGCTGCGCGCTGCGTCGCGCTAATTTTTATCGCGAGCTCGGGACATCCATGACCTCCTCCGAGGAGATCTGGAGCGCCCAAGACCTCTCCTTCGCAATCTTGGCCGTCCAGACCTCCTGGAGGTGCAGGACGTTGAGGACCTCCGCTGGGACCTCCTCGAGGACATCCCAACCGCTGAGGACCTCCCCTTTAGATCTGGTCCGTTCAGGACCTCCTTTCCATGTTGTGGTCCGTTGGATTTCGTGATCACGGCCCCGACCTCCCTCACCTCGCGCATGTGCGTTGCTAGGAGGTCCGGGACCTCTGGACCTCCTGGCGCGTGTGCGCAAGTTCACTGGGAGGTCTCGAGCCGTTAGATCTGTGATCTGTGGCTCATGACCTCCCATGTCCTTATGGGTTTTAGAAATTCCAAGACATTCTTAATTATGAACTGAAATAAGGTATAAACTTTAGAATTTCGTATCTTTTTCATTTTAAATCCATTTGAGGTCATTCAAAGTATGTTGGCTCTGTCTTGGACTTGACTTTAATCCAAAAATGATTGTAAGTTGAGTTCAACTCCAGAGCACAGATTTGCCATTAGATTTTAAAACCAACTTTAAAATATACACTTAAATCAATGCTTAACTTGTAAAATACAAAACTAATGCTCTGTAGATTATTTTTGGGTGATACCAACTTTGTTGGTTTCCTCTATTAATGAACTCACTGTGAAAATTAGTTTTGAGCATGTTGCTGTTAGGAAAATGAGGACTTGTGCATTATAATTTTGTTCAAGTTCTTGTTTTTGAAAGATTATAGAAAGTGCAATATAGCTCCAAATGAGGTGAACTCAATTGTGTTATTCATCTCATGAGGTGCTGGTTTTACAGTAAAAATTTCAGCTTCACTTCTGTTCTAGAAAATGTTGCCTCATAATTAAATTAGTGAATAGTGCAGTTTGGTATTTTAGGGCTGAGCAGAATTGTTTTGCTCATAACTTTTGCATTGAGAATCCAAATCAATTGGTTCTTATTGCAAAATTCCTAAAAATCACCCTCTTGTTGCTGTAGAAAATTCAGAGAATTTGGAGTTCGTTTGTTGTGCTGTCTTTGTTGTTTTTCGTCGTTTTATCGGTTCTTTCTCGCCTTTCCGTTAGGTTTCGACATTTGTGGTGATCCCGAGAGTGACCCTCCGCAACAAATTGACCAGCAACAGCAAGGCAAGCAGTTTGATCATTTCCATCATTGTCCCATTACTTTAAAGCTTAATATATCGTTTTACTTCTATGTATGCATGTCGCTTTGTGTTAAATGTCGCTAGCACGCCTATAGTTGCATAATCTGTAGGAATTATTTATCCTCTACTACCATGAGCCTAGGTTATTTGCTGTGGTTTGAGCTCGTTGGATGAGCTCCTATCACTTAGTAGTTTCGATTTAAATTGCTTAGACATGCTTAGTAACGATAGAAATGGGCGATCATCGACTTAGTCGATGGTCTTGATCACTCAAAACTGACTATTACTCCTATATGTCCAGCACTTGTGCTTTGATTAATTTGTAAAATCAAAAACTAAAAATAAAAGATTGATTTAGACTTGGGCATATTGGATGGATGGCGTGGTTTTTGGATGTGGTGGTATGCCCGGTCCCTAAGGACCGAGTACTTGGGTCACTAAGCCAGCGATTTTTACAGATTAACCACACGAGGGGCATATGGAACCCCTCTTGGCTAAGTACTTTGGGCGGTGTTAATTGGGGTCGCTCGGTTGGTGTGTTTTAAAGATAAAATGTGTGTGTGATGTGGGAGGGAGCATTAGCTTCGGGAAGGTTGTGTGATGTCTCCTTCTCCCGTGGGTTGTGCGACTCGAATTAGCATTGTCCATTGAAATGTCTCAGAGGACTTAGCGTCAAGCACACCTAAGGTAGTGTGCTTAAAGGAAAGGCGGTCGACGTGTGGGTACAAAGTGGTACACCTGCGCAGGATAAAACTATTCAATAGCCTCGCCCTAGGTTATGGACATGCTTGGTAAGGTCGTTCAAGACTAGACTACAACCTTTAATTAAAACTTGACATGGTTGGTATGAACGGGAGTTCATGCTATTGTTGTGGTGACTTGGGTTGGTCACTTCTGTGTTGTTCTTGTTGTTGTTACCATGCTATTTATCTCGTTGTTATTTCAACAATTAAAAATGCTTTATCAAATTGCTTTCAATCTACTATATTATTGCAAATGAAAACTTGCTTTGTGCTTAAATGAGTCCAAAGCCTCATCCACTTAAATAAAGCTTGCATATAGCTAAATTATAGTTCTGTTATCTTACACGTCGGTCTTGTAGTACAATAAACAATTTATTGTACTCATTTGCTTTGCTTAACAACTTTGTTGCAGAGGAGGTAGAGCCCAAAGGGCTTTACTTTTGTGAGTCAGCGGTGGTTGGGAGAGCGACTAGCTTGGCGGTCCGTCGATTGCCTTGTGGGCTAAAGGCACCTTGGTTGGCTCTTATTTTGGGCCATCTTTATGGCACTTTTGCTTCATTGTGTATCTTTGTAGTTTGTTGTTATTCGCCGAAGGCCCTCTTTTGTAATAACCTATCCTTATTAATGTTAACTTCGGTTTGTTGCTTATGTACTATGTGTTGTATGGAATTGATACATTCTTTTGTTGTGAGGTATGTATCCGCATTCAGGAAGTATACATCTCTCGAGACTGGTTTATTTGGTTGATAATACTAGGGTCAATTGGATGACTAAGTATTATGAGCTTAATAAACGTCGGGGTCTCACAAAAGTTGGTATCAGAGCCATTCAGACCGTAGTAACGCAAGCTTGGTCGCCTTTAGGATATTTTGAAAATCTAATTTCAAAGTATCAAAGGAGTTTTGAAAGCTTAAGTAATTCTCTACTTTTACTCCTTATCTATCTTAGCTTTCTTCTCATCTCACTCTAATTTGAGTTTTAAAAATTGTTTTCTCTCTTCCCTTCCACACAATAGTTGTTATCGATTAATTGGGTTTTGGGGAACTTATGAGAGTTCTAAATTTGAAGTCTTGGCTGTCTTTTGGTGAAGAGTAAAAGTGTTTAGAGCCGAGATGCAAATCTGGGATTTCTGGACAGCCAACAAGTATTTCAGGGCAGCAAGCACAAGTCAGGAATTAAGGTAGAAAATGAGAGGTTAAATCAACAAAAATTTGTGGGAATAAAAGGGTAAGACGTGATACTAGTTAGCTAAGTATCTAACACTTATTTCGCTGCATTAACCTTGCTCTCTAATAGTTTTAGATCTCATCTTACAATCTGATTTTTAATCTTCTCGATCAATTACTCGTTCATTCAATACGGGTTAGTTGAGTTGAGAAGTTGAGCCTTGCTTTTGGTGTTTCTTGGCTGTTTTTGGAGTCTATTAGATGCTTTTTAAAGTATAATTACCCGCTGTTTTGGCTTTCGTTTAGGGTGATATTCCATTCCCCTAGTCGTTGGCTTTGCTTTTCTTAAGGCTTTGTTTTCGGGTTTAGTTGCTAACCAAACTTCATTGTAACAGATGGCCGGGACTTTTCAGAGCGGCCAAGGCAGTAACTGGTCCGGACGAGGAGCTTCCTCCTCCTCCCACCATGGCCGAGGTTCTTCTTGGATCGGCGCAACCGCGCGGATGACAGAGGGTTCTATCGACGCCATCGCCGCAACACCACCGCACTTACCGGAGCTTGAGGATCCGGGCAAGGAACGCCCATCACCGCGTGGAGGACTCGCGGAGTTTCTTCGTACTCAGCCTCCTACCTTTTCCTGCCCGAGGACCTTTGGATGCGGACGATTGGCCGTCTTGTGGAGCGTAAGCCAGATCGCGCAGATGCGTGGAGCACGAGAAGGCGCTGTTCGATCGCACCGGTGGAGGGTGCAGCGTTGTCATGGTGGGAGAGCTTTCTCGCCATGCAGCCCGCAGACCACACCGCTTGGGAGGAGTTTCAGTCGCCTTCCGTCGGGCTCACATCCTCGCCGGCTTGATGGAGATCAAGAAGGGGAGTTTCTTGCGCCAAGCAAGGGCGAGCTCACCATGTAGTATGTCTACGAGTTCAACCATCTAGCTCGTTATGCTCCCCGAGGACGTGGCC
The DNA here is from genome assembly GCA_036346405.1 of Phyllostachys edulis. Taxonomy (NCBI): domain Eukaryota; kingdom Viridiplantae; phylum Streptophyta; class Magnoliopsida; order Poales; family Poaceae; genus Phyllostachys; species Phyllostachys edulis. The sequence continues at coordinate 42,486,294 of CM070554.1, read as the reverse complement.
ACCGATATGGCTAAGGTGCCAAGTTCAGCGTGGCTTGTCCGAGGAGTCAAGGACAAGCTATCCATTGTCGACTTCCGATTTTCAGACCTTGGTCGACAAGGCCATCGTCGTGAGCATGCGACTCGAGAGCTTATGGACTCCGCAAGCGCAAGTGGGAGGCCCATAAGTCATCCAGGCGATTCCTCCCCCCGCTTGGGCGCCTCGGGGTACCAGTCTCATTCTTGGCGCCCGAGGTCACCGCCTCGTTTCGCCCACCGCAGCCGTGTCTCACCACGCACTGCGAAGTCACAGAGCGGCCCCCGAACCCGGCCGCCGGGTCACATGTTTCTCATGCAACCGAAGGGGCATTATGCGAACCAATGCCCTAAGAAGACAGAGCCCTCGCCCTAATGGAGGGCGCGGCCAGAGGTGGTGCATCTCAGACCGAAGATCGCCCCGCTACCCAAGGCGTGGGTAGTGGTCGCGTCAACGCCCCACCGCAGAGGAGGCTCAGAGGCACCCGACGCCGTGCTAGGTACACTTTCGTTAACTCTCACCCGCCATCGTCTTGTTTGATTCAGAGCATCTCATTCCTTTGTTTCGAAGTCTTTTGTCATTGTCGGAGAGCTTCTTTTCTCTCCATTGTCGGCCCCGCTTACTCATTCGCTCTCTGGTTCGGAGTTGAGAGTGAATCGAGTGTAGGATGTTCCTATCGAGATCGAAGGCGAGGGTTCTTAGCTAACCTTATCCTTCTCCATTCAGCGAGTCTTGATGTGATTCTTGGCATGGATTGGTTGTCTCAAAGACATGGGACAAATCGATTGCGCCAGAAGCTCGCTCTCTGTCTAGCCCCTCCCATGAAAGGTTGTTTTTCAAGTCGCTAGGCCCTCATCTCTTCGCTTGGAGCGAAGCCCGCTTAGATATTAGCGAAGTCCCAACAGTTTGTGACTTTATTGATGTCTTTCCCGCAGATCTTCCTGAATGCCACCCGCTCGAGACCTCGAGTTTGTCATTGAGTTGGCTCTGGTACCGCCCCTATCTCAAAGAGGCCTTATCGGATGCCACCGAACGAGTTGGTGGAATTGAAGAAGCGATTAAGTGAGCTGCAAGAGAAGGGTTTCATTCGCCTAGCTCATCTCCTTGGGGTTGTCCAAAGAATCTTCGTGAAGAGGAAGGATGGTACTTTATGATGATAAGGTCGATTACGCCCACTTAATGAAGTGACGGTAAAGAACAAGTATCCATTGCCCGCATTGACGATCTCTTCGATCAATTGATTGGAGCTCGAGTTTTCTCCAAGATTGATTTGAGAGTGGGATATCATCGTTCAGATTCGACCGAGGATATTCCAAAGACGTTTTCTACTCGCCACGGCTTGTATGCGAGTACACCGTCATGTCATTCGCTTAACCAATGCTCCGCTTTGTTCATGAATCTCATGAATTCGGTATTCATGGAGTATTTGGATAAGTTTGTCGTGGTCTTCATCGATGATATCCTTATCTACTCCAAGAACGATGAGGAACATGCCGAGCATCCGAGCTTGTGTTAGGCAGCTACGTGAGCACCGGTTGACGCCAAGTTCAAGAAGCGCGATTCGTTGAAGGAAGTGGCCTTCTTAGGCCATATTCTTTCAGCAGAGGCGAGCCGCTGATCCTAGCAAGGTCAGCGATGTTCTTTCATGGAGTCAACTCCGCTTGGTCACCGATGTGCGGAGTTTTCTCGGTTTAGCGGGATATTATCGCCGCTTATCGAGAACTTCTCCAAGATCGCGGGCCGATGACGGAGTTGCTCAAGAAGGACAAGAAGTTCGTGTGGTCCGCTGGGTGTGAGGAAAGTTTCCAATACTCAAAAAGCGTTTGACCACCGCCTCCGTTCTTGTTCTTCCCGATATCCATCGAAGCTTCGATATCTTTTGCGATGCTTCTCGCCGAGGCCTCGGTTGTGTCCTTATGCAAGAAGGCAAGGTAGTGGCCTATGCATCAAGGCAATTGAGACCTCATGAACTCAACTACCCTACTCATGACTTGGAGTTGGCTTCGTGATTCATGCACTTAAGATTTGGCGACATTACCTAATCGTAATCGCTAGAAGTGTATTCGGATCACAAGAGCCTTAAGTATTTGTTCACCCGGCGACTGAACCTCGTGCAAAGGAGATGGTTGGAGTTGATCAAGGATTATGACATGGGTATACACTACCATCCGGGCAAGGCTAATGTCGCTGCCGATGCGCTTAGTCGCAGCGCATTGCCATGCCTTGTTGTCCAGGAGCTTCACCGCTCTTCTCGAAGAGTTTCAGCGCCTCAACTTGGGTTTAGTTGAGCGTGGTTCTCTCGCCGCCTTGGTTGTGCAACCAACCTTGGTGGATCGGATCAAGTCCGCCAGCGATGGATGTTGGAGTGAGCCACATTAAGGCAAATGTCAAGAACGGAACGACCAAGTGCTTCTCGAGGATGAGCATGGCGTCGTGAGGTTCGCAACGCCTTGTGGTTCCAAAAGACATGGAGTTGCGGAATTTAATCCTCTGCGAAGCCCATGATTCGCTTTTATCCATTCATCCCGGCCACAAAGATGTATCAAGATCTCCGCCAGAGATTTTGGTGGACCCGAATGAAGAGGGAGATCGCGGTTCGTTGTCGAAAGCGACGTGTGTCGCCGTGTCAAGGCCGAGCATCGGCGTCGCTTGGATCGCTTGACCTTTGCCAATTCTCGAGTGGAAGTGGGATTCGATCGAATGGATTTCATCACCGGTCTACCCACGCCCTCAAGAAGAATGATGCCATTTGGGTCGCCATCGATTGATTGACTAAGGTGGCACATTTCCTTCCCGCCAAGACCGAACTTCGGTAGGTCTTTTGGCGGAGCTCTACATCGCCCCGATCGTGAGTTTGCACGTGTGTCAAGACGATCGTGTCGGATCGTGGATCCTTTTCACGCCTCGCTTTTGGCATAGCTTGCAAGAGGCTATGGGCACTGTTTGCTTTCAAAGACGGCATTTCACCCCAAACTGATGGTCAACCGAGAGGGTCAACCAAGTTTTGGAAGACATGCTTCGTGCTTGTGTCCTTTCATATGGGAAGCATTGGGAGAAATGCTTGCCATTCGCCGAGTTTTCTTATAACAACAGCTTTCAGGCCAGTCTCGGCATGGCACCATTTGAGGCCTTGTACGGGAGAAAGTGTAGAACCCCGTTGAACTGGTCGAGACCGTGAAAGACCTCTCTTTGGCCCAGACTCAATCAATGAGGCCGAGCGCCAAGTCCAGCTTATTCGTGAGCGTTTGCGCACAGCTCAATCTCGGCAAAAGAGCTATGCGGACCGCCGTCGACGTGAGTTACGTTTTGAGCCTAATGACTTTGTTTATCTCAAAGTCTCTCCTTTGAAGGGCCATCAACGTTTCGGCGTCAAGGGCAAGTTAGCTCCTCGATATGTCGGTCCCTACGCGCTATCGAGAAGAAGGAGCTATTGCTATAAGTTGGAGTTGCCACTGCACTTGAGGGGTACATGATGTTTTCCATGTGTCCCGGCTTAAGAAGTGCCTCCGTGTTCCAACCGAGGAAGCCCGTTGAAAACCTCGATGTCCGTGAAGATTTGACCTATCGCGAGCACCCTGTTCGCGTACTCGATGAGTCTGAACGAAGGACAAGGAATAAGACCATCAAGTTCCTTAAAGTTCAGTGGTCAAACCATTCTGAGGATGAGGCTACTTGGGAAAGAGAAGATCGTCTGCGTGCGGACTATCCATCTTTCTTTACCGAGTGAGCCAAATCTCGGGACGAGATTTTTGTAAGGGTGGAGATTTTGTAACATCCCAACTGTATAATTTGGGTTATTCAAGTATAATTATATGTGTAGAAATTAAAACTTTTTCTCACAACTTGAAAACCCCTAAAACCTCATGTAATTCTTGTCCAAGAGTTGTGTAGTCCAAAACACAAAACTCTTGTTGACCAAAAGTCAAATTCCTTTTCCAATTATCTTAAATCTTGTACCCAACAATTGGAAAGTATTTTCCTTGGTCCTAAAACCGATGTGGGACCCTCTGAAAAATATCACAAGTTGTAAAACTAGTTTGATAAATTTTGGAGGTAAAACAATCCTTTAAACAACCTTAACGAATTTCCTGAGAAAATGCATTGCATAATAACCTCTGGAAATTTTATGCAAGGTTAATCTCATTGTCAGCAAGCTCCAGTTAAAATTTCATCAAATTTGGAGTTCCTTTGCTATCTCAAATAATTCTGCTAAGTTTCATTTGTTAAAAACTAAATTTAAAAGCCTACACTGCTCCTTGGGCTAGCTATATTCAAAGTTGGTCCAGCCCAACCATGTCCGCACCTCGCCAGACCTCATCTCCACCATGATCAAAGTCGCGCTGCTGGATTTACATCCAACCGCCACGACCTCCTCCTCGTCAACACCGCAAAGACCTCCCACCTCATGAGGTCATTGCCGTTGGATCGCTGATCCATGGTCATGACCTCCCCGTGTTAAACCTCAAAGACCTCCTCGATTTGTTAAACCATCGCAATGAGGTCATCCCATTTGTTGAGGTCGTGGCCGTTGGATCAAATCCAACACCCACGACCTCCTCCTCAACATACTCAACAGTCCTCCCATTTCACGTGAGGTCATAGCCCTTGGATCCAAGATCCATGGCCCCGACCTCCCTCACCGTTAAACTAAGCAAACCTCCCACCTAACCAAGGTCGTAACCATTGGATCAAATCCAACAACTCACGACCTCCCGTGCTATCAAGCACTCACAACCTCCCCATCTTTTGTCGTGCACCGTTAGATTAAAATCTACGGTCACGACCTCCTCCTTTGTCTTATGCGCATCAAACCTCCTCACAAGACGTGAGGTCGTAGCCCTTGGATTTAAATCCAAAGGCCATGACCTCCCCTCGTGTTCTTATGTTCATGTGCGGTTAAGACCTCACAGAGGTCCGACTGCTGGATGGAGATCCAACGCTTTGGACCTCTGCCTCATTTTCCCACGCAAGATACGCATTAAGGAGATCGTGAGGCCATGACCTCCCATCATTGATCGTGTGGTGGGACCTCCTCCCGATCCTTTGAGCGTAACGGTTCAAAAATGCCATCGGAGGGCCGGACCTCTCCCAAGGCTTATCCAACGGTCATCAAGACCTCCCTGTTCTTCTCCTTCCTTGGTCGCGCATGCATGCTTTCGAGCAAATGCATTAATGCGCGCCGAGCCCATCATGGTACCTTTAACAACTCTTGTCGACCGCATTAAATGCAAGTCACCTTCCGCTCTCTGGTCAAGACAGGCTGTCACCTGTCAACTTTACATCTTGTCCAATGTCCTAGATCGTGCCATGGGCCAAGCTCACCATGAGCTTAGCCAGTGGTCCATGACCTCCTGTGCCCAAGTATAAAGCCCCATTGGGTTCCTCCCGTAGCTTCTTTGGCACTCTTTCAAGTTCTAGCTTGCACTGGTGCCTTCTAAGCTTTGCTCTTCCACTGACCTCCATTCTTGGCCGCCATTGCCGGAGCTTGAGCTCCTCGGTGGACAAGGGTCCCGGAGTTTTCCTCCTTTTCTCTCGAGCTCCATTTGTACCATCCTCTCGGGACCAAGACCTAACTCGCTTTGGTTTGGGCATTTACAGAGGTGGACAAAGAGGAGCTTGGAGTAGGAGCTTGGGCCGTGGAGCAACCCCATCTTCTCCAACTCAAAGCCATCACCATCCTCAACCTCCCAAGATCTTAAGGACCTCCTGTACTCCCCGTTAGTCCCTTAGTTGTCGGCACCCGCTGAATGATGTCGCGGAGCTTTTTGTTGAGCACACGCTGAATGTCGCGCTGAGCTTCCTTTTTGCATTTTGTCTTTTGGCCGGCGGGTCATCTCGTCCTCTCGGCTCATGGCGATTAAGGTCGTCGCCGCCGAGAGTGAGCCCATGGTGTGCGCAACACTATTGCGCACACGGGATGTCTTTGGTTGTCGCCGGCGAGGTCCGTGATCGCCGCAATAACCACTTCTTTGAGCTCGATCTTGTCGGACAAGAAGCTGCGGCGCTATTGCCGTTTTCGGACAAAGATCCGCCGAAGTTAATGCACTAATCATGTGCTCAAATCATTGAAATCATGGGCATGTCTTAGCTGCATTTAATCCTCCGTGTTGCGCATTTAAGGCCTCCGCGACGCGGACCTCCTTGATGTCCGGTAGCAAGATTTAATCTCTTGTCCAAGCGGCGTGCGCGCGCGGCGCTTAATTTTTATCGCGAGCTCGGGACATCCATGACCTCCTCCGAGGAGATCCGAGCGCCCAAGACCTCTCCTTGCGCATCTTGGCCGTCGGACCTCCCGGAGGTTCAGGACGTTGAGGACCTCCGCTGGGACCTCCTCGAGGACATCCCAACCGCTGAGGACCTCCCCTTTAGATCTGGTCCGTTCGGACCTCCTTTCCATGTTGTGGTCCGTTGGATTTCGTGCATCACGGCCCCGACCTCCCTCACTCGCAAGATGCGTTGCTAGGAGGTCCGGGACCTCTGGACCTCCCGAGCGTGCAGGCGTTGTTCACTGGGAGGTCTGAGCCGTTAGATCTGTGATCTGTGGCTCATGACCTCCCATGTCCTTATGGGTTTTAGAAATTCCAAGACATTCTTAATTATGAACCTGAAATAAGGTATAAACTTTAGAATTTCGTATCTTTTTCATTTTAAATCCATTTGAGGTCATTCAAAGTATGTTGGCTCTGTCTTGGACTTGACTTTAATCCAAAAATGATTGTAAGTTGAGTTCAACTCCAGAGCACTGATTTGCCATTAGATTTTAAAACCAACTTTAAAATATACACTTAAATCAATGCTTAACTTGTAAAATACAAAACTAATGCTTTGTAGATTATTTTTGGGTGATACCAACTTTGTTGGTTTCCTCTATTAATGAACTCACTGTGAAAATTAGTTTTGAGCATGTTGTTGTTAGGAAAATGAGGACTTGTGCATTATAATTTTGTTCAAGTTCTTGTTTTTGAAAGATTATAGAAAGTGCAATATAGCTCCAAATGAGGTGAACTCAATTGTGTTATTCATCTCATGAGGTGCTGGTTTTACAGTAAAAATTTCAGCTTCACTTCTGTTCTAGAAAATGTTGCCTCATAATTAAATTAGTGAATAGTGCAGTTTGGTATTTTAGGGCTGAGCAGAATTGTTTTGCTCATAACTTTTGCATTGAGAATCCAAATCAATTGGTTCTTATTGCAAAATTCCTAAAAATCACCCTCTTGTTGCTGTAGAAAATTCAGAGAATTTGGAGTTCGTTTGTTGTGCTGTCTTTGTTGTTTTTCGTCGTTTTATCGGTTCTTTCTCGCCTTTCCGTTAGGTTTCGACATTTGTGGTGATCCCGAGAGTGACCCTCCGCAACAAATTGACCAGCAACAGCAAGGCAAGCAGTTTGATCATTTCCATCATTGTCCCATTACTTTAAAGCTTAATATATCGTTTTACTTCTATGTATGCATGTTTGCTTTGTGTTAAATGTCGCTAGCACGCCTATAGTTGCATAATCTGAGGAATTGTTTATCCTCTACTACCATGAGCCTAGGTTATTTGCTGTGGTTTGAGCTCGTTGGATGAGCTCCTATCACTTAGTAGTTTCGATTTAAATTGCTTAGACATGCTTAGTAACGATAGAATGGGCGATCATCGACTTAGTCGATGGTCTTGATCACTCAAAACCGACTATTACTCCTATATGTCCAAAGACTTGTGCTTTGATTAATTTGTAAAATCAAAAACTGAAAATAAAAGATTGATTTAGACTTGGGCATATTGGATGGATGGCGTGGTTTTTGGATGTGGTGGTATGCTGGGTCCCTAAGGACCGAATACTTGGGTCACTAAGTTGTTAATTTTATGATTAACCACACGAGGGCATATGGAACCCTCTTGGCTAAGTACTTTGGGCGGTGTTAATTGGGGTCGCTCGGTTGGTGTGTTTTTAAAGATAAAATGTGTGTGTGATGTGGGAGGGAGCATTAGCTTCGGGAAGGTTGTGTGATGTCTCCTTCTCCCGTGGGTTGTGCGACTTCGAATTAGCATTGTCCATTGGAAATGTCTCGTAGGACTTAGCGTCTTGCAAGCACACCTAAGGTAGTGTGCTTAAAGGAAAGGCGGTCCGACGTGTGGGTACAGTGGTACACCTGCAGGATAAAACTATTCAATAGCCTCGCCCTAGGTTATGGACATGCTTGGTAAGGTCGTTCAAGACTAGACTACAACCTTTAATTAAAACTTGACATGGTTGGTATGAACGGGAGTTCATGCTATTGTTGTGGTGACTTGGGTTGGTCACTTCGTGTTGTTCTTGTTGTTGTTACCATGTTATTTATCTCGTTGTTATTTCAACAATTAAAAATGCTTTATCAAATTGCTTTCAATCTACTATATTATTGCAAATGAAAACTTGCTTTGTGCTTAAATGAGTCCAAAGCCTCATCCACTTAAATAAAGCTTGCATATAGCTAAATTATAGTTCTGTTATCTTACACGTCAGTCTTGCGAGTACAATAAACAATTTATTGTACTCATTTGCTTTGCTTAACAACTTTGTTGCAGAGGAGGTAGAGCCCAAAGGGCTTTACTTTTGTGAGCTGTGCGGTGGTTGGGAGAGCGACTAGCTTGGCGGTCCGATTGCCTTGTGGGCTAAAGGCACACCTTGGTTGGCTCTTATTTTGGGCCATCTTTATGGCACTTTTGCTTCATTGCTGTATCTTTGTAGTTTGTTGTTATTCGCCGTAAGGCCCTCTTTGTAATAACCTATCCTTATTAATGTTAACTTCGGTTTGTTGCTTATGTACTATGTGTTGTATGGAATTGATACATTCTTTTGTTGTGAGGTATGTATACTGCATTCTGGGAAGTATACATCTCTCGAGACTGGGTTTATTTGGTTGATAATACTAGGGTCAATTGGATGACTAAGTATTATGAGCTTAATAAACGTCGGGGTCTCACACAAGCAATGATGATGTATAATCCTTAGACCTGAGATTAGCATGGTTTCCTACACGTGTAATAGCACTCTTAGGGGTTACCAATCGCTACTTGTAACTGGGTAGTTACAAAGGTAGCTTTCGGGTATGCTATGAAACATGTGGAGGAATGTGACTAATCGGATATGGGATTTGCCCCTCCTTACATAACAGGAGAGATGTCTCTGGGCCCCTTGTTGTGGTCGGATAAAGAAAGTGCATGGCCATCCCACTAGTGGTCGAAGTGTTCGACCACGTGAAGTTGTCCGACACTCGATCGAGAAAGTATTGAACAGTCCATGGATGACACAACATCTCACCTAGAGTTCAACCAGACAGCGTGAGGCAAAGGGAGAATACACGAGTAGGTTGCTTAGTTCGATCAGTTACGGACTGGTCATATGGAGATACGAGCTAGTCGTAGACTGGTCGAACGAAATCACAGAGTGGTTGAAACTTGGTCGTAAGGAGTTACGAACTGGTCATGACCAAATATGAACTAGTCGTATAGAGATAGGACCTGGTCGTAAGTGATGGGGACCTGGTCATAGATCATGTTGCACTAAGGTTCGTCCAATATTATTTGTGTGTATTCGGGGATGTCTTGTTAGGATCCGCTAACGACTCGTGATCGAAAAGGGTTTCCGAGTCACAACCGATTACGCACGAACCTACAGGGTCACACACTTAACGGGTTGGAACAAATCAGTACGGATACGATTCGTCAAACGTGTTCACATAGGATCCGTCACGAGCTCTATATAAGGAGATGCATGAGGCTGTTGGGAAGAGAGGTGAACGAAACAGACGAGACACACAAAAGTCGTGAGTTGAGTTGCTCCACCGAAACCCTAGCCGCCATCTTCCAGATAGCTCTACCGTGTGACTTGGTGCTAGCACACCAGCGCATGGTTGTTCCTTCCCTGGACGTGTGGATACCGTAGAGGTGCTGCTGCGGTTGCTGTTGCGCTTGAGGACGATCCGCGATCTTCACAAGGAACTGTAGAGGTCGCTGGAGGAGATGATCAACTACGACCACTACATTGACACACTCTTCATTAGACCAAGCTACTCCAACCCTTCTTTCGCTACTCTGCGCGTCTGGTGGTAACGATCTGTGATCATCTACTTGCTTGGCTTCCTGGTTTACGTGGTAGAAAATTTTGATTTGTTGCTATCGTAGCCTACCCGTGACCCAACGGTACCTCCTTTCTATGGGGCCCTAATCGGAACCAATCAAGTTCCCCTTAGGGATTTTTTTTGGTTCATTAAAATCCCGTTAAAAGTGAAAATATTCCTATGGTATCTCAAAAGAGGGGTGGTTTTAACTAAAGATAATCTGTTTAAAATAAATTGGTGGGGAAGCGAAAAATATTGTTTTTGTATTAAAGAGGAAACAATTCAGTATCTTTTTATTGATTGCCCTTTTGCCCGTTTTGTATGGTGGACTGTTCAATGTGCATTTAATTTAACCCCTCCTGTGAGTATAGCTCACTTGTTTGAGTATTGGCTAACCGGTATTCCAAAAATTTTAAAGTCACAACTCTTAATGGGAGGTAGTGCCTTATGTTGGTCTATTTGGTTATGTCAGAATGATGTTGTTTTTGATAAAAAGATTATCACTAATCCCTTACAAATTATAATTTTGAGTGGACATTAGCTGAGTGCTTGGGCAAATTTTTAGAAATCGCCTCAGAAGGAGGCAATGATAGCTGGCAGCGCCAGATTGGAGTTTGTAGCGAAACAAATCTTAAACCTTCATGGATAGCGGTTTAGTCACATTATTTTTAATGATTAAGTTTTATTCCATTCATCTTTTGATTGTAAGGCTTCCAACCACTTTTTAACAATTTGTGATCGTTGTGGTACTTGTCTTCTTAATAAAATGCGTTGTGTGCATCTTTGATGCAGAGGCCGGGAGAGATTGTTCTCTTCCATTTTCTAAAAGGAGTCTGAATCTATTTACTTTATTTCTTTAGGAAATCGAGTCGGTTATGTAAAGCTCCGAGGTGTAAAAGGAGTTTATGTTCATTAGAGTCCAGGTCGTACATGTAATCATATACGTGTGTGGGAGTTCTAATCGGCCTTAAGGCCTTAGTGCGTGTTGGCTATATGAGCCTATGGATTGCGCCCAATGTAGGGGAGTTCAATTATAAATTGAAAACACGTGTGTGTTTCGGTTGTGTGCCGTTAGGGTTTATCCTTATATCGTGAGTGTTCTCGAGGAATTCATTGAGGGTTATTCTTTGGGTGCATGGGATTCGGTTGTGGTGTTGATTTTCATCTGTTGGATCAATTGATCATATATCTCTCATTCATGTGTTGTGGTGTATGTGGGTTGAGGAATTCTATCTAGGGTTTTGGTTCAAAGCTATCAAAACCATCTGTCGGCATCTATACGATTCAATTTTCTAATTCGTGATCAATCCTTTGTTCATGGTTTGGGAGGCTACGACTGATGCTTTTACTTCGAGTCCCGCTGATCTAGGGCGATTCAACCACTTATCAAACTCGTTACTACGCTATGAAATTCGTGTTGCTGCACAAATGACAGAGCGTTACTATTGTATCGCCAGAGTATTACTGCACGCCAACTGATGTGTTACTGTATATCAGTAGGAGTGTTACTGCACTTTTGTTGTTATTTAACCATGAAAGATCAGGTAACCTATATGATTTAATCTCATTTAGAAGTTTGATCCGCATCAATACCCCTTTAAGAAGATAGACTAAGCACACCATTACCACCTAGCATTATTCAAATTTCCAAAGGGCAAGCGCAAACTACTCAATAATTTATCGTCGACTGTCAAGGACTAATTGCTGTTTTTATGTTTTAAAAAATTGGGTAATATGTCTCCTCGTCCACAGGTAGCCAAGTCAAGAATTAACACGTGCATTCTTCAAAACCTACGTACGTAAAGTAGCAACAAGACCGACTCGCTTGATTAGGACACACAAACCAATCACGATTACACACCATTCCAAGGTGCGTAGAATGTTTTCTTTGATCCTTAGCCTAACGACTCCAATTTGGGAAACACTATTGACCAATAACGACGTGCCATACACACACATGCATGCATGTATGCACACAAGGTCTATAATTAATCATGCCATGTCTCTGTCCCGGTTCCCTCTGCTTGTTTGTATGCCAGTATATGTTTACTATTCTGATGGCTGCATAAATAAATGTGCTTGCATTAATATATCTAGGGTTAATTAATTTAATTTCCTTGCCCTTGCTTCAACTCCAAGCGAGAAACATTCGCCGTAAGACCAAGGCAAAGATCTTGACGGCCGACTCGATCGATCACGCGAGTGACAGCTAAAGATCTCTCTCCTGCTCTTTCTTATCTTTAAGAAAGAAGAATCGCCATTAACTATTTAATTTGTTTTTGGTGTTCTCTTTCATGGTTTATTTTTGCGTTTTCTGCTAGGAGTGTTGTCTAACTGACATGGACAGGTCAGGTTTTTCCCCCTTGATTTATTGAATGGAAAGCCCCTATGTGTTAATGAAACCAATAGAAATCACTGGACTGCAGTGCAGGCCTGCAGCAAGTGTGAAAACTTTGCTGATTTTTTTTTTTAAAAAAAAGAAAACTTTGCTGAAAGAACAAGACGTGGTCAGGCCTACCTGGCTACCTTGGTGCAATTTCTAAGGCTAAGCCAAGCATCTAATTTCTTGCAACAATCTGAGAGCCTTTCAGAAAAGGCAGGGTTTTACGTCATTTCGTAGGAACATGAGATAAATCACTC